>CM035155.1:0-600000 GCA_020205615.1 Panax quinquefolius | reverse complement strand
TAATGAATACACAACTATTCTTGGCCCGTAGTGCGGGAATAATTGTGGTCGTGATACTAAAGAATATCCTTGGCGTAGTAATGCGGGGTGATTCGATGATGTGGATTATTTATTAAAGTCGAGTCTCAAATTATAACATGATGAAAAACCTTTTAAATCATAAAAGATAGTAGATTTTATTTTCTACTTGACTCTTTTAATGGATTGTTTGTTCAAACTGCAGATTAAACTTGATGTTTATTATATTTTATCGGTTTAACAATGTTGAAGGCTCTTGATAATTTATTCTGCATTATCTTAGTCATAATATTTCTTCTTCGGGCTAGTTGAGCTCACCTTTCTTTCACTGTTTCTCTTCTGAAAATGAGAAATATATTTGGGAGACGAGTCGGGGAACGGAGTAATGGTCCGGAGGATAGCATTAGTAGTCCTCACTATTCTGTGAAATAGTGTGATAATAATTGTAATGAGGACTCCTTTTGAGTTTGTATAATATCTAGTAGACATTATTTGTATTCAAACTCACAGTTTATGTCGTATTGTACACGACAGTTATATTAGTAAGTTGTATTTAAATTCTGTACCATGTATCTGACTACCCAAGATGGGTGATGTATACCTAATTTTGGGGGCGTCACAGTCACTCCCTGACACATTCTTACAATTTTTTGTGAATTTTCACATGAATAAATTGGACGTCAGCTTGCCTAAGTTACTTATCATGTTGAAAATTGTTGAAGGTCACTTCCTATCCAAGAAGGACCATGTCTTAATGAGTTATGATTCTTCCAAGAAAAGGAAGATGCCTAAGGTATCTTTTGAAAAGAAAAAAACCAAGAAGGCTAAGGGAAAGGCAAAAGTGAAGGATCAAAAGAAACCTGATCCAGTTAGCAAATGAATGTGCTTCCATTCTATTGCAACAAGTCGAGTTAGTGGAAGAGGAACTGCAAGGAGTTTCTTGCGGAACAAAAGCTTGGAGAAGCTTCGACTTCCGATAAAAGTTTGTTCATGATTGAAATTAATTTCTCTGAAAGTTAATCTTCTACTTGGGTATTGGATACTGGTTATGGTTCTCACATATGTAATACTATGAAAGACTAGTCAGAAGTAGAAAGCTGAATAAGGATAAGGTCGTCCTACGAGTGAAAAATGGAGCAAAGGTTGCTGCATTAGCTGTAGGGACTTATTGTTTAGCACTACCTACGGGCAAGTCCATTAGTTTAAATAATTGTTGTTTTGTTCTATCACTTATTAGAAATATTATTTCAATTTCTGTATTGGATATGAATGGTTTTGAAATTATAATAAAGAACAACAGTTGTTTTGAAATTATAATAAAGAACAACAGTTGTTCTATTTATAATAATAATATTTTATGTGGTGTTGGTAATTTACGAAATGGACTTTACATACTTGATTTACATGAAAATATCCTTCAAACTCAGTCAGACATTTAATATTCTACAACATCGAAATGAATCAATGCGACCCGACAGGATTCTGTCATTCTAGCCTCATAGTTATACCCACTTCAGTCATCATCCCATCGCTGGTACAACCGTCATACTACCTCCCACCTAGGTTGCCTATCAAATTCACTCCGATAGAAAGATAGATGATGATGAGGATTCTCTCGCCTATCAGGATATGGGTGTGTGGAGAAGTATACCCAGACCGTTGTCTTAAGGTATCAAAATAAAGAATCTGGCCTAGGGTTAAACCTTCCAACCAAAAAACGCTCATATGACCAGCTTTGTAACAATGTCACACAGTCATTGACATATTTAGTCCCTCTTTTAGTAACTGAGTACAAATCACAGTAGAAATATGTCAAACATACAGTACCCCATGCATAGGTGGAAATCTTATTTGAATCACATACAAAATATTTATACCTAGAGTGCACATTATTTCTTAACATAATTGAAAATAAAATGGCCTCGCATATCCAAAAGTGGTATGCCTTTGTATAAAGCCCAACCACATCCCTACTTGCATTTTTTGGACATTTAAAAAAAATTTCTGCAACCAAATTAGGGAAATACCATGTATTTTTTTAACATTATTTCATTCCCCAACCATGCCATCCCAAAAATTTCCCTAAAATATCTCAATGGGCCATCAAATGGTGGACAAGTTAAGGGATTTCCTAACATCGGCAACTTAAAAATAAAATAGACATCCTCTAATGTTATTGCTACTTCTCCACACTTCATATGAAATGTATTTGTTTTTGGACGCTATCTCTCAATTAGGGCAGACACAAGAGTCGCATCCATTTTAGTAATTATTGTCGAATGACTAAACACCTCAGACCCCCACCCCTTTAATAGCTTTTTTGTAGTTTGGTCAGTTCCCATTTATCATATATAATTGTAGTTATTTAGGTCGACATTAGTGTACCCCTATCAACCATATTTCATACATCCTCTAAAATATGACTTTCTTGGTCATAAAGAACACTTGGGTTAATGGGTCCAAATAACCATCTATATAATAAAACAGAACTCATTTTAAATCTTTCATTTGACAAAGCATAAGAACGGTTCAGATTCATTCTAACTTAATTCTTCCAACTTAATCTAAAGGCTCATATTTCTTCCCGCCCAAATCAAATTCACTCCTACACCCTACTCTCTCTCATGTTCACACACACAATCTTTCTCTCTCCTCTCTTCTTCACACACACAAATAAATAATAATAATAATAATAATAATAATAATACAAATAATAATTATAATAGTACTACTAATAATAAATATTATTATAATAGTACTAATAATTATTATTATTATTATTATAAAAATAATTATAATATCTATATAATAAAACAGAACCCATTTTGAATATTTTATTTAACAAACCACAAGAACGGTTCAAACTTTATCTCAATTCTTCCAACTTAATCTAAATGCTCACATTTCATCTCACACTAAAAAATTCCGCCCAAATCAAATTCACCCCTAAAAATTCCTGCCCAAATCAAATAACAATAATATTAACAATAATGATAATAATTATTATAATAATAGTAGTAGTAATAAAAAGAAAAATAATAATAACAATAATAATAATTATAATTATAATAGTAATGATAATAATAATAATAATAATAATAGTAATAATTTTAATAATAATAATAATAAAATAATAATAATAATAATAGTAATTATAATAATATTAATATTAATAACAAAATAATAACAATAATTATTATTATAATAGTAATAATAATTATGATAATAGTAATAATAATAACAACAATAATAATAACAACAACAATAACAACAACAACAACAACAACAATAATAATAATAATAATAATAATAATTGTTATTATGGTGGTGTGTGAATTATGAAAATTGTTATTGATGTTTTTTAAGTTTTGTAAACGGGTTTAGATTTTTTGGATATCTATTTTAAAGAAAAAATAATTATTGTGGAGGTTTGGTGAATTATGATAATTATTATATCTAATTGTATGTTATTTTAGGTTACAAAAAAAATCTTTAGGTAATATAGTATTTTGAATTTTAATCTAATTTTAGTTGCGTGCGTGCCTTTAAGCACGCGGGTAAGAAATAAATAACCTGAGCAATGAGAGAGAGCTACTCGAATTCACTCGAAAATGATAATTTAGTACTCGAATTAGAAACGAATTCAATTATATTTAAAAATCCTACTCAAATTAACTCGACTCAAATATTTATTACTCGAATTCGATTAAACTTAATTCGAATATTTATTCAAATTACTTCATGAGCTTCAAATTTAAGCTCGAATTCGAATCACCATAATAACTAGTTTTATAATAAATATAATTATAAATTGAATTTGTTATTTTACTTAAAATGAGAAAATATATTTATTATTACACTTTACAAATATAAAATCACAATTAAAATTAAAAACAAAATAAAAGAATAACTAATTATCCTAATTTGATTTAAATTTGTATATATTATAAGAGAATGTATCGAACATCTAATCGAATATGTATAACCAGGTATGTATCGAATCACAATCAAAAATTCGAGTAGTTTAAATCTTAAATCAGTCGAGTATAACCTTGCTTTCGGATTCTACTCATATTTTTATTCAACTATTTTAATGCTTGATTTGGATCATATTATTAATGAATCCGAGTCTCGCCAGATTTTTTTTTCGAGTCTCTAATCGTGTTGACTTTCGTTTATAGCCTTTTAGTACGGACAATTACTAGTCTGTCTATATTTACCTAACAATACCAACAATAAAACAATGAAGCACCAATTACGCTATATTATTAGCATAAATTAACATGCATTCTACCCAATAAATTAATAAAAATTCTAAAAAAATTACAACAACAATAAATTACTCAATAAAAGTATATACTCAAACTACCCATATTATTTCATTATCATATACATACATACTACCCATATAATTCAATAAAAATAATTAAAATAATCATATCTTGGAAAAATAAAAAATTTAAATTTTGATCTGTCAAAAATATACTCAAACTAATGTTAAAAAAAATGCCTTAGCACATTAAGCCAACAATCCTAGTTTACTACTAGACTTTAATAGTTACTCAAATTAATATTACTCGAATTCACAAAAATTTGTAAAAAATAAATAAATAAGAATATTCTTATTGGTATTTGGAGTAGATTAACCGATTCAAATTTGATTTTTGATTTGCTATTAGTGCTCCTTTACACGATTGGTCAAAGTTTGTCCTTAGATTTGAAATTTAACTTAACTAGCCGCAGGTCTTACTATCGGCCAATCAAAACGATGTCATTTTGACTACGTTAGTAGGACTTTTCATACTGATCGCATATTTTACTAACGGCCAGTCATAACGACAGCGTTTTTAACGGGCCCTGCCAGCATGAAATAAAATTACATTTTAGGGGTATTTGGTAATAGGTCTGGCCGCATGAAAGATTTGCACTGACCGCAAGTCTTAGAGCCTGTTCAGGAATGACTAATAAGTAGGTCAAACAAACTTACAAGTCATTTTTTACTAGTCATCTTTTTGGAAATGACTTATTTTTTTACTTATAAGTTGAGTTTTAAGTCAAAAAAAATAAACAAGTATTTGTAACTTATTTTAAAAAGACTTATAAATCATTTTAAAATAAATTAATTTGACCAAATGTACTATCTATTTTGCCCCTCTTCTATTTTGCCCCTCTTTTTATTAATCACCTTTTTAATAATCTTTACATTTATTTTAACTTATAAGTTATTATGAGCCGAACACCTTCATAACTTATTTCAAATTAATGCCAAATACTTTTACTTATAAATCACAACTTATAAAAAAACTTATATTTTGATTTATAAGTTATTTAAAATAAGTCATTACCGAAAAGGCCCCTACTAGCGATCGAGCCCTACTTCAACCAATCTCGCCCCTAATATTATTCAAAATGGACGCATAAATCAACTTGCTAAAATAGCGCCCTTAACTAACAAATTTTATACAATAGACCCCATATATATATATATATATATATATATATATATATATATCACCTGCATTCACCATGCATCACTTGTCATACAAAAATGACCCGACCAAAGTTAAACAGCATCAATTGACAAAATGGATGGTACGAAATAGTCATGCTTTCACGTGGCAAAATATTCTTTTAAACTAGTCCTCTCCGTTCCTAAAAGATTGTCATTTTAGAAGAAAAAATTTGTTTCAAAAAATTTGTCATTTACAAGTTTCAAGGAGAATAAATTATTTACTTTCCTATATTACCCCTAGCTTCTCTCATTGTCCCAAGAAATTCCCTCTTGTATTAATAGTTTTCAACTTCCCATAAAGAGGTAGTGATGGAATTTCAAACAAATTTTACTTGATAAATGATACTTTCTTAATCCATGTGCCAAAACCTTAAACGACAATCTTTTAGGAACAGAGGTAGTACATCTTTTCTATTTAACATAGATATCGTAAACAACAGGTGTAGACGTCGAGGCTTAGGCCAATGTTACAAACTTTGAGAACACTAAATAACTAGTCCCTGTTTCAAGAAACTACATCAACGGTGTAAGGAAACATCAGTAGAGACAAACGTACAAAGTCATGCTACAGACCATCTTGCACTTCAACCTCCGAGAAAGTTATGGGAAAAACCTGAAAATCATGTTTCCTTCATCAATGAAAACCCTATTAATGCATACAAAACAACTGGTTGCAAGGGTGTCCTATTGAGTCTCTAACTCTCGTGCAGATAATCAGGGCTTTTATAAATTAAAAATATAATTATAAATGTGAGCTGCACCAATTGACATATTCTACCAACCTTTGTTTTTGGGCCTTTCATAAGTGAATCACCACCATAAAAACATGAGACATCATTCGACACTTTGTTATACTAATCATCCCAAGCATCATCAGCGGAACCCTCTTTCTTAGCCATTGTGGGTGCAATCATGTACTTGTACTTGTCCTCAACATTTATTGACATCTGACCCATCGATGGTTGCTTGGACAGTGCAGTCCTCGTTTCTTTCTGTGCAGCTGCTGCTTCTTTTTCCTTCCTTCTAGCAACCTACAAGTCAATAGCAACTATGGTGCTCACATTACCATAAACAAAGTAGGATGAATACGAAAGGTGAGGAAAATTTGATCATACACCAAAGTCGAACTAATATAGCAAATGAGAAGTAAAATAATTACGAACTTCTCAAAATGCACGCATTTTCCCAGTAGCAAAAGCCACAGTGTTGCCGGATTGAACATCTGATATTGCTTTCCGTATTTGAGCCACGAGGAACTACGACATGCCATTATTCCATTAAGTGAAGCAAGAACAAAGAATTGGTGTTCATGAACAAGAATAAAGAAAATAACTCCGAGGGTATTTATGAAAAAATAAATATAGTATAAAACACCATATCACGATCGGTGTAAAATGAGGAAGCTCGGCCTGTTGAACCTGCACGACCCGTCCTCCCAATCCGGTGTACGTAATCCTCCATGGTCTGAAAGTGAAGACCAGTGGCAGTCAGAACAGAAGCTTTAAATTTTGTTATGTCAGAGTAAATGGTTACTGAAAATCCAGCTAACTGAAACTGATAAATCACTAACAGAGTTGTTCATTCCAACATGCTTACATCATGGAATAACCTATAGCTTCAAGGAGACTACTATGGATAATACTGTTCTCAGACTCACATACTGGAGGGAATTACAGAAAAATTTAGAAAACTGTTGGCATTCTGATAAGAGTAGGTCACCAAAATCTCTGCAGCGTAATATACCTTTGGAAGATCTAAATTAACAACATGAGAAACCCCAGTGACATCCAAACCACGAGATGCAACGTCGGTTGCAACCTGCAAAATAAATACCAAAATATAAACCAAACAGACAGCAATAGGTTGAAAATGAATCGACATGAAAGCATAAAAATAGAAACAGAAAGAAGGGATAAAATGAAAAAAATGAAAGAAAAAAAAAGAATAAAATGAATGAATGAAAATAAGTATAAGAGACACACACACATGTATATGAAGTTAAAAAGAAAACAAAAGAAAAAAAGTGAGGTAAAAGTGAGAAAGATAATGCAAAGATGTAAAAACCCTAATCATCTTCCGATATGCAAATAGCATTCTTCCACTCATATCACAAGCCATGTCCTCAGTCATATTCCAACCCTGCAAGTCTCCTCTTATATCTTCCTCCCGATACAAGACTCCCTTTCTCACCATTGCATCTTTGGGCATATGTTGGATATGACCAAACCATCTCAAATAAACGAAGGATTTTTTAGAGTTTTAATGAAATTGAATCGACTTCAATGTTGTAACAAAAGATCAGAGGTAGGAAGCCCAAAGTCATGCGTAGTAGCCTCCTTGAATCAGAGGTGGTACAGAAGCAGTAGGGAGAAAGATAAGCATTTACACAATTCATCTTATCACACTATTTTTGGTGATGCATCCTGTGACGCCCCCAAAATTAGGTATACATCACCCATCTTGGGTCGCCACTTACATGGTACAAAATTTAAATACAACTTATTAACATAACTGCGTGGTATTAATACGACATAAACCGTGAGTTTAAATACAAATATCGTCTACTAGATATTATACAAACTCAAACAAAAAGTCCTCATTACAATTATTATCACACTATTTCACGAATAGTGAGGACTACTAATGCTATCTTCGGACCATCACTGCTTTCCCCTCTCCCAAATTTATATTCTCATTTCAAGAGAATAAAGGAAAGAAAGGGTGAGCTCAACTAGCCCAAAGAAGAAATATTATGACTAAGATAATGCGAATAAATTATCAATAGTCTTCAACAATGTTAAACCGATAAAATACAATAGACAACCAAATTTAATCTGCAATGAATATCGAATCCATTAAAAAATCAAGTAGAAAATAAAGTCTACTATCTTTTAGGTTTTAAAAGTTTTTCATCATCGTTTATAGTCGAGACTCAAATTTTAATAAATATTCCACATCATCGAATCACCCCTCACACTACT
Organism: Panax quinquefolius; assembly: GCA_020205615.1. Taxonomy (NCBI): domain Eukaryota; kingdom Viridiplantae; phylum Streptophyta; class Magnoliopsida; order Apiales; family Araliaceae; genus Panax; species Panax quinquefolius. The sequence goes on along the minus strand of CM035155.1, from coordinate 591,489 downwards.
ACCAAGGATATTCTTTAGTATCACGACCACAATTATTCACGCACTACGAGCCAAGAATATTTGTGTATTCATTAATGGTCAAATGATCATGCCAACAATCGTCCATCAATGCACTACTACCAATCGAGGATTTTTACCACATCATTTGTAACATTACGGTTATGATTACACCGAATAGTCTCTCGTCATAATCATACCAAGTCCATTTATGCACTCACGTGCCACGTATGACTTTAAAAAAAATATAAACATGAGGATGATGACAATGATATAAGAATTCAATAAAACAAGTTCAAGAATTATTTTATCCAGGAATTATTAACGTCCAAATTATCAATAATATACTGTTTTGTAGAGTAAAATTCAAGAATGATCAGAAGAATATTTTCATGAAAAGATACTGGATGAAACGCAAATATCAAGGATATTCCACTAATTTCATGGAGTATAAAGTCAAAGTTTTAACCAACCGGGTATAATAAAGAATGGAATAACAAAAGAAATCACCACGCATGCGATAGATCGCATGCATGTGTTATTCCAATGTAATAATAAATAACGGAACCAGTGTCGTGAAATTCACACGCATGTGATGTTCCAATGTATCAATAAAGATGGAACCGTATCCGTGTAAAACACATGATAGGATATTCCAATGAATAATAATAAAGATTTTAACCAGTCCTGTAAAACACATGCATAAGATGTTCCAATGAATAATAAAGATTTTAACCAGTCCTGTAAAACACACGCATGTGGATGTTCCAATGTAATAATAAAGATTTTAACCAGTCCTGTAAAACACATGATGTGATTGTTCCAATGTAATCATAGAAAGAATGTCACCAAGTATAGGTAAACCACTGACAAAGAGTTATTCCAATGTAATAATAAGCAATGGAATAACAACAGTTCTCTTCATGAATAAGAAAGAATAACAACACCCTTACTTTTGGTAGGAGATTGAATCTCGCAAAGAAGTGTAGTAACAAAATACTCTTCTTCTTTCTCTCTATTCTTTCTATACTTTCTCTCTATAAGCTTGAATGAATTGTGAAAAATAATGAAGCCCTCAGCCTCTATTTATAGAAGATTTCTAGCTTAGCACTTTTCCGTGAAAAAGCCAAGTGGCTTGACGAATTGGTTTACGCCTGTAATGTGAAACGACAAGTGGTTCGACGCTTTGTAATGTGAAACGACAAGTGGTTCGACGTCTGGTAAAGGTAATTACTATTAACGAAGGTAAATACTATCGATGAAGGTAAATACTATTCACAAGGGTAATTACTATCGATCGAAGGTAATTACTATTGATTTAAGGTAAATACTATTCACAAGGGTAATTACTTATCGATTTAAGGTAATTACTATTGACAAGGGTAATTACTATTGACGAAAGGTAAATACTATCGATGAAGAGACTCTTAGATGATGACATACGAGCCCCCATAAAAATAATCAAACTTACCACAAATCATAACACATATTTAATCTTTCAACAATTATTAATCATTTATAACTCTGTCAGTCTCAATTATTGATTTAATACTATAACATATTATACGGATGATCTTGTGACAATAATTGAATCAATAATATAAGAGATATGATGCAAAGAATTATCATAGCAATAATTGAGCATAAATGGTGACTTCTCACGTAAGCATCGATAATCAATACCGTGTGCTACTATACAACCACAGCAGACATCGCATTTCTTTTACCAACGGGTAGTTCAATGCTTTAAACAGTAACACCTCCGCCGTTATTTTTATAAAATATTTTTGTCGCTTTTCAATCCGACAATAATGTTGTGGGGTCCACCAATGATTGAGCCATTGTATTTAATATTCCCTAACAAAAAGAATATTCCCCGACCAAACGAATATTTTATAACAACTTGCATACTTTTGCAAAATTTATAAATATTACCTACAACTATAACATTATATCAAATTTATTCCATAATATTCAAAAATAATATTTATAGAAAATTCATCTTTATTTATAAAAGTCGGGGTCTTACAACCTCCCATTCTTATGAAATTTCGCCCTCGAAATTAGGGTACGCGACTGTATGTCGAGAGGTAAGGATACCTTGATTTCATTTCGATTCTAACTCCCAAGTCATTTCCTCAATATCGTGGTTCCTCCACAAAACTTTGACTTGAGGTATAACCTTGGAGCGTAGAATATGTTCCTTCTTATCCAAAATTTGAACAGAACTTCTTCATACGTCAAATCTTCCGCTATTTCGTCCTGGTTCTAACTCAATAATATGGTTCGGGTCTTTCACATATTTACGTAACATAGATATGTGAAAAACGTTATGAACACGAGACATATTTGGGTAAAAGCGAGTCTATAGCTACGCTTCTACTCGATCGAGGATTAAAATGGACCGAGATGAATCGAGGATTAAGTTTTCCTCTTTTCCAAATCTTGTAACTCCTTTCCATGGAGCAACTCTTAACAACACATGATCTCCTATATCGAATTCCACGTCCTTTCGATGAAGATCAAGATAACTCTTTTTGTCGATTTTGTGAGGTTTTTATACGTTGTCGGATCGTTTGAATCTTTTCCGTAGTCATACGCATTAACTCGGGTCCCAACAACGCTGCTTCACCCACCTCATCCCAATATACCGGAGAACGACACTTTCTTCCATACAACGCTTGAATGGAGCCATGCCAATACTTGCTTGATAACCGTTGTTGTAGGGAAAACTCCACCAATGGTAAGAACTTGTCCCAACTCCCTTGAAATCAAGGACACGAGTCTTAATAGATCTTCAAGAGTTTGAATAGTCCTCTCCATTGTCCCATTCCGTCTGTCTCGAGGATGATACGCCGAAGCTAAATCGTAAGTCTGCCTATAGCTTTTTGCAAACTAACCCAAAATCGTGAAGTGAATCTTGGGTCTCGATCGTAAACTATGGATACCCAGATACCATGCGATCTTCTGATCTCGCTTATGTACATACTGAGCAAGACGTTCAAGTGTATAAGTTTCTCAGATTCGGTAAGAAATGAGCGGACTTGGTCAATCTATCAACAATGACCCAAATCGCATCAACGCCTTGAGAAACCTTAGGAAGACCGGTAATAAAATCCACGGTAATGTGCTCCCACTTCCATTCTCGAATTTCAAGTGGTTCTGATGGACCTTTTGGTACTTGATGTTCCGCTTTAACTCGTTGACAAGTTGTACACCTCGAGATAAACAACGCTATCTCTCTCTTTCATATCGCTCCACCAAAATGTATTTACTTAATATCACGATACATTTTGGTACTCCTGAGATGGATTGCAAATGGTGTGTTAGGCGCCTCCATCATGATATTATACTTTAAATCGTAGTCGTTAGAACACAAAGTCCGGAGTTGACTCAAGTATTCCTTCTTCATCGATTCTTGCTTCCTGATATAGCACCTTCTCGCACTTTCTTCTTTATACGCGCATCGCCTCCGTGTCCGTAGCTTGAGCAACTTTTAACTTTATCGATTAAAGTCTGGTTCTACTCAGATACTCGCTATCATCACACGCATCCCCGAGTCTTTAACTCTATCTCCATCCTTTGTAAGTCACACAAATGGGCCTTTACATTGACAATATCGCACTCGATTTGCATATGATTTTCTACTCAATGCGTCACCTACCACGCTCGCTTTTCCGGGATGATATTGGATGGTATGATCATAATCTTTCAATGATTCAAGCCAACGTCGTTGTCGCATGTTGAGTTCCTTTTGAGTGAAGAAATATTTGAGGCTTTTATGATCCGTAAAGATCTCCACTTTCTCCCCATACAAGTAATGCCTCCAAATTTTAAGTGCAGAAGATAATACCGCTAACTCTGTAGATCATGCGGTAGGATAATTCCTCTCATATTCTTTGAGTTGTCATGAGGCATAAAGCTATAACTTTTCCATGTTGCATAAGAACACATCCCAACCTTTGCTCGAAACATCATCAGAGATGACAAATCCTCCGAGCCGGATGGTATTGCTCGTAACAGTGTCTTGAAATAAGTCTCCTCTTGAGTTCTTGAAAACTCTTCTCACATTCTTCGCCCAACCGAACTTTGTATCTTCCGAGTCACCGAGTCGATGGAGTAGCGATTCGAGAAAATCCTTCCACGAATCTCCGATAATAACCAAATAAACCGAGAAAGCTACGTACGACGATCATCGATTTAGGTTGTTCCCACCAATAGCTTCATCTTTCTTTGGGTCAACAGATATTCCACGACTTGATACCACGTGCCCAAGGAATGCTACTTCTTCTGCCGAACTCACATTTCTTCAACTGGCATAAAGCTTATATTCACGGCTTTTGGAGTGTCACCTCAAGTGTTTGCTTCATGATCTTCACGGCTTTTGGAATAAATAAGGATGTCATCAATAAAGACGACCACAAAGTGATCTAAATATTCCTTGAATACTCGGTTCATCATATCCACGAAGGCGGCGAGGAGCATTAGTCAATCCAAAGGACATGACTAGGAATTCATAATGCCCGTCTCGAAGTTCAAAGCCGCTTTTGGAATGTCGGTGTTCTAATCTTCAATTGGTGATATCCTAACGAAGATCAATCTTTGAAATGAATTTGGCTCCTTGCGAATCGGGTCAAACAGTCATCAATACGTGGCAATGGATATCTATTTTGATGGTGACATGATTCAACTCCCGATAATCAATACAAAGTCGCATACTCCCATCTTTCTTCTTCACGAATAGTAATAGGAGCACCCCAAGAGAAGTACTGGGACGAATAAAGCCAATGTCTAACAATTCCTGCAGTTGGGTCTTTAACTCCTAAAGTTCAATAGAGCCATTCGATATGGGCTTTGAAATAGGTTTTGTCTGACGGTTCAAGGTCGATACAAAATTCAATTTCACGCCTGGGGTAGCCGTGAAGTTCTTCTCGGAATACGTCAGAAATTTATTAACAATAGAATATCGCTTAAAACCGACGTATTTTTATTTAAATCATGATACATGAAAGCTAAGAAAGCTCGACATCCGCTTTTCAATAAACGAATAGCTTTATGGCTCGAGATGACCGTGATTGATTTTAATGGTTTGGTCGTTTGAATTCAGATAATAGGTTGATTAGGAATATGAAAGCTAACAACCATACGAAACAATCAATTTTTGTATGATAAGTAGTTAACCAATCAATCCTTGTAATCACGCTAAATGCAAGTATTTTTAATGAAATAAGATCGACGGTAATGTGAGGGTACCGATTTGAACCAAACAAGACTTATAAACAAAGTGGATGTAATAAAGGTTTCTCCCAACGGAGTTTCCACAGATAAGTCAAAGTCTAATTTCTCCGAGTCAAATTTAATCGATGAGCGCAAGTAGGAGAAATAAAAGAATGGGTAGAACCCCAGATCAAATAAAGTATGTACTTCATTGTAGAGTTTATGATAAGCTTACCCGTGATGATGACCTCATTCGGATTCTTTGCTCTTTGGGAGATCACAACAAACGCCTCCCTCAGACTACCGATTTTGAATTTTCTCGAACGGCCTTTGGTGCTTCCATCCTAGCTGAATTTGTCTTCTGTGAAACGCATAAAATCGAGCTAAGTGACCTTCTTCCACAATTATAACATGCTTTGACTGGCATGACGCAGCTTGATCGATGTGTCCTCTCTCTCGCATTTGAAGCATATGATAGTGGTCTTTCTCCTTCCTTAACAATGGGTCTTTGGTCTTGACGCTCTTTCCACCATCATTGAATCTCCGCTTTCTTGAAATGTCCATTCTTATTGTTTTGTTTCTCGATTACCACCGGTGGGTACCATATCCGCCTGCTGATTCCTCCACGCTTGTTGTCACCACTTCACGACTATTCTCATTGGTATTATAATTTCACGCTTTACGCTTCTCTTTTAGTCATTGACTCATTATCGCGCTCCACTAATCGAGCCCTATTTACAACATCCGAATACAAACACGGCTTATGAGAAATAAGATGTCGACGTATTCCCGCTTCAAACCTCTTAAAAACATTCGCGCCATTCTCTCTCATTATCCACCAAGTGGGACGAAACCGTGATAACTCCGCAAATTTTGCCTCGTATTGCGACCTACCATATTGTTTTGTTCCAACTTGATAAACTCCACCTCCTTCATGTATGGCGAATACTTTCGTGAAAGTATTTGTCGTTGAATGACTCCCGGAACTTCTCCCAAGATATCTTCAAGACAATTTGGTTGAGTACGTTTTACTGATTCCCACCAAAGAATCCGCCTCCGCATGAACATAAAGGCGTGAAGGGAACCTTTGCTTCCTCGAGCATCCCAAGACATCAAATATCTTGGTAATCTGCTTTATCCACGCTTCCGCCGGAAGTGGTTTTGCTTCCTTAAACTCCGGTGGTCCCAAATTGAATTGTTTAATGGTGACCGCCCGAGTTTTCCGTGTTTCCACCTACGCTTTGTGTGAGAGTCGCTCTCGCTTTCATTGCTCCATAAATCGCATAAAACCTCCGAACATTTGATCATTCATCATTTGTCGGTGTTGTTGTTTGCATGAGGATTGTCGCCTTCGATGCATTATTATCCTCGATTATTGATATGTGGTGAATCAACAATCGCGTGCGCTCCATCAAGTATTCTCAACATTCTCGGATGTCATTTTCGAGATCTCGCCACAAAACAAAAGGTTAATCGACATGTAACAAATTATCCCTATCTTCCCTCACCAACCAATAAAATAAAGACATAAACTTAGGTAGGTCATACTAGCGAAGGTATTTCCGCCTCTCCTCCTAGTATTATTCTCACATCTTAGCCAGGATCATATCCTCAAGCTCGATATTAAACCGCGACGCCCCCAAAATTAGGTATACATCACCCATCTTGGGTCGCCACTTACACGGTACAAAATTTAAATACAACTTATTAACATAACTGCGTAGGTATAATATCGACATAAATCGTGAGTTTAAATACAAATATCGCTTACTAGATATTATACAAACTCAAACAAAAAGTCCTCATTACAATTATTATCACACTATTTCACGTATAGTGAGGACTACTAATGCTATCTTCGTGACCATCACTGCTTCCCCCGACTCGTCCCCAAATATATTCTCATTTCAAGAGAATAAAGAAAGAAAGGGTGAGCTCAACTAGCCCAAAGAAGAAATATTACGACTAAGATAATGCGTAATAAATTATCAATAGTTTCTTCAACAATGTTAAACCGATAAAATACAATAGATAACCAGGTTTAATCATCAGCAATGAATATGCAATCCATTAAAAAAGTCAAGTAGAAAATAAAGTCTACTATCTTTTAGGTTTTAAAAGGTTTTTCATCATCATTATAAATGAGACTCAAATTTTAATAAATATTCCACATCATCGAATCACCCCGCACTACTACCAAGGATATTCTTTAGATCACGACCACAATTATTCATGCACTACGAGCCAAGAATATTTGTGTATTCATTAATGGTCATGATCATGCCAACAATCGTCCATCAATGCACTACTACCAATCGAGGATTTTTACCACATCATTTGTAACATTACTACCATGATTACACCGAATAGTCTCTCATCATAATCATACCAAGTCCATCTACGCACTACAGCCATGTATTTACTTTAAAAAAAATATAAACATGAGGATGATGACAATGATATAAGAATTCAATAAAACAAGTTCAAGAATTATTTTATCCAGAATTATTAACGCCCAAATTATCAATAATATAATTGTTTTGTAGAGTAAAATTCAAGAATGATCGTAAGAATATTTTCATGAAAAGATATCGGATGAAACGCAAATATCAAGGATATTCCACTAATTTCATGGAGTATGTAAGTCAAAGTTTTAACCAACCGGGTATAATAAAGAATGGAATAACAAAAGAAATCACCACGCATGCGATAGATCACATGCATGTGTTATTCCAATGTAATAATAAATAACGGAACTGTGTCGTGAAATTCACACCGATGATGGATGTTCCAATGTAATAATAAAGATGGAACCAGATCCGCAGTAAAAACACACGATATAGGATATTCCAACGGAATAATAAAGATTTTAACCAGTCCTGTAAAAAACACGCATAAGATGTTCCAATGTAATAATAAAGATTTTAACCAGTCCTGTAAAAACACACGCATGTGATGTTCCAACAGAATAATAAAGATTTTAACCAGTCCCGTAAAAACACACGCATGTGATGTTCCAATGTAATCATAGAAGAATGTCACCAAGTATAGGTAAACCACAGATATCAAGTTATTCCAATGTAATAATAAGCAATGGAATAACAACAGTTCTCTTCATGAATAAGAAAAGAATAACACCCTTACTTTTGGTAGGAGATCAATATCGCAAGCAGCAGAAGAACAAAATACTCTTCTTCTTTCTCTCTTATTCTTTCTATACTTTCTCTCTATATAGCTTGAATGAATTCGTGAAAAATAATGAAGCCCTCAGCCTCTATTTATAGAAGATTTCTAGCTTAGCACCGCCGTGTGAAAAGCCAAGTGGCTCGACGATCGTTTTCGACGCTCGTAATGTGAAACGCAATAAGTGGTTCGACGTCCGGTAAAGGTAATTACTATTAACGAAGGTAAATACTATCGACGAAGGTAAATACTATTCACAAGAGTAATTACTATCGACGAAGGTAATTACTATCGATTTAAGGTAAATACTATTCACAAGGGTAATTACTATTGACGAAGGTAATTACTATTGGTAATTACTATCGACGAAGGTAAATACTATCGATGAAGAGACTCTTAGATGATGACATACGAGCCCCCATAAAATAATCAAACTTACCACAAATCATAACACATATTTAATCTTTCAACAATTATTAATCATTTATAACGTGTCGCCTCAATTATCGATTTAATACTATAACATATTATACGTATGATAATCGTGACAATAATTGAATCAATAATATAAGAGATATGATGCGCAAGAATTATCGAGTAATAATCGAGCATATAATGAGTGACTTCTCACGTAAGCATCAATAATCAATACTGGTGTACTATTATACAACCACGCGTACATCGTACTTTTTACCACCGGTAGTTCAATAGCTTTAACAGAATACCTCCGCCGTTATTTTTATAAAATATTTTTGTCGCTTTCAATCCGACAATAATGTTGTGGGGTCCACCAATGATTGAGCCATTGTATGCGAATATTCCCTAACAAAAAAGAATATTCCCAACCAAACGAATATTTTATAACAACTTGCATACTTTGCAAAATTTATAAATATTACCCACAACTATAACATTATATCAAATTTATTCCATAATATTCAAAAATAATATTTATAGAAAAATTCATCTTTATTTATAAAAGCTGGGGTCTTACACATCCAATTCTTTATAAAACCATAATCGAGGTTTATGGCAACTTCTATTTTGGAGGTCAGCAGGGGTTTCAACCCAAGACAACACTTGTGTGGCCCAAAAACATCTGAAGGGGTAGCCTAAACAAGAGTAGCTTTTCCTTTCTCTGGTGTCTGGAAGTTATAATCCCCCATGTTCACGGGAAAGAAGTTTGCTAGTTATCAGCATATTCATCTCCTAGCCTTTAAGTTTGTTTTTCCTCACATCTCTAGTCACAACCTAAAGTTGCTTCATAGTGTATCACAAGTCATCCAAACTCAATGGTTTTAGTAATTAAAGCATATAGGCTGACATACCAAGATACTTGTAGGACCATGCCTAAAATCACGAAGGGCAGCCTCTCTTTCACTTTGTGTACGGCCACCATGAAGTGCAACTGCATGCAAACCTTGCGCCACCAAAGCTTCAGCAACTTCATCACACCTAGTCTGCATTTATACCCATATTCTAAGTGCCAAAGCTGAGGGGAGTCAACTTCCAAAGCAGAATGTAAATAATTACAGCAGTAATTATTAATTTTTCTGGAGCACAAGACATTCACAATGATTTTAAAAAACTGAAATGAATGTTCTTCCAGCACCAACATTAACAACAATATGAGCAGCCAAAAAATACTGCACATTGGGAGCTGCAACTGCCCAACAGTTTTCATTCTAGCAAATCAAGCTTTCAATCAGTTCGCCTTCTGAGCCAAGGGCCAAAAGAAAACCAAACAAAATAAAATAAAATAAACTGTAGCATATATCAGGAATACCTTTCGTTCCACAAACACAATGGTCAATGGAAAGGGATGAGCAGATCTTTCAGCCTGAGTTGCCTCTTCAACAAGCAACGCTAGAAGCCGATCAATCTGTGCAACAATTTAAACACTGACACAGCATTATCCAATTTTCGAGAGCAAAGACCAAAAACATCTAACAAAAAAAGAGCTAGTTTTAAGTCATTAAAAGGTGTGAATTCCTAAAGTGGCATGATTAACTTCAAGCACGAGATATTCATGCATGACATATTTGCTCCTTGGAACAACTACTATTAGATGGTCAACGAAACATAAGGAAAATATAATAATTACCATTTACGTAACACCTCCTCTTCCCCAAGTCAGTGAATGAAATGAAAAGGAGTCCACATGAACACTTAACTAAAGCTGTATAAGTTCATTCATGTGTTCAACTAAACAACAAACAAATAACTAATGCTTTATATACAGATGTTTTGAACTGAAAATTAAATATCTGAAGTCTAAGCATGACAAGTAACTAGGCCCAAAGGCCCCAAAACAATAGGCAATGTTTTAGATGTAGTTTGGTCTTTAGATGACTACAATCATGCCTAAACATGTGTTTGACTAGACACTTGAGCTTATTCCTATATCCGATTGAGGTTAGCGGTTCAGAGATGATGCAAGAGCAATTTCTAAAATTTTAAAAGTTACAACAGCACTTTTCATGCACTGTAGCATTTCTATAGCAATCTTAACAGTAGTGAACTGTTGCTCACGCTGCAGTAATTTTAATATTTAGGGTCTGAAAAGTCATTTTCTTTTACTTATTAAGCGTCTCTGATCGAAGTAAATGAATTGTTAGGATTTAAACTTATTAGAGTTTAGAGTCTTGTTCTCCAATAAATAATAGAATTGTCAGCTTTGCAATGGAACCTATGAAGGTAATAATGAAATATAATTATTAAATGATAGATTTGTTATAGATTTATCAGAGGATAGTTCCACGGTTTGGATCACAACAAACACATCAAACATATTACGAGTACCGATACCAAGTCATTATTATTAACAAAGTTCCTAATAATCAACTTAAGGTCTACAAGTTACTCTTCTTTCCATTCTTGTTTAGTCAAGTATCAATAACATTTCATAGTTTGTATAATGATTAGCTTCTACAAAGTAACTCAAGTGGAAACTGCACATGTAGGAATAGCAATGGGGTACCCAATAAACCCACCTTACCCTGCTCTTAATAGGACAGGTTTGAGGGCAAGCCAAAGGGGTAAGGGTAGAGGTAGGGATGGAGGAGCAATGCCAGCTCGACTTAATAAATGGGGCTGCAATGGGAATAAAAACCTCTCCTGCGTTTCTTGGCAAAGATGTAACTCAAAACAGATTCATGATCTTAGGTACAGAAAACTATTCACGAGTTGGTCCCAAAATAATTATACCTTCTCATTTTCGGGAACCTTCTCCAGGACTTGGGATACATTAGCAGTCGGGCTACTCATTTTTCCAACCTTTACTTGTACCGGATTTGCCAAGTATTCCTACATTATTCAGATTTATTCAGATAATAGGATTAGTAGCAACTGAGAAGAAGTTTCTTGAGATAATTAATCAAGTTAAGATAAATTCAGAACTAACAAATTTAGAGGTATATTGAAATCTACATATTCAAATACAAAAACTTCAGTGTAAGGTTTCAATTCATAATACTAAATGCGTGTAGAATTTTCATTTTTCAAACTTGTACTGAAGGTACTTCTAGTTTTTAGAGAATTAGTAGAATCCAGAGGAATGATTAAGGAGATTCTGAACTCAATGGCTCTGCCTTAATGCATCATTTCCTTGTGGGGGAAGGACAATAAAAAGGAAAATCACAATTACTGTTTAGATATAACCTGTGCTAGAGCTTCAATCTCCACCGGCATTGTTGCACTGAATAGCAAAGTTTGATGTTTTTTTGGAAGATTCCGCATCACCTGATAAAGAATACCATCACATGTTAATGTTTTTCACTTGCGTTTTCCAATGAGCTCTCCGTTCAAAAATTAGAGATATATTTTACTTTTTAGTCCGTTACAAAATTAGAGATATATTTCTATTTTAAAGCTATAAAATCACATGAAATTCTTAAGATGACATCATTTATATACCAGGTAGAAGAAGTACTACCACTCCACTACTACTATATTTTTTAACAAAGATTAATATGTTTGGAAAAGTAAAAAAAATAAAAATAATAAAAATAAAAATCGTTGTTTTAGAATGTATATCTAATTTTAGAAATAAGGAAGTATTTGATTACAATAAAATAATAACATTATATATACACCCTATTGACCCCTAGGCTTTTTTTCATCTTAAATTTGTTCATCATATCTTTATTCCATAAATATTCTCAAAACAATAATATAAATTAAATTATTATCTAAATTAAAAAGCTTAGTGGAAGATGCATACGTAAAGGAGGTAGGACTGAATTTAATTGAGAAATTCATAAAATTTCAATTTGACCCCATATATTAGAAAACTTGAAAATTTTCAATGGGGTCAATTTATATATTACACTTTAAAATTTATATTTGTCATGTATTAAGAAAATAAATAAAAGAAGTTCAGTGGGATCAATTAACCCCGCTGTCCAACACGTGGCTTCGTCCCTGCATGTTAGTACGAGTTCATGTACACAATATTTCAAACTTCAAAGATCCACCGTATGAGCTTTTTCAATCCCCGAGGCAACATACTAATCATTCTTTTGTTTAGGTTACTTGGAAAGTAAGAGCAACCTATAAAGCAGGGAGGGCACTTCCAAAGGTCAATGAGTCAGAGGCATCCAAAACAAGGATATGCTTTCAATACGTTGGGACTTCCATGACATGTTTCTTTCTATTTTCTACCTTTTTTTTTTTAATTTCGGACATGCTGAGACACGTCCAGACACTTTTATTACTCCCTCCATCCTCAAAAGGATGAATAAAGTACTAATTTCACATATATTAAGAAAAACAAAAGTAGAGGAAAAAGAGTAAATAAAGTTCCAAATTAATCCTTAACGGTTCCACAAGATTCATAAAGTGATGACTAATTTTATTTTTATACTAATGGACCCACTAAATAACACAATTACCCTTTATGTACTTTATACCTTTGCTCACCCTTTTGAGGACAACAGGAGTATTATTGTTATTTTACTTTTTCTATTTTTTGAATTTTGGCAATGTTATAAATGCTAATGCTAAACTGAGATATGTTTATTATATATATATATATATATATATATATATATATATATATATATATACACCTCCTCCATTCCATAATAATAGTCTTTTTAGCTTCATGCACATGGATTAAGAAAACTAGTGTTTCCACTATTTTTCTATACATTTATTATGTTATTGTAGACGTCCAAAATTTACACGTACTCTTGAATTATGTGACAGAATGGCAATAATATCAAAGCACAAGAAGTTGACGATATTAAGGCAAGATTTATAAAGCTCAGGATGATTACTTGAAGGTCACACGTATACTTTGGGGTACCAAAATACAAAAACGAGGTACAAGGGAATGGCCAGTGCTTGTAAGGAAATGATTTTTCCTATTTTTCTCCCTCACACCAGATCCAAACATAAGCAAATTTGGTACTATTGCGAAGGTCTCAAAAAAAAGCTTTCCAGATTGAGGTAACACATTTTCTAATTCTTCTCGGTTTGCAAGATATGATTGTTTTAGTGCACGAGTCCAACAGGGAAGCAGTTGGGCCCCACGGGGGCAACAACATAATGGCGCCAACCCACTTTGGGCTATATCAGTCATTTAGTGCAGATTTGGGGGGGGGGGGGGAGGAAGAGAAAGAAAAAATAGAGAGAAAACCCAAAAATGAAGAGAAAACTTTATTCTAGATCAAAATAACTTAAATCTACTAATTGTCTTACAAAAATTCTTTATTATATCTCCAAGGATCTATTTGGAGACTTCAAGAGGTGAAAAAGAGCTATCAAATTTGAAGTTATTTTCATGTCTAAGGTCTATTTTCCTATTATTTATTCTCCTTTTTCCTTTCTATAGATTGTTTGTGCTTAGGTGTGATTACTTGATGTTTGTTTCTTCATTTGGAGGCTCTCTAAGCATCCTAATTTATTACTAGTGGTGTTTAGACCATAGTTGTCACAGCGAGTCATGGCGTGCCTATAGCCATAGCGACAAGTCGTTTACAATGTGCAATTTATATATTATTTATTTTACTTAACAAGTATATTGGCAATAAAATTTCATATACATTAAAACTCAAAACATAACACTATGGAATAACATTAAAGGCATAATAATGTAAATACTTAGCAATAACAATCCAAAAACAAAACATTTGATATTAAAAATTAGTAAAAAAAAATGAAAGAATTCAACAAACACCACATCGAAAATAAAGTTGCAACCATCACAAATATGTAGTCTGATAAAGATGTGTCGAATCCGATTACTGATGAGTTTTTTAGGGTTTTATTTCATTTCTCCCTGATTTTTAATCCATGGGTCATGGGTTTTTAATCGGTGGGTCATGGGTTAATGGATCAGAATTGTAAAATATTTTGATTGGCCAGAGCTGCTAAGGCGCCCATCGCCGTATCAGTTTTTCATCGCCTGGATGCCTAGGCGACGCCTTAACAACTATGGTTTAGACCCTATTTGGATTAAGGGTTGTTTGGGAGGATTTTCTCACAAATGAAAACTCCTTCTAACTAATCTAGAAAATCCTAGTGGTGTTTTATTGATTTATAGTAGTTTAATGTGACTGGGTTAGATGGTTAGATGGTGTTCTTTTTGGTGGATCTATGGAGTTTAGGATATATGGGGGTCTCAATCTATAGATCCTAAATTCATTTTGTTAGATTTTATTAATTTAGTTAGATTTCCATGATGTACTCAGTATTTTAGTGATGTAATTAGATTCCAATGATGTAAATAGTTTTGTAATTGTGATTTTGTTGAAACTATGAATTCAGGGTTTATGAATATTTTGTTGTGCTTGAAATAGGTATTATGTGAGCCTAGGAATGAATTCAAGGTTTTTAAAGTTTATGTTTAATGGAAATTGAAATTGAAGGATATTTGATTATTTGTAATCGTGTTGGTGCCTTAAAACAATTTAGATGACTTTCATGCCAAAAAATTAGGTTGAAGGTCGATTTATAGTGGAGTTTTATCATTTTGAGATGCTTGGGGTACTTAGATGACTTACATGCCGCTAGCTCCAACCCTATTTTGATGCTGGGTTTTATTTTCGTCATATTAAAAATGGTTTTTAAACAAAAAATCAAAAGATCTTTTAAAATTGAAATCAAATTATGATGCGGTACAAAAGAAGAAATTCAAGAAGCATATTATTAATTTTGTATTGTTATTTAGAAATAAATGTTGGATTATTAAAGTAATTATTTTAGCAGGATATTTTAAAAGTTTTAATTATAGTAGTAGATTTTAATTAGGAGAATTTTAATTATGGTAGTAGATTTTAATCAGAAGAGTTTTCATTATAGTAGTAGATTTTAATTAGGAGATTGTTTTCTTTTTAAATTAGAGTTTTTACGTGGTCCCCAAGTATTGGGTTTTCTATTTAAGAATTGTAATATTTCATTGTTTGAATAGATTATGAATATGAATTGATTTGAGATTAAAGTTGTGTGCTTTTGTTTGTGTTTCTTTACCGATTCTCTGTGAGGATAGTTACCCTTATTCCTTCTTTCCACCTTGTCCTACACCAAATTAGGTTAGTAGAATAAGTTTTAGGCTAAAATTAGAAGTAGTGTGAGCCTTCGTTCCTATTTGACAAAGGGATTCCAAAAAACATCTACCTTATTAAAAAAATCTTAAATTTTCATCACTATTCTGTTACAAAATTAAATGTTTTTAAAATTAAAAAGAACATTTACATAAAACTCACTTTCAAAAAATATTAATTTATATGAATATGACCATTTCGAGAAAACTAATCTTAAAGAATGATTTTAAAAGCTAAAAGATATGTTTACAATAAAAAAAAAAATTCAAAACATATTCACCAAAATTAAAGTTTTCAAAAGACTTTCAAATCGAAATCCTTCGTACTTAAGAAAAGAGGCTCAAATTGCTTTCAAAGATATTGCACTTACAATGACCTAGGTGGTTTAGCCTTAGACTTCCTCTTTACCATGACTTAGAAGACTTAGGAGACAGTACCTTAGACTTTATTTGCATTATGACGAAGACGATACCCTAGATTTTCCTTTTACCATGACTTACACAGTTTAGGAGACGATACCTTAGACTTTCTTTGTACGATACCCTAGATCTTCCCCTACATGACTCACCTAGGCATAAGAAACGAAGCACACACTTTCACTTCTTTTAAGACAACTTATTTAAACTTTAGGAAAGCGGTAACTTTGTTTTACGGAAGCCGGGGTGTCTAACACGTTCCCCTAACTTTAGTAAACCTTCAAATTCTTTGAATCTGGGTTGCGGACCAAATTTACGGAGTCACATGTGGGTCATCTCATTTATCAAAACTAAATATTCGGATGAGTTGGTAGATCTTTACTAACTGGACCCACCTTTAAATCAAAATTTCAAAACTCATTGAAATAAGTCGATTTTTTCCAAAAACATCCCTTAACCCTACAGTCCCACAAATTAGATTTTTATTATTATTAAAAGGAAAAAATTCCAACGTATCAATGTCACATCCGAATATTTTAGGGAAATGTTGTGTCCTATGCCATGTATTCTATGGTATCAGTGTCACATATCCGAACTGATACCTTGTAGATGGCAACAAAAAAGGTTATCAAATATAAACACGAAGCAAACACAGGAGATAGAAGGCCCCTCTGGCTAGGGCGGTAAATGGAGTATGAAATATCCGATATTCGCTTCAAAAATTGATATCTATATTTGCGTCAAAGCGAATACGGATATATGTATATTCGTATCCGTTAATATCTATATCTGTAATATCAATATATATATATATATATTGCTAACTATACATACATATAACATATACATGTATAAATCTCTCATTCAATATTGGGATACAATGTATGAAATATTAACATCAATTGATTATACATCCTTTATGGCTATTTTATGATATACGATATAAAAAAAATTACGTATGGATATTACATCCGGTTTTATTATTTTATTTGGTTAATTATACATAATTTTTAATTATTAGTTGATTAAGTGAATATTATTTTGGTTATTAATTTAACATTGTGCGTAAATTTAATACAAAATTTTAAAATTTTATATTGAACGGATGCGGATAGGATATAGAATTATGGATATGCAGATATTAATTTGATATATTATCCATAGTTATTGCAAAACGAATACGGATATTCCGTATTCGAATATTATCCGTCGGATACGAATATGGATATTTCATATTTCATATTGCATATTGGTCGTATACGGATATTAAATTTATTTTATGATACGGCTATACCGGTACCCGCATCCGAAAATAATCCGTTTAAGACTCCAACCTCAGGCCTCAACCCACATGAGATTTCAATGTGCAAGATGACAACAATGAAAATTAATACATGAAAGCATTCTCAGCATCAATATTGAAACTTTTTTCTTTTTTCACTAATTCGCTATTGAGACGGAATTTACCTCTCTTATTTGTGGTTCAAAACCCATGTCAAGCATTCTATCAGCCTCATCCAGAACAACATATGAAATTCTAGACAGAGAAGTGTTTCCTTGCTGTAAATGATCAATAAATCTTCCAGGAGTAGCAACAACTACACTCACTCCAGCACGTAGCTCAGATCTCTGTCATATTATCAAGCAATAAAAGAAAACCCGAAAAAAATGAGGTGTGAAATTTGAAACCCTATTTTGCATAAGATAACATATAACATGTAAATACAAATTAATAGTTGCACTAAATATATACACATACATATACATAAATATATATACAGTAACCCAACGGCAAAAACAGAAAATCTCTAGTTCTTCAGTACTAACAATTCCAAAAGTAAATTTATTTTTTATTTTTTCTCCTTTTTGACAAGTCATTAGCAAGTTGCAAGAGGATCTCTTAAGCTATAAAACATGGAAACACCAATTACTTCTCATAATATAACAAATTTGAACTAATTGGCATATAACAAAGAATTAATCAATTAAGAAAAATTCAGTCACCTGCTCAGCAATGTTAGTTCCACCTACAACAATTGCAGTCCTGAAGGACTCCAAAGATCTACTGAAAGCCTTAACCTATAAAAATGTGGCATATATCTGTTCAGAAAAATGTTTATAAGATATAATAGGAGAAAAAAAAACTTTGAAACAATTATGGTTCGATAGCAAGAGTATACCCAGGCTAACCCAGCATACACAACCCATGATTTGAATAAAAACTTTGTGTCATATTATAACTGTTCAGAAATTTGTTCATAATATATAAAAGGACAATAAAAACTTAGAAACAACTATGGTTTGATAGCAAGAGTATACCCAGGTCCCAGCATACACAACTCATTATTTGAATGAAAATTTCAAATGGCGGATAATATCAGAAACCTAAATAGCTCATACTATTAATGGGTATGTTAGGCAATAGACAAATCCTTCTGAATGTGTGAAGTAAACATGGTAAGGCATTGGATATTGTCTCCAAGACTCCAACATATTTAGTTGGATATTTACCTAGCTAGCACGTCCAAAAAATTCAAATTTTCTATCTGGTCGTTTTGCTTTATTTTTCTAATAAGAAAATTTACAATGTAAACCTTATCACGAGATACGAACTTCTAGACACCACATTCCTTGGATTTTAAGACTGAGATAAGATGGCAGCGATAATACCAAACTGAAAATTTTCCCCCACTAATGGAACACAAGTGAGATGAGGAAAGATTCCTCAATTCAAGGCAAGCTTATCAAGTCGTCGACTAGGCGACGAGTAGTCGGCAAATCGACAAGCAAAAGCAACTCGTCTGGACAACTTGGGTTCACAGCAGGAAGTCGAGCGATCTGCAGGCTATGCAGGCTATTCGGACGACTTGGTCGCCTATTGAGCCACTTGGACGACGTGAGTGCTAAGCGGGCGACTTGCTAGAGTGGAAACCCTACAAACCAAATCGATCGATCGAGCTGATGAGCCACTTCGCACTTCATATCATCACCATCACAGAGCGTAGGGAGAGAGGCGACTCACGACGGCGACTAAATCCGGCAAATGCGACGGCTTTGGCTCTTCTCCTCTCCAAGAACTCAAGAACGACTCTGCCTCTTCTCCTAAGAATTCAAGAACCTCCTCTATGCTTCTCCTCTTCTTCTTCTCTTCTATTTCTCCTCTTCATCTTTCTTCTCTCTCCGCTATGTTTTTTTTGGCATTCGACCTCCGATGGGGTATGAGTCCGAGTGTATCGACCAGTATTATTTACTTTTTTGCTTTGAGGGTCACGTGGTCTAGTACTTACTAGTCTATTATTATTATTTTTTGTGAACTTGTGATGAGGCAACACTGCATGTGACTCTTTATCGGGTATATATGTTCCCTAATTAATTTATGTTGCATAAGTGCGCTTATTCAATACTCTTTAATATTGAAGTGATATTAAATGACCGAATATGATATAATTAAAGTCCTTGCTTTATATGATTGAATATGATATAATATGATGCTAATTGATATGATAAATTGGTAATTGGTAGGTTTTTTTATATATGACATGGTAATTTTTATATTCTCATTAGTGTTGTTGCTTAATTTTTTTATATATGATATGTGATGTATTGTTGTCTTATACTTATAATATAGTTATAAAGTACTTATAATATTGTTATTCTATATATACAATTTTAAAAATTAAGAAACAAAACATAAATTTAAGAATTATATTGAGTTAACTAAATATTACAAATGTATCACCATTTATACGTATAAAATTTACATTGTTAACGATTTGTCGACTTGCGGACGACTAGTCGGGCGCTTTGTCGACTAAGCGATTAAGCTACCGGCCAACGAGTCGACTCGACTTTACAACTTGACAACTATGATTCAAGGAACCACTGAAAGCCTATGTGGATAGCTAGTATGAGAAACAGCTAGAAAGTTTTCAAGTTATCAGAAATTTTTGTCCTCTCCTGATTATTTCTCACACTTTACTCTATCACTATATCATTTTTGACTCCAAGGTCTCAATTTTTCTTTATAAGTAACCAATGTCTAGATTTCAAAAGTTGAAAAATATTTTGGTAGTCACTCATCAAATGAATCAAAAGTACAAAAAGGATATAAGCTCATTCATGCCAATAGAGTTCTAAATAAATTTTAGATGGCGTATTGCTATGAAGTTAAAATATACTACTCCCTCCGTTCCTTTTTATTTGTCTTTTTGGAGAGAGATTTTTGTTCCTTTGTATTTGTCGTTTCTAGCTTTCAAGGAAGCATTAAATGTTTAATTTTCCATATTATCCTTTATGATTGAAGGCTAATTAGTTTCTCTCTCATCTTTCCAATAAATTTAAAAAGGCTAATATTGAAATTTAGACTCAATTTAGTCAATCAGACAAAGCATTAATTGCATTTCTTAATCTATGTGTCTAACCTTAAAACGTCAATTAAAAAGAACGGAGGGAGTAGTATTATATGAAATATAAAACTAATAAAGTCGTGAATATAAAGAACCGAACAACATACTTCTCAATAAAAAAAACAACAGAAAAACATTACAAGATTCCATTATGCCTTACTTCTTTATATGAGAGGCAGCAGAGCCAAATACAAGTCAAATATGAAACAAAATAATTAAATCATTTTGACATGTGTTATAAGGAAAATTCGGAGACCATATCTTATTTCAAGAATACAGTCATAACCTTATCAGTTTACGGACTGGAAATCAGTTACCTTACCTCTTTCTCTATCTGTTGTGCAAGCTCTCTAGTAGGAGCCAACACCAATGCCAAAGGTCCATCACCACGTCGTAACTGAGTCTGAGCTAGGCAATGCTGAAAATAAGAATGGGAAAACAACATGATAAACTAGATCATTGCAAGTCACGCTAAAAATGTCTTACTACATGATGAAACTTATGTTTTAGGGGAAATCTCATCTTTTTGAAACTGCATAAAAATCAGGAGTATAGACCTGTATCATCGGAATTGTGAATGCAGCAGTTTTGCCACTACCCGTTTCCGCACAACCTAAAAGATCCCTTCCACTTAGTGCAACTGGCATGGCCTGAGCTTGAATTGACGTGGGCGTAGTGTATTCATGAAATGCAATATCTTTCATAACGCGAGAGTCCAAGCACTGATTCAAAAGAAAGAAATTAAATCAGATGCATGTACAACTTTTTAAATTTATTAAAAAATGTTATATTGGCTTGATTGCAATTTCATTGAAATATTTAGTTTAGCTCACCATATCAGTGAAAGATTCAATTGGTGCAGGTGCAGGAGGGGAATCAGCAGGGATAATGACATCAACATTAAGCCGTAATCGGACCTCTTCTATCTGTAGATAAATGACATACAAAGATGGTAAAAGAAGCATTGAGAAATAAGAACTTGATATGACACTTTGACAAATAATTACCCTCCAATAATTATAAGTGAAACAGAATATTCAAATTTCTATAGAAAACAAGTGGAAGTGATACTAAATATATTCTCATTAGTAACACTGTTTGGATACGACATTCAAACTGGATTTTAATGTAAAAGGGATATTCAAGTACTGAAAATAAACTGCAGTTTGAAGAAACAAAGATAATGAAAATTTAAACAGGGACATAAGGAGAGGCTTTTGAGAGCCTGAAAAATGCATCCAAAATTTGACAATGGAGAAATCTTTTTTAGCAAATGCATGTCAAAATATACGCAAGTTTAGAGCCTGCATTCGAAATCAGAGTTATAGAGAAAGGAAAACGGTGCTCAAGAAAACTTACTACAGCTCTATATACCATATATATAACCTGTTTATCCATTTGGTGTAAGAGGTGATTAGATCCTATATTATTTGATTTTTAAAAAAATATTACCAAATCCTATATCTTAATATTATCTATTTTCATTTTTATTAGGACTTTCTTATCTTAAGCATACAACTTACAGACCATGAGAAATAGTTTAAATTGATGTTATGAGTAAAAGTTAATAAACTACACGTATATATGAATGTATAATAAACAGGTGTGTTGATATATCTCTCTGTGTGTGTTGATATGGAACCTTAACATTTTGTGCAAAGACTTTGCATCTTTAAATGTAAGACTGTAAGTAGAGATGATTTAGAATCAGTGCAGATAGATAAAATTAGACTGCCAAGTGCATTGGAGAGAGAGGTCTAGACTCCAGACTCCAGAGCAGCCTAAAACAATGTAGCTTGGCAATTTCACTAACGACAACTTTGTCATTTCAGCATTTTCATCAATAGCAGTTTTGTCATTCACCATCATATTAACTAAAACTTCCTTTTGGTTTGTTGCCATAGTCAACTAGTTTGATTGCAGCAATCACAACCATGTAATCCCCTATATACATGTATATTTCACCGTGTTTATGATTATAAGTTAGTTGTAAACAACTACATTTACAAATCCACATTGTTAGGATATACCCTCCTGAGTCCTGAGGTGATATCCCAAACCCCATCGGATCGAGACCCCCATAGACTGACCTTCGCCCGAAGAGGGACGGAGAACATAAACTAAGAGGTAGATTCAACGTCGATGACCAATGTGTCCAGCTAGAAAGGAAGTCCTAACGAATTGACACGTATTTGTGGTCCCCAAAATACAATGCAGTAAGCATGCACACGCTTCCACCTGACTACCAGAAGGTGGTTAGTGGGACGAGTAACCTCTCCCCCCAAGTCAATGACGTATGTTATATGTGAGTCAATGGTCCAGACCCGGAGAAGCTGACACATCATCATTGGGGACACGCGATATTTACCAATCGGATTCTTATAAATACCCAACTCATCTCCAGTACTAATTCCCTATCTTCTCTACTGAAACCTCTTTATCCTCCATTGTTGACCTGTATTTTACCATGAATCCATTTACTTACTCTGACACCGGAGGTATCCCCGGCGGCAAAAGCCCTCAAGGATATTTTTGGTGGTTTTCCCCTTTCTACAGGTCGGATTCTCTATTCGTCAACCCATGATCTAGACCTGAAGATAGCCCATCGTCAACATTAACACTAGAAGGAGGGCCTCCGTTCTGATCACATACCACAATTCTGACCGGTGAAATCCAGATTTGCACCAATTATTTCATTCTCCGCACAAATTTCTCTTCAAATTCCTTCGTTAAAACTCAGAAAACCCACAAAAAATGGTTAGCAAAACCCAACCCCCCCACACACCACCCAAGCAGCTCATTCCCAGAACAAATTCTTTTGCCAAAAGCAATGAAACAATACATGAACATTACAACAAAACGTAATAGATAACAATTAACAATGATTATCTAGCCCTAATTCGTGACAAAGCAAGTATTCTACAGTAGAGTGCATTGTGAGAGATGTTGCACGTACAGCTCACAATACTAATAATATGTATTAGAATTAAATACTCCGAACAAGGTTAGAACACAGCTTCCCGAATCCAAACAGTTAGTCACTGACTTGTCAACTTTTCATTTCATTTTTCAGTATTTCTCCTGTGAAAATAAAAGTGAGGCCAAACCGAGAAATAAAAAATAAAAAGTAGCAAACTAGAACAGCTCATGAATGGCCATAGCTAAAAATTAAGAATACACGAACAGAGGTCGTAAGTGCGCAATAAATTGAGTAGGAATTTGATCAATGCTCAAGAGAAGCAGCTTCATCCATAAAGGACATTTGAGAACAACCTGTTCTGGTTTGAGATGGAGAACACGGTCAGAGGGGTTCCACAGGGTAACGATAGGGTCAGGCGGCGACAAGAGGTTATCGGAGCTACGGCGAGCTGCATTGGATAAGGCGGAGGAAGAGTTGTAATTGTTGTTGTTAGAGTGAGATAAGTGATGAGAGTTAAGCTTGTGATCGCCGTTACTGTCTAGGGTTTTTGTAGAGGTGGTGGTGGTGATCGAGCTTCTGAGGTGAGGAGGCACATAAGACATTGTTTGTTTCTCTTTCAGTCTCCTCTCGCTCTCTATTACTCAGTACTTACTGACGCGCTGCGTATTGAAAGCCAAGGTTCTCAGAACATCCAACACGAAAAAGTACCGGTTGGATGGGTCGTTATTGACCGAATGATCTTATTTATATAAATATATATATTATTAATAATTAATAAAAATTTAAAATTTTGTTTTTTATAAACTAAAATATAATAAAATTGAATTATAATATTACTAAAAGTAATTAATTTTAATATTAAAAAAAATTGATAAAAAAAATAATCAATTTATTAGGTCAATTAACCGATTTTACCGATAATCAATCGATTTTTGACCAAATAAAAAATCGATTAATTATATTTTTTATTGGTTGGACCGGTTTGAGTTTAATAACACTAATTGAAAGGGTGACAGGGGAAGGGATTTTGAGTGGGGTGGGGTGTTAAAAAACGATAATAGTTTTTTTTTGTTTCTACTCTTATTTTGATTTTGATAATTCTA
Organism: Panax quinquefolius; assembly: GCA_020205615.1. Lineage (NCBI taxonomy): Eukaryota > Viridiplantae > Streptophyta > Magnoliopsida > Apiales > Araliaceae > Panax > Panax quinquefolius. Next base: position 566,700 of record CM035155.1, on the reverse strand, counting down.
TTTCAATGTGAGTTTTATTTTTAGTATTTCGTTCTTATAACTTTATATATATTACTACTTTGTTTATATCTTTTTATTTATTCCTCTAAATTTATAAAAATAAAAAATAAAAAAAAATACCCTAAATAATTTACATACTCAACGCATGTGCAGCGGCAACTAGTTTTTTTTAAAAGTAGTAGAGTTTAAAATTTTGTTGTTAACAAGATTCGATGTGTGGAACTCATTAAATTTAGAAATGGCTACTTGTGTTGCCGAAATGAAGGAAGCAAACTTTTTTGTGTTTTCACTATTTTGTTGTGAAAGTGAATTTTGCTTCCACTTTTTTCAAAGAGAAACAATTACCAAGCATATTTTTTTGTTCCAATTTAAAAAATAATAAAAGTAGAAACAAAAAACTGGAAGCATTACCAAACATATTTTCTTCTTCCAATTATTTTTTTAAAAAAAAAATATAAATTATTATCCTAAACTATTAATATTTTTTCGTTTCGATAATAGACCTTTTAATTTTTTTTAATCAGATGATCAAGCTCTCATTCTTTTTCCACTTGGATTCAATTGAAATGACATGTCATAAATTTTCTTTTATCATTTTATATAAATAATAATAAGAGTAAAATAAAAATATAGGATACTAAGTTTTACTAAAAATAAAGTAATAATTAAACAAAAACAAATTTGAAAAAAAAAAAAAATCAAACTCCCAATCCCTTTCCCATTCCCCCTTTCTGTGAACCTTCCCTGTAAAATTCCAACTTTTATGAAATAAAAGTCTAATTTAATTTATGATTATTATTCTATAATTATAAAATATTAAAATTGATAAATGGTCAAACGAACATTTACTCAAATAAATGACCAAATAATGAGGAAAGGAGATAATTTTTGAGGAGTAGTCAGGCGGCTATAGAGGAATTATAGTATGCTGAAATTATTGCTCACTTATTTCCAAAAAAATTCTAAATTTCTCGCCAACACCTTATTTAATTGGTTGGTTGAAAATTTGTGGGAATGAGGGGGGCCTTGATGTTTGTTAATTATGTAATTAAGAAGCATTCTCAACATACTTCTTACACTCCCTCCCGTATCAATAATGGAAGAAAAGAGGGGGAGGGGGAGGGGGAGGGGGAGGGGGGAGAAAAGGAGAAAGAAGAAGAAGAAGAAAAAGAAAGGAAGATAAAGAAAAACACCATCATTTTTATTTTCAGCACCCTTTCTCATTCTCTCATACTCCCTCTCGTAGCCATGTTCAGAAGAAGAAAGAGAGAAGAGAGAAAGGAAAGAGAAAGAAAGAAGAAGATGAAACCATGGAAGCATAAAGGTAGAATAAGAACTCAAAAGGTAAAACCAAAACTTTTTATCACTTTAATTTTCCTAAGAGTTTGATTTGTTGAAAGTTGGGTTATAGGAGATCATGATGGATCCAAAGTAATAAGAAAGTATATGATAAATATTTTATGTTTAATCCATGTCATAATAGAATTTAAGATCAAAAAGTTGGGCATATGTTTGAGGATGAACAAAAGTTATGTTGAGGACTTAAATCAAACTTGTAAAAGTGTTGATGGTTGATTTATATGTAAAATCTGTGGAGGACGATCTATAGATTACGAATTTATGGAAATATTCCTATTTGAACAAACTAAAAATGATTTAAATCAAAGTAGTGGTGAAAGTTTTCGTAAAACATGTTAAACGATGAAAAACTTAATCTTGGGGGACTTTGGAGCCAAATTTCAAAATAATTAATGAAACAGAAAAATTATGAAATCATGGGGGTTTTGTAGAGCATGTTACAAGCTTTCCATAGCCTCAAAAACGGACTAATACCGATAACAGATGAAGAAGTTATGAAGATTTGAAGTATGTGTGTCAAAAGTTGCAAAATTTGGAAAATTGGAGTTAAGTGCCAAAGGTCGCGCGCCTAGGCACTAGGATCGGCCCTTAGAATCTGTTCTTGGGCGCCTAGGTGCTTGCCCAAGGCCAAATTTGGGAGCCTAAGCGCTGGTCAAGTGTTAAGCCAAAATCTGTCTGGACGTCCTTTAGTAAATTGGGAATAACTTTTTCATATGAACTCCGATTGAGGTGATTCAGGATGATTCGGAAAGATAACGAGGAGTCCTAAAACTTTTATTCTTTATGTTTTGAGATTTGAGGTCGTTATCAAGACCTAAAATGGCTATTTTAGGGACTGATGTGCATTTAGAGGCAATCAGAGGACGTCGGGCATGCACGTATGCAAGGTGTAATATTTTCGACGATAAAGGATGTTATTCTAAGTTGTAAAACATGAAAATTATTAAATATAACGATATTATGCGATAAATAAAGACAACTTAAATGAATAATGAATTATTAGTTGGTTTATATGTTATTCGAGATAAATATGATTTGATGTTATCCTTACTTTTAATAAAATTTAAAGGTATTGATTTGATTCTTACGTAAAAAGCCACTCAGTATTTTATTAAATAATTGTCACTGTAGTTATTGCACAATGATTTATATTATTTATACCAGTTGGAAGTATTGTGAGTCTGTGTTAATAATTGTGAATAATTATTGAAAGATTAAAAATGTGTAAATAATTGATGAATAAAAGGTTTTGATTAAAGATAAGTATGGTATACAGATGTTTGTTCAATTATTTTCTTTTTACAAAAGTAAGTTTGGCAGGACTTGCCGACACTTTATTTTTTTTCTAAAGTAATATGGACCACAACTCTATTATTGAACAAAATTTGTTAAAACGTGTACAAGTTGGTTTTCTCTGTGGGACCATAAATTCCACTACTATTATTATATACCTCATTTGGTTATTTTGTCAAAGCAGGTGTGCTAGTTGTTTACTAAATTTTCAGTATAAATAGGTTGCTCGGTTGAGTAACTAAAGGCACGCCATCACTACAATAAAAATATAGAATTCTTTTACTACAATATTGTGAGTATAATATTGTGAGTATTTCTATTGAGTGAAATGTTACTCCAAGTGTAGATAAGGAATGCAAGCATTGTTTAAGTTGATCAATTTCACATAAAGCAGAATCAAGTCACGTGCTAAGGTAAGTGATACCATTATTGTGGTAAGAGGGTATCATTTTTATGGTAAAAGGAATATCATTTTATTTCATACTCCATATTATGGTAAGATATTATTATTCGTTTATTTAGTTTATCATTAAATGGTGAAAAGTTCTGAAAGGATTAGAATATCCTTAATAGTTTGTGATTCATCTTTTATTATGTTATCAATTTGGACTCTGGATAATTAATTTGAAAATCACTAAGATATATGTTATCTTACTATTCTGGTGATTTATGTTTATTCATTATATATATCATTGTCATCATTCTCAAGCTTATATTGTGTTGAAAGTCATCTATGGCCAGTAGTGCATAGATGGACTTGGTATGATTATGACCAAAGATTATTCGGTATAATCATGACCGTAATGTTACAAATGATGTGGTAAAAGTCATCTTTGGCCCGTAGTGCATAGATGGACTTGGTATGATTATGACCGAGATTTTATCATGATCAGTATTGAAAACACGAATATCCTCGGCCCGTAAGTACATGGATAATTCGTGGTCGTGATACTATTAAGTCGAGTCTCAAAGATTATTGATTTTACAACAGATATCTATGGCTCAGTAGTGCAAAGATGGACTGTTGATTATTGGTTTTACAGTTGTATATCTTTGGCCTGTAGTGCAAAGATGAACTGTTGATTTACTTGATTATAAATATGAATTGTGATTTAATTATAATCTATGGTGGTTCAAGTGAAGACAGATGATGAGAGTTCTCTTTGTCTTGGGTATAACCAAGAACTGTTGATGAGTATTACAAGAATGAAATATTAACGATGGACTTTTAATCTAGAAGAGATAGTAGACATTATGTTCTACTTGACTCTTCTAATGGATTGTTGATTCCGCTGCTATTATGGTTGAAATTTTTTATCTTCTACCATATGTTCTAAATATCTGAATTATTATTGATGAAGGCTATTGATAATTTAATTATCTCAAGTCATGATATTCTTTACTGGGCTATTTGTGCTCACCCTTTTTCTTCACCACCCCTTTCAGGTAATAAAAGTGTACCTGAGACTAGCAGAGAGAACATGGGTATAAAGTGGTGATACGAATTAGTCACAAGCCTAATCAAATTATGAAACGGTGTGGCATAATAATTGTACTGAAAACTTAAAATGTGTGTGACATATTTTATACATTATTTGATATTTAATTTTGGTGAACAACAATAGGGTGAGGCGAATCAAAATTTAGAAGCGTCAAAAATACACCGCATTAAAATGAAGAGAACAAAAATCTTTTCGTGTCTCTTTGGAGACTTGAAATATTTGTTGTTGTACTTTATATGTCATTGTAATAATTTGAGTATGAATATTTTCGTATTATATACGCTACAATATTTGTATTGAAACTCACAGTATATGTGTCATCGTATTTTGTACAACAGTTATACAAATGGAAGATGTCAGTAGTGTACGTATCTGGCGACCCAAGATGGGTGGCGTATACCTATTTTGGGGGCGTCACATTCCCCAACCAACAAGAATTTTTATAAAATACAGTGTTTTATGTGTAATTTAGATACATATACAACAACAGAGTTATACATTGAAGTAAATACTATATATTTTTTGAGAGTCACAAGCAAAAAAAAATAATCAAAAATGTCCAATTTTCGTGTCCCAATTTCCGGTATGCCAAGACTTTTCCCTTCAACAATGGCGACCAACCCTCAATTATCCTCAAAGAACCCAGATAAGTTCTGCCTCCACACGGGGTTCTCTTTCCCTCTTATCTTTCTCTATCCTTTCACGCTCCTTCAATTATTGGCAATATTAAAATATTTAGATCCGAAAAATTAGAAATTTTTTGGGTTGATGTTAACAAGTTGGGACTCATTTATCATAATATTATCTCGTTGGAACGAAGATAGATTTTATTGAATTGATTTTCAGCATACACTTCTTCATTTTGATCGTCAATTTCATTATGAGTTGTTTTAGTATGTTCTTCGATTTGTTTGGATGAAGAAGATATGAGTTTTGTGTGGATGAATGAGAATTTTGGGTTTGGTGTGATAATTAGATTTATAGGTTTGGTTATAAATTGGATTTATGGGTTTGGTAATATGGTTTGATAAAAGAATTTTTGAGTTTGGTAATTTGATTTAATAAAAAGAATTCCGATTTTATGATTTATTGTTTATTTGAAGAGATGAGTAGTTAAGTGGTATTGATATTATTGTAATGGTATATAATATTTATGCATTTATATTTTTATCCCTTGTTTACTCAAAAATTATTTATTAATTATTTTTATTACACATGTGGAGTAATTGATCACATCTATATCAATTTATGATGTTACAGGTTCAACTGAACCGAAATAAAAAAAGTTAAGAGTTTAATTATATAGTTGAAAAAAATTAAAAGGTCGATCACTGAGTGAATAAAGGCTTAATTAAACCTTATCAAATAACGTTGTCTGATTTTTGTTTTAACTAATAAAAATAAGTCAAAGTAAAACGTATTTTATAGAAACAGTTATCTACTTACTTTTTAATAAGGCTTAAATTAAAACATACAAATAATTAATATTTTATTTAATCAAATAAATTAAATTAGATATGAATGTTGGTATTACCTTTCCAAAATTCATTGAAAATATGAAGGAAAAAAACAAATTAGTATTTAATGTTTAAAAAGTATATAAAAGTTTGTGATATGAGGTTTTAATTTTCTTCAAACAATTTAAGTATATACCATAATGATATATTAAGAATTTCATGTTATTAATAATTTAAAATTAAATGTATTTTGCCAATCATAAAATATATCATCTTCTATATATAATGTCGTCATGGTTGAGGCTCTATCCCAAAATGGGATTTCCAAAAATCCCCCAAATTTAGATACTCCCTACTAGATACAAACTCGCGCGTTGCGGCGGGATTATTCAATTTTTTAATAATAAATGTGTACGTACAATTAATAAATTAAAATATAATAAAAAGATGTTCATGTATGCCAGATTAATCAACATGTCCTCAGCAAGCCATAAAAATGACACACAAATCAGATAATCCATCTTGTAAACGCCTCGGGTTGATAATCCAGCCCAACCAAAGTAGACACCCGATGGGTTTTCTGAAAGGATGGTTGAGTAGCTTTCTGTAGATAAATTAGTTGAAAGAGCAAATACAACCAATAAAAACTGAACTTGGTAAAATTAGTAAACAAAAGAGGAAACTATAAAAAAGATCACACCATCGGTAAGCAAAGGTAACACCTCCTCATGGTCATATCAAAAATAACCCACCAAACCATCTTTGTACAAAATTGAAGTGAAAGATTTTATAAAGAAACTAATTGCCACATAACAATCTAGATTTTGAAATACAAAAAATCAATTAAAGCAAGGTATAACAGAAGAAACATTATGATTTCACATCTCCAACAACTAAGTCAAATATGGAAATCTTCTGTCGGATTTCATCTCTAGTGGCCTGAACAGATATTTTCTTTTTCTCCTTGTCCAATTCTTATAATTGCAGGGACTGATTGCAGTAACCATGACCACCAAGAATATACTAAGGATGATTCCCAACCCATTATACATGCCCTTTGCCCATCCTTCAGTGGCAAGTCCCACACATATAGAAACCACAACACAAACCATAAGAATGATAAGGGTTAAATCATGCAAAGCCTCCCAGATAAACAACCAAAATCTTTTAGAAGGTTTCTCGGTGTATCTGTTGAAGCCATAGATCTTTTTCCGGATAAACAAACTATTATCTTTATCTTCTTAATCAAATGAGACGTGTACTACATTTGCAATTCCTTCAACTCCATTGAGGGCTTCCAATTCCCCAATATTATGGTTACGTACAACCTTTGCAAGTTTGTCAGGGTGAATACGAAATCCCTCATTTATAGCCTCTTTTGATGGCTTGTGGTCAATAGCTGTAAGATATGAAAAATTAAGAATGAAGCAAGTATGAATATATATATATATATATATATGATCTAAGGGCCTAAGCCCATCAATCACCCTATCACTGTTACCAGTAATTTGCTAAATACAAGAAGGCACATACCATCAAGAAACTTGAATGCAACCTTATATAATGTAAAGATTACTCGTAGTCTTTCCTGGTACATAAGTTTAAAAGACCAAAAAAAGTGAGTTAGTATTAGCTCAAAAAGAAACTAATGAATAAACTCTAGCTGCAGTTATATGTTGTCTAAACTATAAAACAACCATTTATAGTAAAATCTAGTCTCTGAACAACAAGAACCTAACAACAATACAATATAAAGGTTGCCTAGCGCCCATAAAAGCCAAGAATTGGACAGTCAAAACCCATAAAGGAGCTAGTAATTATTTTAAAAAGCAAAATATGATGGTTGTCAAAAGTACAACTTTCAAACTAAATTCATTTATATATTGGTTGGTGGTCACATGAATGGCATGCTCACTGACCATGTTAGGGATAAAAGCAGAGTAAATTTTCTGTTGTGGGACATATTACAACCTCAGCCGTTATAAAGACTAAATAGGTTGGTCTTTTAAATTTTTTGGGTCCTAAGATTAGTATAAATACATCATTATACTCACTACATATAATCCATTAATTGATAACATCACAAGCCCCGTTTGATCTTCTCCATTCTCTTTACAATTTATAAATAAATGTCAATACTACTAAGTTCAACTTTTCTATCATGAAAGACATTATAGAGCCTAGTTGATATTGAAAACAACTCTAGAAATCTACATAGATGTTCATCACATTTCTACGTATTAATATCAAAAGAAAAATAATTTTCAGGTGTTGCTACAAGTTAACCTGAATACTCTTCTACAGTCTATGTGGCATACTTATTTTTTTCATGGAGCAGAAAAGGAAAATTGTAGAGGCATAACCAAAATTCCCTAATTTAGCAATATATTTGGGTAAAGAGTACCAAAAAAGGATTAACAACCTTGACTTAGAAGTCTGCTACAGACTAACATAACTTCCATAAACGAAGCCAACTTTTGCTTCTCTGCCAATAATTTCAATAAATATTTGCCAATACAACATCATACAAATTAAGTAACAAAACATATTTTGGTAAAAATGGCGTAATAATAATTGACAATAAGTTCTAAATGTGAGTTATTAAAAATTGCCAACTGCTTACTTTGCAGTCTGTCTAAACAGCTCGTATATGCCTATCATGACATATAGAGATGTAAATATGTCAAAATTTGACCATTTCCCCATTTATGATGTAAACCTGTTAAAAGTGCAAAGCTGAAGACGGGAAGAGATGTAGAGGAAGATGTTGGTTTTCCTATCCTCACAAGGGATACTGGCAATAATAAAGAGATGGAGTAATAAAGAGACTAAAATTACCCTAATATTGTTTAAAATACCTAGACAACTAAAACAGATATACGACTAATCTTAATTACATCAGCTAATGTTAGTTCCCAGTAGGCACACAATAGATCTAGAAGGGGGGTTGAATAGATCCTTTTTCTTTTCAAATACTTTTCCCTTTTATTTGATTATCACTAATGAATTAGCATATGAAAAACATAAGAATCTTTTCAGGCACAACGAAATAAGTGAAAGATCCCCTTCATTGATATATTCATAATCATACATATATTGTTCTTAAAGTTAGTTAAGTTGTAAGCAGTTAATACATACATAAAAGATATAGCAGTTAAGTACATAATGTAAATGACATAAAGTAAAAGACACAGGGGATTTTAAGTGGTTCAGAGACTCAAGCTCCTAATCCACTCTTCTGCTTTCAACTAGCAGGATTTTCACTAAGGAAGGGCGGCACCCTGAATCACTAAGATTCCTTCAAGGCCAGCAGCCTTGGAACTTCATTTCACTAAGAACTCTTCAAGGCCAGCAGCCTTGGAACTCCTCTAGTTCCTTAGGAACTCTTCAAGCCCAAAGAAGCTTGAACTTTGTTTAGTCCCTCCTGACAAGGACCCTCAAATACACTTCTTCGTTGTTGTAGTTGTTGTTGTTAGTGGTGGTGCTAAGCTGCTAAGATGTCTTTAAACTTGAACATATTGTGTACTTAGCAACTTGGCGTGGTCCTCTTTACATTCTCGCCTTCTAGTCCGACCACATCTTCTAAAAGTAAATTGATCTTCACTCTTTTCTGCTCATCTTTATCCGATGTCAGCTGTGCACCATCACCATTTGGATTTGCTAAGTCTCTAAGCTTTTGGTAGACTTCGTCTGACACATAGCTATCCTTGAACCCTTCTTGAATGTTTTGCAGACATGATTCTGCATCTGTTCTTTTTTAGCTTTTGGTTCATGGTGATCTGTAGAGTGGCTCTCTTGATCTTCTTTGTACTCTGCCACTTTTCTGAATGCTATCTCCTTGGCTTTCTCGGCTCTCATCTTAGCTGTCATCTTCAGTGATATTCTCATCTTTGTTGAGTAAAGCTCTAATCTGTTTTAAGTCCTTCTTCAAAGCTGTTTCACTTCTACCTATGTAGTCTCACTGTCACTGAGACTTGTTCTCTTAATCTCTAGTGGAACTCGTAGAGTCAACAATAACATTCCAACAACTCAACGATTCTGCAACTTAGCAATCATCAGCAACTCTTGAACTTTGAAGCTCTGTTGATTTATACTCCTTCTCAATCTTCCCGTTGGAAAGTAGCCATTAAAAGCTTTTTGAATTGCTTCGCAGATCTCGAGTTATTTGATATAGACTGCAGATGTGACATGACATGACTTTCTGACACTGCAATCTACTGTTTCACCTACCCCATTAGAGATGTCACTTTTATATCTCGAGCAGGTAGTTGACCTTATTACCTTCTTCTGATTTCTCGATCAGAGGTTGTCCTTTTGCATCGATTCTCTCAATAAGCTTTGTTCGAATATCAATCTTCGGGTTGAACCGTTGCCAATGCTTCAATCCTCAGTTGTTCGAACTCTACGATTCTGATGCACATCTTCTTGGACCTGATCGTAGTGTCTTGTTGACTGTTGCTCATTGACGTGTAGAGTTAACACTAAGATCTTTGAAGAGTGTTCATTAGCTCTCCAATGTGGAACACCTCTTTATTTTCTTGTGCAGTGCTTCAACACTTCTGTTTGCCTCGACTGCTCTCAGATACTGATGGCTTGACTCTTTGTTTTGGCCCCTTCTGAATAATAAGACACTTCAGATTTGTGGCGTGTCCAGCTCGCTTTCTCCTTGTGATCTCCCGTTCACTTATCATCAATGGACTGACCCAATGCTTAATCACTTTAGTCTTGTTCTTTAGAAGCTGACCAGATCTATGTGTACACTCCATCAGTTCTTTATTTGTTTGGTAAACACTACGATCCTGGTTACTTCCAAGATCGTTGTCATCTTACCACTTGAGAGCTATTGTGTGACGCCCCCAAAATTAGGTATACATCACCCATCTTGAGTCGCCACTTACATGGTACAGAATTTAAATACAACTTATTAACATAACTGTCGTGGTACAATACGACATAAACGTGAGTTTAAATACAAATATCGCTCTACTAGATATTATACAAACTCAAACAAAATGTCCTCATTATGCTTATTATCACACTATTTTACGTAATAGTGAGGACTACTAATGCTATCTTCGTAACCATCACTGCTTCCCCGACTCGTCCCCAAATATATTATCATTTCACAAGAGAACAAAGGAAAGAAAGGGTGAGCTCAACTAGCCCAAGAAGAAATATCATGACTAAGATAATGCGTAATAAATTATCAATAGTCTTCAATAATGTTAAACCGATAAAATACAATAGACAACCAGCTTTAATCTGCAATGAATATGCAATCCATTAAAAGAGTCAAGTAGAAAATAAAGTCTACTATCTTTTAGGTTTTAAAAGGTTTTTCATCATCATATAAATGAGACTCGCTTTAATAAATATTCCACATCATCGAATCACCCCCCGCACTACTACCCAAGGATATTCTTTAAGTATCACGACCACAATTATTCATGCACTACGGGCCAAGAATATTTGTGTATTCATTAATGGTCATGATCATGCCAACAATCGTCCCATCAATGCACTACTACCAATCGAGGATTTTTTTATCACATCATTTGTAACATTACTATCATGATTACAATCAATAGTCTCGGTCATAATCATACCAAGTCCATCTACGCACTACGTGCCACCATGTATGACTTTCAAAAAAATAAAATAAAATATGAGGATGATGATGATAATGATATAAGAATTCAATAAAACAAGTTCAAGAATTATTTTATCCAGAATTATTAACGCCCAAATTGTCAACACGATACTTTGCTTTTAGAGTAGTAAAATTCAAGAATGATCGTAAGAATATTTCCATGAAAAGATATCGGATGAAACGCAAATATCAAGGATATTCTACTAATTTCATGGAGTATAGAAGTCAAAGTTTTAACTAACCGGGTATAATAAAGAATGGAATAACAAAAGAAATCACCATGCATGCGATATGAAGCATGCATGCAAAAGTTATTCCAATGTAATAATAAATAACGGAACCAGTCGTGAAATTCACACCGGCAGATGTTCCAATGTAATAATAAAGATGGAACCAGGATCCTGTAAAACACACGTATAGGATATTCCAATGTAATAATAAAGATTTTAAACCAGTCCTGTAAAACACACATGCATGTGATGTTCCAACAGAATGATAAAGAAAGACGACCAGTCCGTAAAACACACATGCATGTGATGTTCCAATGTAATAATAGAAGAATGTCACCAAGTATAGGTAAACCACTTATACAAAGTTATTCCAATGTAATAATAAGCAATGGAATAACAACGCTTCTCTTCATGAATAAGAAAGAATAACACCCTTACATTTGGTAGAAGATTGAATACCGCAGCGAAAGGTAGTAACAAAATACTCTTCTTCTTTCTCTTATTCTCTATACTTTCTCTCTCTATAGTTTGAATGAATTCGTGAAAATAATGAAGCCCTAGGCCTCTATTTATAGAAGATTTCTAGCTTAGCACCCGCCATGTGAAAAAAGGCAAGTGGCTCGACGAATCGGTTTGGACGCTTTGTAATGTGAAACGACAAGTGGTTCGGCCGCTCAGAATGTGAAACGACAAGTGGTTCGACGTCTGCAAAGGTAATTACTATTAACGAAGGTAAATACTATTGACGAAAGGTAAATACTATTCACAAGGGTAATTACTTATCGACGAAGGTAAATACTATTCACAAGGGTAATTACTATCGACGAAAGGTAAATACTATTCACAAGGGTAATTACTATCGACGAAGGTAAATACTATCATGAAGAGACTCTTAGATGATGACATATGAGCCCCCATAAAATAATCAAACTTACCACAAATCATAACACATATTTAATCTTTCAATAATTATTAATCATTTATAACTTGTCGCCTCAATTATTGATTTAATACTATAACATATTATACGTATGATAATGTGACAATAATTGAATCAATAATATAAGAGATGATATGATGCAATTATCAGAGCAATAATCGAGCATAAATGAGTGACTTCTCACGTAAGCATCAATAATCAATACCGTGTGCTACTACGCAACCACGCCAGACATCGCTTTTTTTACCACCGGGTAGTTCAACAGCTTTAATTCAGTAACACCTCCGCCAATTATTTTTATAAAAATATTTTTGTCGCTTTCTCAATCCGACAATAATGTGTTGTGGGGTCCACTAATGATTGAGTAGTAAATTTAATATTCCCCGAATAAAAAGAATATTCCCCAACCAAACGAATATTTTATAACAACTTGCATACTTTGCAAAATTTATAAATATTACCCACAACTATAACATTATATCAAATTTATTCCATAATATTCAAAAATAATATTTATAGAAAAATTCATCTTTATTTATAAAAGCTAGGGTCTTACAACCTCCCTTCTTATGAAATTTCGCCTCCGAAATTAGAATGCGACTGGTATGTCAAGAGGTAAGGATACCTTGATTTCATTTCGATTCTAACTCCCAAGTCATTTCCTCAACATCGTGGTTCCTCCATAAAACTTTGACTTGAGGTATAACCTCGAGCGTAGAATATGTTCTTTCTTATCCAAAATTTGAACAGAACCTCTTCATACGTCAAATCTTCCGCTATTTCGTCCGGGTCTAACTCAATAATATGGTTCGGGTCTTTCACATATTTACGTAACATAGATATGTGAAAAACGCGCATGAACACGAGACATATTTTGGCAGAAATGAGTCTATAGCCCACGCCCTACTCGATCGAGGATTAAAATGGACCGATGAATCGAGGATTAAGTTTTCCTCTCCTTCCAAATCTTGTAACTCCTTTCCACGGAGCAACTCTTAACAACACACGATCTCCTATATCGAATTCCACGCCCTTTCGATGAAGATCAAGATAACTCTTTTGTCGATTTTGTGAGGTTTTTATATATGTTGTCGGATCATTTGAATCTTTTCCGTAGTCATACGTACTCAACTCCTGTCCCAACAACGTTGCTTCACCCACCTCATCCCAAAGATAATCGAGAACGACACTTTCTTCCATACAATGCTTCGAATGGAGCCATGCCAATACTTGCTTGATAACTGTTGTTGTAGGAAAACTCCACCAATGGTAAGAACTTGTCCCAACTCCCTTGAAATCAAGGACACGTAGTCTTAATAGATCTTCAAGAGTTTGAATAGTCCTCTCCGACCGTCTGTCTGTCTCGAGGATGATATGCCGAAAGCTAAATCGTAAATGCATGCTCATAGCTTTTTGCAAACTAACCCAAAATCGTGAAGTGAATCTTGGGTCTCGATCGAAACTATGGATACCTAAGATACCATGCGCCTTTACAATCTCGCTTATGTACATACGAGCAAGACGTTCAAGTGTATAAGTTTCTCATTTCGGTAAGAAATGAGCAGACTTAGGTCAATCTATCAACAATGACCCAAATCGCATCAATGCCTTGAGAAACCTTAGGAAGGCCGTGAATCTAAATCCATGGTAATGTGCTCCCACTTCCATTCTCGAATTTCAAGTGGTTGCAATGGACCTTTTGGTACTTGATGCTCCGCTTTAACTCGTTGACAAGTTAGACACCTTGAGATAAACAAATATCTCTCTTCATATTGCTCCACCAAAATGTATGATTTAATATCATGATACATTTTGGTACTCCCGTGATGGATTGCAAATGGTGTGTTGTGCGCCCCATCATGATATTATACTTTAAATCGTGGTCGTTAGAACACAAAGTCCGTTGTTGACTCGAAGTATTCCTTCTTCATCGATTCTTGCTTCCGACATAGCACCTTCTTGCACTTTCTTCCTCATACGCATCAGCTCCAGGTCTGTAGCTTGAGCAGCTTTAACTTTATCAATTAAAGTCGGTTCTACTCGTATACTCGCTGTCATCACATGCGTCCCTGGAGTCTTTAATTCTATCTCCATCCTTTGCAAGTCACACAAAATGGGCCTTTGCGTTGACAATATCGCACTTGTACTTGCATATGATTTCCTACTCAATGCGTCAGCTACCACGTTTGCTTTTCGGGATGGTATCGATGGTATGATCATAATCTTTCAATGAGCTTCAAGCCAACGTCGTTGTCGCGTGTTGAGTTCCTTTTGAGTGAAGAAATATTTGAGGCTTTTATGATCCGTAAAGATCTCCACTTTCTCCCCATACAAGTAATGCCTCCACATTTTAAGTGCAAAAGACAACAAATGCTAACTCTAGATCATGAGTAGGATAATTCCTCTCATATTCTTTGAGTTATCATGAGGCATAGGCTATAACTTTTCCATGTTGCATAAGAACACATCCCAACCTTTGCAGTCGAAGCATCATCAGATGACAAATCCTCCGAGCCAGATGGTATTGTCGTAATGTGTCTTTGAAATAAGTCTCCTCTTGAGTTCTTGAAAACTCTTCTCACATTCTTCGCTCCAACCGAACTTTGTATCTTTCGAGTCACCGAAATGATCGGGAATAGCGATTCGAGAAAATCCTTCCACGAATCTCCGATAATAACCAATTAAACCGAGAAAGCTACGCTCTTCTATTATCGATTTAGGTTGTTCCCACTTTTGAATAGCTTCAATCTTTCTTTGGGTCAATGGATATTCCATGACTTGATACCACGTGCCCAAGGAATGCTACTTCTTCGAGCCGAACTCGCATTTCTTCAACTTGGCATAAAGCTTATATTCACGGCTTTTGGAGTGTCACCTCAAGTGTTGCTTTCATGATCTTCACGGCTTTTGGAATAAATAAGGATGTCATCAATAAAGACGACCACAAAGTGATCTAAATATTCCTCAATACTTGGTTCATCATATCCATGAAGGCGGCGGGAGCATTAGTCAATCCAAAGGACATGACTAGGAATTCATAATGCCCGTCATCGAGTTCCGGAAGCCGCCTTTGGAATGTCACGGTTCTAATCTTCAATTGGTGATATCCTAACGAAGATCAATCTTTGAAAAGAATTTGGCTCTTGCAATCGGGTCAAACAGTCATCAATACGTGGCAATGGATACCTATTTTTGATGGTGACGTGATTCAACTCCCCCGATAATCAATACAAAGTCGCGTATACTCCCATCTTTCTTCTTCACGAATAGAATAGAGAGCACCCCAAGGAGAAGTACTTGGGACGAATAAAGCCAATGTCTAACAATTCTGCGCATTGGGTCTTTAACTCCGAAGTTCAATAGAGCTATTCGATATGGGGCTTTGGAAATAGGTTTTGTAATGTGGTTCAAGGTCGATACAAAATTCAATTTCACGCCTGGGGTAGGCCAGAAGTTCTTCTGGAATACGTCGGAAATTTATTAACAATAGAATATCGTTTAAAATCGACGTATTTTTATTTAAATCATGTGACATGAGCTAAGAAAGCTTGACATCCGTTTTTCAATAAACGAATAGCTTTATGGCTTGAGATAGACCGTGATTGATTTTAATGGTTTGGTCGTTTGAATTCGCATAATAGGTTGATTAGGAATATGAAAGCTAACAACCTTACGAAAACAATCAATTTTTGCATGATAAGTAGTTAACCAATCAATCCCTGAATCACGTCAAATGCAAGTATTTTTAATGAAATAAGATCGACGAGTAATGTGAGGGTACCGATTTGAACCAAACAAGACTTATAAACAAAGGATGTAATGAAGGTTTCTCCCAACTGAGTTTCCACAGAGATAAGTCAAAGTCTAATTTCTCCAGAGTCAAATTTAATCGATGGCGCAAGTAGGAGAAATAAAAGAATGGGTAGAACCAGATCAAATAAAGTATAGACTTCATTAGAGTTTATGATAAGCTTACCCGTGATGACCTCATTCGGATTCCTTGCTCTTTTCGGGAGGTCACAACAAATGCTCTCCCTTGCTACTCTGGGTTTTGAATTTTCTCGGATGGCCTTTGGTGCCTCCATCCTAGTTGAATTTGTCTTGAACGACACAAAATCGAGCTAAGTGACCTTCTCTTCCACAATTATAACATGCTTTGACTTATGACATGACGCAGCTTTGATCGATGTGTCCTCTCCTCGCATTTGAAGCATATGATAGGTGGTCTTTCTCCTTCCTTAATAATGGGTGTCTTTGGTCTTGACGTCTTTCCATCATTGTTGAATCTCCTTTTCTTGAAATGTCCATTCTTATTATTTTGGCCCCGATTACCACCGAAGTGGTTACCATATCTCGCCTTGTTGATTCCTCCACGCTTGTTGTCACCTCCTCGATGACTATTCTCATTGGTATTATAATTTTGCTTGTTTGCTCTTCTTTTAGTTATATTGACTCATTATCGCGCTCCACTAATCGAGCCCTATTTACAACATCCTCAATACAAACACAGTTTATGAGAAATAAGATGTTGACGTATCTCCCGACTTCAAACCTCTTAAAAACATTCGCGCCATTCTCTCTTCATTATCCACCAAGTGGGACGCAAATCGTGATAACTCCGCAAATTTTGCCTCGTATTGCGACACGGTCATATTGTTTTGTTCCAATTTGATAAACTCCACCTCCTTCATGTGGCGAATACTTTCAGGAAAGTATTTGTCGTTGAACAGCTCCTGGAACTTCTCCCAAGATATCTTCAAGATACCGGTTTGGTTGAGTACGCTTTACCGATTCCCACCAAGAATCCGCCTCTCCGCCTTGCAACATAAAAAGCGCGAAGGGGAACCTTTTGCTCCTGGAGCATCCCAAGACATCAAATATCTTGGTAATCATGCTTTATCCATGCTTCCTGCGAAGTGGTTTTGCTTCCCTTAAACTCCGGTGGTCCCAGCTCCTTAAATTGTTTAGCGGTGACCGCCTCGAGAGTTTTCCGTGTTTCCACCTACGTTTTGGGACAGAGTCGCTCTCATTTCTTTGTTGCATAAATTGCATAAAGCCTCTGAACATTTGATCATTTGTCATTTGGTCGGTGTTGTTGTTTGTATGAGGATTGTCGCCTTCGATGCACATTATCTTGATTATTGATATGTGGTGAATCAACGATCGCTTCGCGCTCCATTGCTATTCTCAACATTCTCGATGTCATTTTCAGACATCGCCACAAACAAAAGGTTAATTGACATGTAACAAATTATCCTTATCTTCCCACCAACCAATAAAATAAAGACATAAACTTAGGTAGGTCATACTAACGAAGGTATTCCCCGCCTCCCCCTCCTAGTACTATTCTCACATCTTAGCCAGGATCACATCCTAAGCTCGATACTCAACCGTGACGCCCCCAAAATTAGGTATACATCACCCATCTTGAGTCGCCACTTACATGGTATGTAATTTAAATACAACTTATTAACATAACTGCAGGTATGTACAATACGACATATAAACTGTGAGTTTAAATACAAATATCGCTCTACTAGATATTATACAAACTCAAACAAAATGTCCTCATTACGATTATTATCACACTATTTTACGTAATAGTGAGGACTACTAATGCTATCTTCGTAACCATCACTGCTTCCCACTCGTCCCAAATTTATATTATCATTTCTGAAGAGAATAAAGTGAAAGAAAGGGTGAGCTCAACTAGCCCAAGAAGAAATATCATGACTAAGATAATGCGTAATAAATTATCAATAGTCTTCAATAATGTTAAACCGATAAAATACAATGACAAACCGGTTTAATCTGCAGCTGAATATCGCAATCCATTAAAAGAGTCAAGTAGAAAATAAAGTCTACTATCTTTTAGGTTTTAAAAGGTTTTTCATCATCATATATAAATGAGACTCACTTTTAATAAATATTCCACATCATCGAATCACCCCCACTTTCTACGGCCAGGATATTCTTTAGTATCACGACCACAATTATTCATGCACTACGCCAAGAATATTTGTGTATTCATTAATGGTCTTGATCATGCCAACAATCATCCATCAATGCACTACTACCAATCGAGGATTTTTTTTTATCACATCATTTGTAACATTACTACCATGATTACAATCAATAGTCTCTCGTCATAATCATACCAAGTCCATCTACGCACTACAGCCACGTATGACTTTCAAAAAAAAAAAATAAACATGAGGATGATGACAATGATATAAGAATTCAATAAAACAAGTTCAAGAATTATTTTATCCAGAATTATTAACGTCCAAATTGTCAACATGATCTTCGCTTTTGTAGAGTAAAATTCAAGAATGATCGTAAGAATATTTCCATGAAAAGATATCTTGGATGAAACGCAAATATCAAGGATATTCTACTAATTTCATGGAGTATAGAAGTCAAAGTTTTAACCAACTGGGTATAATAAAGAATGGAATAACAAAAGAAATCACCATGCACGCGATATAATCGCATACGAATGAGTTATTCCAATGTAATAATAAATAACGGAACCAGTCGGTGAAATTCACACCGGCAGATGTTCCAACGAATAATAAAGATGGAACTGATCCGGTGTAAAACACACGATAGGATATTCCAATGAATAATAAAGAACCGAACCAGTCCTAAAACACACACATGGATGTTCCAACAGAATGATAAAGATTTTAACCAGTCCGGTGTAAAACACACGCATGTGGATGTTCCAATGTAATAATAGAAGAATGTCACCAAGTATAGGTAAACCACTTATACAAAGTTATTCCAATGCGATAATAATAAGCAATGGAATAACAACAGCTTCTCTTCATGAATAAGAAAGAATAACACCCTTTACATTTGGTAGAAGATTGAATACTGCGCGCCGATTGTAGTAACAAAATACTCTTCTTCTTTCTCTCTTATTCTCTCTATACTTTCTCTCTATAGCTTGAATGAATTAAGTGAAAATAATGAAGCCCTAGGCCTCTATTTATAGAAGATTTCTAGCTTAAGACCGCACTAGATGTGAAAAAAGCAAAAGTGGCTCGACGAATCGGTTTGACGCCTCAGAATGTGAAACGACAAGTGGTTCGACGCTCAGTAATGTGAAACGACAAGTGGTTCGACGTCCGGTAAAGGTAATTACTATTAACGAAGGTAAATACTATCGACGAAGGTAAATACTATTCACAAGGGTAATTACTATCGACGAAGGTAAATACTATTCACAAGGGTAATTACTATCGACGAAGGTAAATACTATTCATAAGGGTAATTACTATCGACGAAGGTAAATACTATCGATGAAGAGACTCTTAGATGATGACATATGAGCCCCCATAAAATAATCAAACTTACCACAAATCATAACACATATTTAATCTTTCAATAATTATTAATCATTTATAACTTGTCGTCTCAATTATTGATTTAATACTATAACATATTATACGATGATATCTCGCGACAATAATTGAATCAATAATATAAGAGATATGATGCAAAGAATTATCAGAGTAATAATTGAGCATAAATGGTGAGTGACTTCTCACGTAAGCATCAATAATCAATACCGCAATGCTACTACGCAACCAATGCCATTCATCGTATTTCTACCACCGGGTAGTTCAACAGCTTTAACGGTAGAACACCTCCGCCATTATTTTTATAAAAATATTTTTATCGTTTTCTCAATCCGACAATAATGTTGTGGGGTCCACCAATGATTGAGCCGTCGTACGAATATTCCCCGACAAAAAGAATATTCCCCGACCAAACGAATATTTTATAACAACTTGCATACTTTGCAAAATTTATAAATATTACCCACAACTATAACATTATATCAAATTTATTCCATAATATTCAAAAATAATATTTATAGAAAAATTCATCTTTATTTATAAAAGCTAGGGTCTTACATATTGCACCTGCTGACTTTCCTTAGTCAGCTACTGAAGTCTTCTTATGATCAACTTGTGGAAGGCTTCATCTCGAATGGTTTCACAACTCAATCTGGATGTTGATTAGGATGATGCTTAGATCTTCTGTTAGCTTGCATGCCATTCATTGAGTGTTCTCTGGTTTTCTTCAGGTGGGATGTATCTTTACAGTATCAACCAGAGGCTTCATTCCTTTGGATATTCTGGGAGTGCTCATTTGTTGAGAATCGTATTTGTTCTACGATTCTGCCTTGGCGTTGTGAGCACATCTGTTGAAGTCTTAGTTCTACAATCTACGATTCAGCTTCGTCTGTTTAGACACTACGACTCCGAGATCAGATATTGACACTCTACAATTTCTGACTTGTGTTTGTTGTCTTCATCTTATCTTGCTCGACTATGATCTCTGCCTCTGATATGATCAAGAGACTTCACGACTGAGTGTAGTCTACGATTCTCGACTTAGCTTTGGCGGTTGCTTGGACTACTCGTGAGGCGGTGTGTCTCTAAAATTCGAACACACGACTTTCTACAGACTACGGCTCCGAGGAAGCTCCACTCGACACACTACCATCGATCCTTCCTTCCTCATCTCCTGCGGCACTACGAACTCCGAGATCTACTATCTTACAGATCTACGATTCTCCTCCTCGATAGTTCTCGAGTTTTCCTCGACTCTCCTAGCGAGATCACGATTTACGATACATTGCTTTTTCGATTTATCGATGCTTCATCTATTACATCATATGATTAACCTAACATGCTTGATCTTTCTATATTTATAGTCCATGTACATCATTTCTTTTAAGGACTTTACAAAGTCGCTTTTTTATGAAGGATCAACCTAACACATTTGATCAATTCATTCTAAGTCCTTGTACATATGTTTCTATTATCTATCAAAGGACTTTACAGCTTTTTTTAATGCAAGCATACTTCATATTCATTCATATATATCATAATCAAATCATATGCAAATAGGAATATCATTCCCATGTTTATTCCTGACAATCTCCCCCTATTTGATTATGACAAAAATAATAAGTGCATATGCATGTTATGAATAAATCTTATATACAGTGAGCAACTGTATTTCTAAAGCAGATAATCATTAATGTTATTTATAATAATATGGATTTTAATACACTATGACATTTCTACATCCTGGATCCAGAACATACCTAATGGTTAGAGATATACCTCTTTGGCTCCATGTGTGTTTCCAGTATGTCTGTTGATCAACTTTTCATCTGTTTGATCTTCTTGCACCTGCTCACCCTGGGATGTTGACTTCATTTCTTCTGTCTGCTCCCCCTTAGATGTATGATTCTCTTTTTCTTCTTCTGGCTCTTTTGTCTGCTCCCCCTCAGCCTTTGCAAACACAAGCTCATCATCTTTTGGCTCCCCCTCAGATGATGACCCAACTTCTTCTTCTGCTATCTTCTTCTTTGTCTTCTTTTGTTGTTTCTTTCTGCTCTTCTTGCCCTTTCTTGAATGCCTCTAACTGTGCCTCTTTCTATGCCTCTTTTTCTCCCCCTTTTTGTCATTAATCACTTAAGAGAGCTGTTCCATGTTGGACATAAGCTGCTCCATCAGATAGGAGGAGTTACCAGCTTTAATCTTGAGTTCTTTTTGACTTAACTCAAGTTGCATAGAAAAAGACTGATTCATGTTGTCAATCTTGTCAGAGAGGGCTTGGAGTTTTTCTTCATTTTCTTTCTATGCTCGTAGAGCTTCTGTGACGCCACCAAAACAGGTATACATCACCCATCTTGAGTCGCCAGATACATGGTACATAAATTCAAAAGCAATCAATTTTGGCATGATGAGTAGTTAACCAATCAATCCCCAAAAGCAAGTATCTTTAAAGAGATAAGGTCAACAGGTAAGGTAATGGTGCCAACTTGAATCAAACAAGATTTTTTAAACAACGGATGTAATGAAAGTTTCTCCTAACGAGTCTCCATAAATAGGTCAAAGTCTAATTTCTCCGTAGTCAAGTTCAAACGCTGAGCGCAAAGCAAGAGAGATAAAGAATGGGTAGAACCCCAGATTCAGTAAGGTATAAACATCGCAAAATTTATAATTAACTAACCCGTGCTAACTTCGTTCGGGTTCCTCGATTTTTGACCACGACAAACGCTTCTTCCGAGAATCGTTGACTTTGACTTTTCTCGGATATCCTTTTGAGTCACCGCCTCACCGCACTAGGTTTCGATATCGTCTAATCTCTAGCGATATGTCCTTCTTTTCCACAATTATAGCATACCTTAAACTGTTGTGGGCGGTTTGGTGATATGTCCCTCTTTCCCACATTTGTAACATACGACCGATGGTCTTTCTCCTCCTTGGAACCCGTTGCCTTATTGACGCGTCTTCATATGGTCGTTGTTGAATCTCCTCTTTTAAAATCTCCTCCCAACTCGCTTCTTCTATTTTCATGGCCACGATTACCACCGGAGTGGTTACCACCTTTGTCCGTATTCTTCTTTCTCCACCGGGTTATCGTTATTCGATGACTACTATCTTTGGTATGATCCTCGGTTATGGTCCCTCGGTTGAACGTATTTCGTTATCTCGCTTCTAACAATGAGCCCTGCTTACAACATCCGAATAGAGAGAAATTTATGAGAAATGAGATCTTGACGTATCTTGGGTTTCAAACCTCTCGAAACATCCGCTAAATCATCGCTCCTCATTCTCCACCAAATGAGGTGCAAACACGATAACTCATGAAACTTCGCCTTCGTCTTTGGGACACCGCCATGTTATTCTCGCTCCGCCTAATAAACTCCACTTCCTTCATATAGCCGAATACTTTCGAAGTACTTGTCATTGAACTGCTTCTAAACGCGTCTCCGACATCTTTGAGTGCGGTGAATGGGTACGCCTTCATGAGACTCACCACCAATGCCGCACCACCACGGAACATAAAAGTAGTGAATGGAACTTTCTGTTCCTTCGCATCCCAAGACATTGAATATCTTGGTAATTTGCTTGACCCATGTTTCCGCCATGATCGGATCTGGCTTTCCCAGTGCAATTCGTGGTCCCAACTCTTTGAATCGCTTGGCGTGTGACCACCCGTGTAATTGCTATCATTTCCTCCTCAGTATTTTGAACACGAGTCTCCTCGTGCGATTTTTGCATGAACTGCAAAAAACTTCTAAACATCCCCTCGTTCATCATCTCGCTTCAATGGTGTTATTCACAGGGGAGGTACATTGCCCGACTGTGCAGCGCGCTCTCCTCATTGTTAAGTCTGCATCTCCACGGTCTCATTTACTCCAATTGTTAATATTCTCAATTCGACATTCTCAAATCATTATAAAAATAAGGGTTAATTAAGAAATCAATATATCACATAATATCCCTATATAACCACCAACTAACAAATAAGCTTAGGTAGGACACACTAAATGAAGGATTTACTCTCTCTCCCCTCATAGTTCTATTCCCCGATCTCCGCCAGAGATCATATCCTAAGCTCGATACCAACCGTGGCGACCCCAAAATAGGTCCATTCCATCCAACCCATTCTCGAGTCGCCAAATACATGGTGCGAAAACAACTACAACTTTATTATTACAACATATAAACTCGAGTTTAAATACGATATTTTCATCTGACAATATCCACACGCAAATAAATCCCCATCATAATTATTGATACATTATTTTATAAAATGGTGAGGACTACTAAACAACTCTCTCTAGAACCTTCATTCCATATTCCCGACTAAGACTTTACTACATTCTCGCCTCCCGAGAAGAAAAATGGAACAACAAGGAAAAGGGTGAGCTCAACTAGCCCGAAGAAAGAATGTTATGACTAAGATAATATACAACAAATTATCGTTAGTCTCCAACAGGAAAAATCGATGAGAATACAATAGACAACAAGTTTCGGATCAATATTCGCAATGAAATAATAATTCATAGTAAGAGTTACGTAGAGAATGAAATCTACTATAATCTATGAATTTAACGGTCCATCATCAATATTTTATCCTGTAACATCAATCAATATTCATCTCAAATCAAATATTCATCTTTGCACTACTGCCAAAGATATTCATCAATCGGTCATGTTCATCTCAACACTGCTCATCTTTACACTAAAGGCCAAAGATATTCATCGATCGGTCATGTTCATTTAAACACCGCTTTCATCTTTTACTACAAAGCCAAAGATATTCTTGAAATCATTCATCTTTGCACTTTCTGCCAAAGATATTCAATAATATCATCATTTAAGGCCGAGGATGATGAAAATTATTTTAAAAGAACGAATCCGTTGAAACAAAATGACAAGGATTAAGGATTAAGGATTCGTACTTTGTTTTATCCATGTCCAATAATACCTCAAAAATAATCATAGTGGTGTAAAATTCAAAATGATCAAAACATGGATCTGATCAAAGCTAGTATCCGAATAGATATTTTAGACGAAAAGAAAAATTTTCATTTTTCTATTGAATAGTCTTATTCGTGAATAGTCTCAGATATCGTGAATAAAGTCCGATCGTGAATAAGAACTCACACCCAAAGATAGAAATTCCACAAAAAAACATCTTCACGCTTCATGAATAGTACTCGTGAATAAGAATCTCGTGAATAGTAACTCATGAATAAGAACTCGTGAATAAGTAACTCATGAATAAGTAACCCCGACATGAAAAAGTTCCAAATTTGATAAAAGTACCAACCAATATTTCAAAGATAATGATATTGAAGAATTAATATCATTTGAGAAGAAAATAACATCCCTTACTATCCCTTACTATCCCTTACCTCAAAGAATCAAGACTTGGGAGGAAGGAAAGGTGGAAGTGATCTTTGAATGAAACTTATCTTGAATAAAGAACTCTCAAAGTATCTAAATACTCACAAAATACGCTCAATAATATAGAGAGAAGAGAGAAAAACTTTGTTTACGGTGTGATTTTCAATTCTAACTTAGCCCTCTATTTATAGGAAAATGTTAGCTACGTAAGCGCACTTAACTCCGCAACTTTGATGGCTTTACTCGCTACTATTCCCACCCACCACATTTGAAATAAAATTCAGCACATTTTTTCACCAACCACAAGTGGGGCCCACTCAATTCTAGAATTTTCCACCAAAATCAATTATAAACCTAATTTCCTAATCCGACACCTCTTAAAATTCACAACAAATCATTCGTCCATTTTAACGGTTCAAAATTTGTGGACATATACTCAACTTATGTATGTATAACATACCCAAAATTACCACAATCCAACGGTCGGATTAAAAATTATAACCCCGCAATATATCTCAAAACCCCGATTTGATTTTTAACACCTCCAATCCGATAAAATCTTTGTTAAAACACCTCAACAATAATTTCTTCATTTATAACCACATAAATAAATCCATCATTTATATCCACATAAATAAATATTTCTTTATCATATGAATCAATAATTAATTATTCACAAATAATATTACGAATCACAATTATGATGACCAGGCCATTCCCGGAAAGGGGGCTTTCAGATAAGGATTTCTCCTTCTTGGCGCCGCAATTAGGTGACCAAACCTCTCATTGATGAACTTTCTAGACATTGCCAATAATGCTATCTAATAATATTATTTAAATAATATGAATTATTGATCCGATAATGGAGATAATGTCTTTGTGACAATTATTGAACAACAATAATATAAAATATCAACGCAAAGAATTATTGAATCAATAAAATAAAATATTGAATAAAGAACTCATCGTAACAATTATTGAGTAGTGCCTTATTACGTAAGGATCAATAATTCAACAATCTTTGTGCAATACCGGTAATGCTTCTTTCAATGCCACCACGCCAGATTCTTGTGTTTTAACCACCGGGTTTCAACGATCTTAATTGGTAATAACTACGCCATTATTTTTAACCAACTTATATTTGTCGTTTTCTTCATCCAATCGCTTTTCAGTTATGGGGCCCACACATGGTCATTTTGTCATTTAATATTCCCCGACAGCATTTAATATTCCCCGACAAAAAATGAATATTTTATAACCACTTGCTTATTTTGAAATATTTGCGTATTTAACCCTTAACTATCCACATTAATCAAATCAACCCTTACTATTTCAAAATAATAAATAAAGGAAATTCCTTTTTATTTAAAAAAAATTTCGGGGTCTTACAACCTCCCCTCCTTATGAAATTTCGTCCTCGAAATTGACGTACGTACTGTGTTTGAAAAGGTAAAGATACCTCGCTTTCATTTTCGTTTCCAACTCCTGTCGTTTCCTCAATAAGCATGGTTTCTCCACAAAACTTTAACTTATGGTATAACCTCGATACATAGGTCATGTTCTTTTCTCTACAAAATCTTGACAGTACCTCCTCATACGTTAAGTCTTCTATTATCTCGTCTGGGATTCTAACGCAATAATGTGGTTCGAATTCGTCCACATATTTACGTAACATCGATCGTGAAAAAACGTTATGAACATCGCCATACTTGGTGGTAAAAGCGAATCTATAGGCCACGGTTTCTATTCGATCGAGAATTTCAAATGGATTAATAA
Organism: Panax quinquefolius; assembly: GCA_020205615.1. Classification (NCBI taxonomy): domain Eukaryota; kingdom Viridiplantae; phylum Streptophyta; class Magnoliopsida; order Apiales; family Araliaceae; genus Panax; species Panax quinquefolius. The sequence goes on along the minus strand of CM035155.1, from coordinate 539,762 downwards.
ATCGAAGGTTTGAGCTTTCCTCACCTCACCGATTCTCGCTTTTAAAATAACAACTTCTTGCACCTCCTTCTTCAAATTCATCATCTCCAATTGTAGCTTGAACGACTTTAACTTTATCGATTAAAGTCGATTATACTCGTATATCATCACGTGGGTACCTAGAGTTTTCATCTCCATCTCTATTATTTGTATATTATACGAAATGAGTCTTTGACAATATTGTATCACAATTATGACAACCAGTAGTTCCGGAAAAGGGGGCTTTCAGATAAGGATTTCTCCTTCTTGGCGCTAGCAATTAGGTGACCAAACCTCTCCTCGATGTAACTTTCTAGACATTGCCAATAATGCTATCTAATAATATTATTTAAATAATATGAATTATTGATCCGATAATGGAGATAATGTCTTTGTGACAATTATTGAACAACAATAATATAAAATATCAACGCAGTGATTATTGAATCAATAAAATAAAATATTGAATAAGAATTCATCGTAATAATTATTGAGTAGTGCCTTCTTACGTAAGGATCAATAATTCAACAATATCTGCAATACCGTAAGGTGTCTTCTTGTTCAACCAACGCCAGTATCGTGTTTTAACCAATTGGGTATTCCAATGCCTCTTAATTCGGTAATAACTACGTAGTTATTTTAACCAACTTATATTTGTCGCTTTCTTCATTCAATCGCTTTTCAGTTATGGGGCCCACATGGTTCTTTGCGCCGTCGCATTTAATATTCCCTGACAAGCATCTAATATTCCACGACCAAACGAATATTCCCCGACAAACATGAATATTTTTATAACCACTTGCTTATTTTGAAATATTTGCGTATTTAACCCTTAACTATCCACATTAATCAAATCAACCCTTACTATTTCAAAATAATAAATAAAGGAAATTCCTTTTTATTTAAAAAATTTGGGGTCTTACAACCTCCCCTCCTTATGAAATTTCGTCCTCGAAATTGACGTACGTACCTGGTGTTTTGAAAAGGTAAAGATACCTCGCTTTCATTTTCGTTTCCAACTCCCAGGTCATTTCCTCAATAGTATGGTTTCTCCACAAAACTTTAACTTATGGTATAACCTCGTTACATAGGTCATGTTCTTTCCTCTACAAAATCTTGACAGTACCTCCTCACACGTTAAGTCTTCTTGGCTATCTCGTCCTGGTTCTAACGCAATAATGTGGTTCGGTCGTCCACATATTTACGTAACATCGATACGTGAAAACGTTATGAACACGCGTCATACTTGGCGGTAAAAGCGAGTCTATAGGCCACGCTTTCTATTCGATCGAGAATTTCAAATGGATTAATAAATCGAAGGTTTGAGCTTTCCTCACCTCACCGATTCTCGCTTTTAAAATAACAACTTCTTGCACCTCCTTCTTCAAATTCATCACCTCGGTGTGTAGCTTGAATAAACTTTAACTTTATCGATTAAAGTCGATTATACTCAGATATCATCACGTGGGTACCTAGAGTTTTCATCTCCATCTCTATTATTTGTATATTATACTGAAATGAGTCTTTGACAATATTGTACTCAGTGCTTGTATACGATCTTCTACTCAACACGCCGCCTACCACGTTCGCTTTTCCGGATGGCATGGTCGTAACATGTCTTTGAAATGAGTCTCCTCTTGAGTTCTTCAAGCTCTTACCACATTCCTTGCTCCATTTGAATTTTGTATCTCTATGAGTCATTTACGTTAATGGAATAGCGATTCGAGAATATCCTTCAACGAATCTCCGATAATAACCAACTAAGCTTCTGAAAGCTACGTATTTCGATTACCGACTTAGGTTGTTCTCAATCGCGACTCATATCCCAATCTTGGATAAAGACGTCACAATGACACCTATCGCTTTACTATCGCACGAATATGACGTCCCTACAGAGAGTCCGCTTAGGTGTATTCCACAAAGGAAGTCACAAAATAAAGGCTCATGTACCAAATTCTATAGTTGAATTTTTAACTCCTCGAAGTTCAATAGAGCCATTCGATATGAGATTTTAGAAATGAGTTTTGTCTGCGGGTTCAAAGTCGATACAAAATTTAATATCGATCTTTGGGAGTAAGCGATAAATTCTTCAGAAATACGTCGGGAAAATCAATAACAACAAGAATATTATTCAAATCGACGTGTCTTTATTCAAATCCATAACATGGACTAAGAAAACTTGACATCCGTAATAAACGAATGACTTCATGGCTTGATATGAAAATGTTTGACTGAATGGTTTGATTGCTTGAATTGAATAACGAGTTGCTTAGAATATGAAAACTAACAACCTTACAAAAGCAATCAATTTTGGCATGATGAGTAGTTAACCAATCAATCCCCAAAAGCAAGTATCTTTAAAGATATAAGGTCAACGGGTAAGGTAATGGTGCCAACTTGAATCAAACAAGATTTTTAAACAACGGATGTAATGAAAGTTTCTCTAACTGAGTCTCCATAAATAAATCAAAGTCTAATTTCTCCGTAGTCAAGTTCAAACGTTGAGTGCAAGCGAGAGAGAGATAAAAGAATGGGTAGAATCAGGTATCTAGTAAGGTATAAACATCGCAAGAATTTATAATTAACTAACTCGTGCTAACTTCGTTCGGGTTCCTCGTATTTTGACCGGCCATTACAAAACGCTTCTTCCAGAATCGTTGACTTTGACTTTTCCGGGATATCCTTTTGAGTCACCGCCTCACCGCACTAGGTTTCGATATCGTCTAATCTCTAGCGATATGTCCTTCTTTTCCACAATTATAGCATACCTTAAACTGTTGTGGGCGGTTTGGGTGATATCCCCTCTTTCCGCATTTGTAACATACGATCGATGGTCTTTCTCTCTCCCTTGGAACCATTTGCCATTGGCGCCGACGTCTTCACATGGTCGTTGTTGAATCTCCTCTTTTAAAATCTCCTCCCAACTCGCTTTCTTCTATTTTCATGGCCACGATTACCACACCGTGAGTGGTTACCACCTTTGTCCGTATTCTTCTTTCTCCACTTTGGTTATCGTTATTACGATGACTACTATCTTTGGTATGATCCTCGGTTATGGTCCCTCGGTTGAACGTACTTTCGTTATCTCGCTTCTAACAATCGAGAGCCTGCTTACAACATCTGAATAGAGAAAATTTATGAGAAATGAGATCTTGGCGTATCTTAGGTTTCAAACCTCTCGAAACATCCGCGTCATCGTTCCTCATTCTCCACCAAATGAGGTGCAACACTGGATAACTCATGAACTTCGCCCTCGTCTTTGGGACACCGTCCATGTTATTCTCGCCCATCTAATAAACTCCACTTCCTTCATATAGATGAATACTTTCGTAAAGTACTTGTCATTGAATCTGCTTCTGAAACGTCTCCCACGACATCTTTGAGTGCGGTTGAATGGGTACGCTTCACGAGACTCCCACCAATGTCTGCTTCGCCATGGAACATAAAAGTAGTGAATGGAACTTTCGTTCTTCGTGCATCCCAAGACATTGAATATCTTGGTAATTTGCTTGACCCATGTTTCCGCCATGATCGGATCTCGCTTTCCCCGAACTCGTGGTCCCAACTCTTTGAATCTGCTTGTTTGTGACCACCCGTGAATTGCTATCATTTCCTCCGTATTTTTGAACACGAGTCTCCTCGGCTGCGATTTTGCATGAACTGCAAAAACTTCTAAACATCCCCTCGTTCATCATCTCGCTTTCAATGGTGTTATTCATGTGGAGGTACATTGCCAAACTGTTGCACGCTTCTCCTCGTTGTTAAGTCATGCATCTCCACGGTCTCATTTACTCCAATGTTAATATTCTCGAATCGACATTCTCAAATCTTGTCATAAAATAAGGGTTAATTAAGAAATCAATATATCACATAATATCCCTATATATCTTGACCAACTAACAAATAAGCTTAGGTAGGACACACTTTAGCGAAGGATTTACTCGCCTCTCCCTCATAGTTCTATTCCCGATCTCCGCCAGAGATCATATCCCTAAGCTCGATACTTAACCGTGACGACCCCAAAATAGGTCCATTCCATCCAACCCATTCTCGAGTCGCCAAAATACATGGTACGTAAACAACTACAACTTTATTATTACAACATATAAACTCGAGTTTAAATACGATATTTTCATCTGACAATATCCACACGCAAATAAATCCCCATCATAATTATTGATACATTATTTTATAAAAATGGTGAGGACTACTAAACAACTCTCTCTGAACCTTCATTCCATACCCCCGACTAAGTACTTTACATTCTTCGCCTCCACGAGAAGAAAAATGGAACAACAAGGAAAGGGTGAGCTCAACTAGCCCGGTAAAAGAATGTTATGACTAAGATAATATACAACAAATTATCGTTAGTCTCCAACAGGAAAAATCTGATAGAATACAATAGGCAACAAGTTTCGGATCAATATTCATAATGAAATAATAATTCATGTAAGAGTTACGTAGAGAATGAAATCTACTATAATCTATGAATTTAACGAATCCATCATCAATATTTTATCCTCAGAACATCAATCAATATTCATCTCAAATCAAATATTCATCTTTGCACTACAGCCAAAAAGATATTCATCAATCGGTCATGTTCATCTCAACACTGTTCATCTTTGCACTAAAGGCCAAAGATATTCATCGATCAATCATGTTCATTTAAACACCGCTTCAATCTTTGCACTACAAAGCCAAAGATATTCTTCAGAAATCATTCATCTTTTACTACTGTGCCAAAGATATTCAATAATATCATCATTTAAGACCGAGGATGATGAAAATATTTTTAAAGAAACGAATCCAAAGAAACAAAATGACAAGGATTAAGGATTAAGGATTCGTACTTTGTTTTATCCATGTCCAATAATACCTCAAAAATAATCATAGTGGTGTAAAATTCAAAATGATCAAAACATGGATACAATCAAAGCTAGTATCCGAATAGATATTTTAGATTTAAAAGAAAAATTTTCATTTTTCTAATTGAATAGTCTTGCCGATTCGTGAATAAATAGTCAGATATCGTGAATAGTCTTGATATCGTGAATAGTAACTCTCGACACCCAAAAGATAGAAATTCCACAAAAAAACATCTTCACGCTTACTTAAATAGTACTCGTGAATAAGAACTCGTGAATAAGAACTCATGAATAAGAACTCGTGAATAAGAACTCATGAATAGTAACCCCGATATGAAAAAGTTCCAAATTTGATAAAAGTACCAACCAATATTTCAAAGATAATGATATTGAAGAATTAATATCATTTGAGAAATAAAATAACATCCCTTACTATCCCTTACTATCCCTTACCTCAAAGAATCGAGATTTCTAAGGAAAGGGTCTCAAGTGATCTTTGAATGAAACTTATCTTGAACAAAGAACTCACAAAGTATCTAAATACTCACAAAATACGCCAATAATAATATAGAGAGAAAGAGAAAAACTTTGTTTCGGGTGTGATTTTCAATTCTAACTTAGCCTCTATTTATAGGAAAATGTTAGCCCGCCAAGCAGGACTTAACTCGCAACCTGATGGCTTTACTCACATACTATTCCCACCCACCACATTTGAAATAAAATTCAGCATATTTTTTTCACCAACCACAAGTGGGGCCCACTCAATTCTAGAATTTTCCACCAAAATCAATTATAAACCTAATTTCCGAATCCGACACCTCTTAAAATTCACAACAAATCATTCGTGCATTTTTAACGGTTCAAAATTTGTGGACATATACTCAACTTATGTATGTATAACATACCTAAAAATTACCACAATCCAACGGTTTGGATTAAAAATTATAACCCCATAATATATCTCAAAACCCCGATTTGATTTTTAACACCTCCAATCCGATAAAATCTTCATTAAAACACCTCAACAATAATTTCTTCATTTATAACCACATAAATAAATCCATCATTTATATCCACATAAAATAAATATTTCTTTATCATATGAATCAATAATTAATTATTCACAAATAATATTACGTAATCACAATTATGACAACCAGCCGTTCCGGGAAGGGGCTTTCAGATAAGGATTTCTCCTTCTTCACCTGCCTTGAATTAGGTGACCAAACCTCTCCTCGATGTAACTTTCTAGACATTGCCAATAATGCTATCTAATAATATTATTTAAATAATATGAATTATTGATCCGATAATGGAGATAATGTCTTGTGACAATTATCGAACAACAATAATATAAAATATCAACGCAAAGAATTATTGAATCAATAAAATAAAATATTGAATAAGAATTCATCGTAATAATTATTGAGTAGTGCCTTCTTACGTAAGGATCAATAATTCAACAATATCTGCGGCAATACCGTGTATTTATCGTCTGCAACCACGCCAGACATCGTGTTTTAACCAACCGGGTATTCCAATGCCTTTAATTCAGTAATAACTACGCCGTTATTTTTAACCAACTTATATTTGTCGCTTTCTTCATCCAATCGCTTTCCGCTATATGGGGCCCACATGGTTTTAACGTCATCGCATTTAATATTCCCCGACAAAGATCTTAATATTCCACGACCAAACGAATATTCCCCGACAAAAATGAATATTTTTATAACCACTTGCTTATTTTGAAATATTTGCGTATTTAACCCTTAACTATCCACATTAATCAAATCAACCCTTACTATTTCAAAATAATAAATAAAGGAAATTCCTTTTATTTAAAAAATTTTCGAGGTCTTACAATAATTCTTTGCGTTGATATTTTATATTCATTGTTGTTTCAATAATTGTCATTACACAAGATTTTTTTCATTATCGAAGCAATAATTCATATTATCTCAATAATATTATTAGATAACATTATTGGCAATGTCTAGAAAGTTCTCGCTTAAGGAGAGGTTTGGTCACCTAATCATGCTACCAAGAAGAGAGAAATTCTTATTGAAAGCCCCTTCCTCGAACCCTGCTAGTTATCAATATTGTGATTCTGAATATTATTTGTGAATAATTAATTATTGATTCATATGATGACGAAAATATTGATTTTATGTGGATATAGATGGAGAAAATTTTAATGTGACAATTGTTGAAAATTAAAATTTTATCTTTTCCGATAAAATAATTCATTTAAATATATTATTATATTTTAATAATATAATAATGGTGATATTTTTACAACGAATGTGGGATATATGAGTATACGAGGAGGAAGAGTATTTTTGTTACAATAAATGTTTAAAACATGTTAAACATGTCATGGACCCCATTTATCGATCGAAATTTGATTATAAATTGTAAAATCGCTTATTTGTGGATTTTGGTCAATTTCATTTGGAATTTGGAAAACTTTCTTCCGCAAAGTTGTAGAGAATTGAATTTCCTATAAAAACATGAGATTCAAATTTTTCTCGAAAAAGGCTATTTATTATGAATTATTGAAGTTTTGATTAATTGATTATCATTTTTTTTGAAGTTTTAAATGGTTTAAGTGAGAAAACGTTTTTGTTGTTTTTATTGGGGTGTGGTTGATGGCTGAATTCAGTTAGTATCGTAGGAAAATTTAGAAAAATAATAATAATATTAAATTAAATTTTCTACTTTGGTGTTCTAAGCGTTTTCCTATAAATACGGTGCTTTAGGTTAGAATTGAAAATCACACCGTAAACTCCAAGTTTTCTCTCTATATTATCGAGCGTATTCTTGTGAGTATTTTGAGTATACTTTGAGTATTGCTATACTGATTGCAAGTTCAAGTCATAAATTTATATTCTTGTTTTTAATTTAAAGTCTTGATCTTTCGAGGTAAGGGATATTATTTTTTCAGAATGATATTATTTCTTCAATATCATTATGTTTGAAATATTGATCTGAAGTTTTATCAAATTTGGAACTTTTGGTGTTGAGTTACTATTCACGATACTACTGAACTATTCACGATATCGACACTATTTACGAATACGGCACTATTCATCGAAAAATAAAAATTTTCCCTTTTCGACTAAAATATCTATTGTGGATACTAGCTTTGATTGTATCCATGTTTTGATCATTCTTGAATTTTACACCACTATGATTATTTTTTTGAGGTATTTTTGGATATGGGTAAAACAAAGTACGAATCCTTAATCCTTAATCCTTGTCATTTTGTTTCACTTTGGATTCGCTTTTTTAAAATATTTTTCATCATCCTCGCCTTAAATGATGATATTATTGAATATCTTTGGCCCAGTAGTGCAAAAGATGAACAGTGTTTAGATGAACATGACTTAATCGATGAATATCTTCGGCTGTAGTGCAAAGATGAATATTTGATTCCGATATATATCGATTGATGTTACAGGATAAAAGATAGACGATGAACTTTTAAATTCATACATAGAAGATAGTAGTTTGCATTCTCTACGTAACTCTTCTAATGAATTATTATATCCACCGCAAATATTGATTTAAAACTTGTTGTTGTCTATCAGATTCTATTAGATTTTTCCCTCGCTTAAGACTAATGATAATTTGTTGTATATTATCTTAGTCATAATATTCTTTATCGGGCTAGTTGAGCTCACCCTTTTCCTTTTTGTTCCATTTTTCTTCTCGTGAGGCGAGAATATAAATGAGTAGACTTTAGCCTGGGTATGGAATGAAGGTTCTAGAGAGAGTTGTTTAGTAGTCCTCACCATTTTGTAAAATAATGTATCAATAAATGTGATGAGGATTTATTTGAGTATAGATATTGTCTGTAAGATAATATTTGTATTCAAACTCACAATTTTATCGTTGTAATAATAAAGTTGTAGTTGTTTCGCACTCATGTATCGACAAATCGAATGGGTGATGTATACCTATTTTGGGGGCGCCACAATTGGTATCGAGCTTAGGATATGATCTCCATGAGATCTCGGGAATAGAACTAGAGGGAGAGACGAGTAAATCCTTCGCTAAGGTGTCCTACCTAAGCTTATTTGTTAGTTGGTCAAGATATGGGATATTATGTGATATATTGATTTCCTTAATTAACCCTTGTTTTACGACGAAGATTTGAGAATGTCGATCGAGAATATTAACAATGGAAATGAGACCGTGGAGACGCTCAGTACTCACCAACGAGGAGAACGCGGCAACAGTCGGGCAATGTTCCTCCCCGAACAACACCAATCCGAAAGCGATGATGAACGAGGGATGTTTAGAAGCTTTTTGCGCTTCATGCAAAATCAAACGAGGGAGACTTGTGTTCAAAATACGAGAGAAATGATAGTAATTCACACGGTTTACATAGCCAAGCTCTCAAAGAGTTGGACCACCAGACTTAAGGGAAAGCCAGATCCGATCACGGGCGAAAACGTACAAGCAAATTACCAAGATATTCGATGTCTGGGATGCACGAGAATGAAGGTTCCATTCGCCACCTTTATGTTTTCGTGGGCAGGCGATCATCGGGGAGAGTCTCATGAAGCGCACTCCATCCAAATTGCGCGACTCAAAGATGTCTTGGGAGACGTTTCAGAACTATTTAATGACAAATACTTTCCGAAAAAGTGTTCGTCTATACGGAAGGAAGTAGAGTTCATCGATTAGAACAAAATAACACGACGGTGTCTCAAAGACGAGGCAAAGTTTGCGAGAGTTATCCAAGTTTGCAGACTCATTTGGTGGAGAATGAGGAACGATGACGCAGATGTTTCTTAGAGGTTTGAAACCCGACATACGCCAAGATCTCATTTCTCATAAATTTTCTCTATTCAGATGTTTGTTAATGTGGCTCAATTGTTAGAAATGAGACAACGAGTATGTTCAACCGAGGGACCATAACCAGGATCATACCGTAGATAAGAACAATGTAATAACAATAACCAAATGGAGAAAGAAACAGACGGACAAAAATGGTAACCACTCCGTGGTAATCATGGCCATGAAAATAAGAAGAAGCGAGTCGAGGAGATTTTAAAAGAGGAGATTTAACAACGACCATGTGAAGACGACAAAGGCTTAAGCAGCTTCATCGGGTTCTAAGGGAGGAGAACGACCACCCATTATATGCTATAAATGCGGAAAGAGGGATATATCACCAAACCGCCCACAATAACAGCTTCAAGGTATGCTATAATTATGGAAAGGAAGGGACGACGCTTCGAGATCAGACGGTAGAAGAAACCTAGTTCAATGGGATTGGTGACTCAAAAGACCGTCCCTAAAAAGTCAAAGTCAATCGGCCTCGGAAGAGCGTTTGTTGTGATCGGTCAAAATGCGAGGAACCCAAACGAGGTGATCACGGGTAAGCTATTTATAAATTCTCGCTAAGTTTATACCTTACTTGATACCGGTGCTACCCATTCATTTATCTCTCCCGCCAGGCACAACGCTTAAACTTGACCGGGAGAAATTAGACTTTGACCTATCTCGTGGAAACTCCGTTAGAGAAACTTTCATCACATCCACCGCTTATAAATCTTGTTTGATTCAAGTTGCACCATCACCCTACCGCTGACCTTATCTCTTTAAAGATACTTCGCTTTTGATGTGATTTTAGGGATTGATTGGTTAACTACTCATCATGCCAAAATTGATTGTTTTCAGTAAGGTCATTAGCTTTCATATTCCTAAACAACCCGTTGCATTTAATTCAAGCAACTAAACCATTAAAATCAATCACCGCCATATCTAATCATAAAGCTATTTGTTTATTGAAAAACGGATGTCAAGCTTTCTTAGCCCATGTTATGGATTTGAATAAAGACACGCCAAATTTGAATAATATTCCTGTTATTATCGACTTTCCCTCGACGATTTCTGAAGAACTTCCCGATCTACCCCGTAACGTGAAGTTGAATTCTTTATTGATCTTGAACTCCGGTACAAAGCCCATTTCTAAAACCCCATATCGAATGGCTCCTATTGAACTTCGTGAGTTAAAGGTCCAACTACAGAATTGTTGGACATCGGTTTCATTTGTCCTAAGTACATCTCCTCGGGGTTCTCCTGCTTTATTTATAAAGAAGAAAGACGGAGTATGCGACTTTGTATTGACTATCGGGAATTAAACCATGTCACCATCAAGAATAGGTATCCTCTACCTCGTATTGATGACTTGTTTGACCAAATACTGAGGGGCACAATTATTTTCAAAATCGATCTTCATTCGGATATCATCACCGATGATTAGAACGAGGATATTCCAAAGACCGCCTTCAAAACTCCGGTATGGGCATTATAAATTCTTAGTCATGTCTTTCTTGACCGACTAATGCTCCTCGCGACTTTCATGGATATGATGAACCGAGTATTCAAGGAATATTTGGATCATTTGTTGTTGTCTTTATTGATGACATCCTCATATATTCCAAAAGTCGTGGAAGAACATGAGCACCATTTGAAGTTTGGTACTCCAAAGGCTTCGTGAAAACAAACTATATGCCAAATTGAAGAAATGCGAGTTCGGCTTGAGGAAGTAGCATTTTTGGGCACGTGTGTCAAAATATGGAGTATCCGTGGACCCTTTAGAAGATTGAAGCAATACAAAGTTGGAGCAACCAAGCTCGGTGGATCAAGACGTAGCTTTCGGTCTAGCCGATTATTATCGAGATTCGTGGAAGAGTTTTCTCGAATCGCTACTCCATTAACTCACTAACTCTCGGAAGGATACAAAATTCGCTTGGAGCGAAGAATGCGAGAAGAGTTTCCAAGAGCTCAAGATGAGACTCATTTCTACTGTTTTAACAATACCATCCGGTTCGGATGGATTTGTTATCTACAAATGATGCTTCTAGCAAAGGGTTAGGATGTGTTCTCATGCAACATGGGAAAGTCATAGCCTATGCCTCATGACAACTTAAAAAATATGAGAGGAAATATCCTACTTATGATCTAGAGTCATGTGATCGTTTTCGCTTGCTAAAAGATACGGAGGCACTATCTATATGGGAGAAAGTGGAGATATATTCGCACCATAAAAGCCTTAAATATTTCTTCACTCAAAAGAACTCAACACGCTAAGCAATGACGCTGGCTCGAGCTATCGAAAGACTACGACCACACTATTCAATACCATCCTCGAAAAGCGAACGTAGTAATGACGCTGTTGAGAAGATCATATGCAGGAATGAGTGCGATGATGTCAAGTATACGACAGAGCCAACTTTAATAGAAAAAGTTAAGGATGCTCAAGCCACCGAATCCGAGCCGATGCGCGTATGAAGAAGAAAGTACAAGAATGAGCTATTCCTAAGCGAGAATCGATGAAGAAGGAATACTTCGAGTCCACTCTAGACTTTGTGTTCCTAACGACTCGATTTGAAGTACAAGATTATGATGGAGGCACACATACACCATTTGCAATCCATCCTCGAAGTACTAAAATGTATCGTGATCTTCGACATACATTTTGGTGGAACAATATGAAGAGAGATTGCAAAGTTTATCTCGATGTGTTTAACTTGTCAACGATAAAGGCGAGCATCTAGTACCTAAGGGTCCGTTGCAACCACTTGAGATTCCGAAATGGAAGTAGGAACACATTACCATGGATTTCAATTACGGGTCTTCCTACGGCTTTCTCAGGCATCAATGCTATTTGGGTTATTGTTGATAGATTAACCAAGTCTGCTTTCATTTCTTGACACAGAGACTTATTCCTCGAACGTGAATGAGATTGTGAGGTTGCATGGCATGCCTATATCCATAGTTTCGGATCGTGACCCAAGATTCACTTCAAGATTTTGGGTTAGCTTGCAAAAAAGCTATGGGCACGGATTTATTTATTCGGCCGTAAGATACCATCTTCAAACCAGACGGACAAATAGAAAGGACTATTCAAACTCTTGAAGATCTATTAAGACTCTGTGTCCTGTAGACTTCAAGGCGCTTGGGATAAGTATTTACCATCAGTGGAATTCTCCTACAACAACAGCTTATCGTGCAAGTATAGGTGTGGCTCCATTCAAGCATTATATGGACGAAAAATGTCGCTTCTCCAAAGATGTTGGGACGAGGTGGGTGAAGCAACATTGTTGGGACCCGAAGTTGGTACGTATTGACTACTTTAAAAGATCCAAATGATTCGACAACGATACAAACGGCACAAGATCGACAAAAGAGTTATGCCGATCTTCATCGAAAGGACGTGGAATTTAGTATAGGGGATCATGTATTGTCATGAAGTCATCTCCAAAGGAAGTTACAAGATTTGGGAAGAGAGGAAAGCTCAATCCACGATTTATCGGTCCATTTCAAATTCTCGACCGAGTAGGAAATGTAGCCTATAGACTCAATTCCTCCGAATATGTCTCGTGTTCATAATGTGTTTCATATATCCGTATTTCAGTAAATATGTGAAAGACCCGAACCACGCTATAGAAGTTAGAACCGCATTTAAATAAATAATGAAGACTTAACGATGAGGAGGTATCTCACAAGATCTTGGATAGGAAGGAGCATGTCCCACGCCAAGAAAGGTCATACCACAAGTTAAAGTTTTGTGGAGGAATCATGCTATAGAGGAAATGACCGGGAATTGAAAATGAAATGAAAGTGAGGTATCCTCACCTTTTCAAACACCAGTACGTGACGTCAATTTCGAGGACGAAATTTCATAAGGAGGGGAGGTCAGAAGACCCCAACTTATTATTAATGAAATTTATTTTCTCTATTTATTATTTTGAAATAGTAAGGGTTGATTTGATTAATGTGGATAGTTATGGGTAAAATACGCAATATTTCAAAATAAGCAAGTGGTTATAAAATATTCATCATTGTTTCTGGGAATATTCGTTTCGTCGTGGAATATTCTTTCGTCATTGTCGGGAATATTCGCATTTACGACGTGCCAGCCTTTTTAGGGCCCCATAACTGAAAAGTTTATTGGATGAAGAAAACGATAAATATAAGTTGTTTAAAAATAACAACAGAAGTAAGTTATTCAAGTATCATCGTTAAAATACTCTCTATGGTTAACACACAAGAAGACACCAGATTGCACCAATTATTGATTCTTACGTAAAGAAGGCACTATTCAATAATGGTTACAGAATTATCGATCAAGATTTTTATTTTATTGATTTAATAATTGTCGTTGATATTTTATATCATTGTTGTTTCAATAATTGTCATTACACAAGATTTTTTTCATTATCGAAGCAATAATTCATATTATCCGAATAATATTATTAGATAAAATTATTGGCAATGTCTAGAAAGTTCTCGCTCAAGGAGAGGTTTGGTCACCTAATTCAAGCCAAGAAGGAGAAATTCTTATCGAAAGCCCTCTTCCTGAACCGCTCGTCATTCACAATATCAGGATTCTCAGAATATTATTTGTGAATAATTAATTATTGATTTATATGATGAGGAAAATATTGATTTTATGTGGATATAGATGGAGAAAATTTTTAATGTGACAATTGTTGAAAATTGAAATTTTATCTTTTCTCGATAAAATAATTCATTTAAATATATTATTATATTTTAATAATATAATAATGGTGATATTTTTACAACGAATGTGGGATATATGAGTATACGAGGAGGAAGAGTATTTTTGTTGCAATAAATGTTTAAAACATGTTAAACATGCTCTGCGGACCCCATTTATTGATTGAAATTTGATTATAAACCGTAAAATCGCTTATTTGTGGATTTCTTTATTAATTTCTCGCTTTGGAATTTGGAAAAACTTTATTCGCAAAGTTGTAGAGAATTGAATTTCCTATAAAAATTGCATGAGATTCAAATTTTCCCGACAAAAGGGCTATTTATTATGAATTATTGAAGTTTCAGATTAATTGATTATCATTTTTTGAAGTTTTAAATGGTTTAAGTGAGAAAACGTTTTTGTTGTTTTTATTGGGGTGTGGTTAATGGCTGAATTCAGTTAGTATGCGAGGGAAAATTTAGAAAAAATAATAATAATATTAAATTAAATTTTCTACTTTTGTGTTCTAAGCATTTTCCTATAAATGCTTAGGCTTAGGTTAAATTGAAAATCACACCGTAAATCAAGTTTTCTCTCTATATTATCGAGCGATTCTTGTGAGTATTTTGAGTATACTTTGAGTATTGCTATACTAAGCAAGTTCAAGTCATAGCCTATATTCTGTGTTTTTAAATTGTAAGACTTGATCTTTCGAGGTAAGGGATATTATTTTTTCAGAATGATATTATTTCTTCAATATCATTATCTTCAAATATCGATATGAAGTTTTTATCAAATTTGGAACTTTTGGTGTTGAGTTACTATTCACGATACTTTTAACTATTCACGATACTGCTACAATTATTTACTGATCATTACTGTCAAGACTATTCATCGAAAAAATGAAAATTTTCCTTTCGCCTAAAATATCTATCAGGATACTAGCTTTGATCAGATCCATGTTTTGATCATTCTTGAATTTTACACCACTATGATTATTTTTTGAGGTATTTTTGACACGGGATAAAACAAAGTACTTAATCCTTAATCCTTAATCCTCATCATTTTGTTTCAATCGATTCGCTTTTTTAAAATATTTTTCATCATCCTCGCCTTAAATGATGATATTATTGAATATCTTTGGCCCAGTAGTGCAAAGATGAATGATTTCGATGAATATCTTTGGCCAGTAGTGCAAAGATGAACAGTGTTCGTATGAATACGACTAATCGATGAATATCTTTGGCCTCAGAAGCGCAAAGATGAATATTTGATTCCGTATATATATCGATTGATGTTACAGGATAAAAGATGGATTTATGAACTTTTAAATTCATACATGAAGATAGTAGTTTGCATTCTCTACGTAACTCTTCTAATGAATTATTATATCCATTCGAATATTGATTTAAAACTTGTTGTCCTATCAGTATTCTATTAGATTTTTCCCCGCTTAAGACTAATGATAATTTGTTGTATATTATCTTAGTCATAATATTCTTTACCGGGCTAGTTGAGCTCACCCTTTTCCTTTTTTGTTCCATTTTTCTTCTTAGAGGCGAGAATATAGTGAGTACGCAGCCTGGGTATGGAATGAAGGTTCTAGAGAGAGTTGTTTAGTAGTCCTCACCATTTTTGTAAAATAATGTATCAATAAATGTGATGAGGATTTATTTGAGTATAGATATTGTCTGTAAGATAATATTTGTATTCAAACTCACAATTTCATCGTTGTAATAATAAAGTTGTAGTTGTTTCTGTACCATGTATTGACAACTCAGAATGGGTGATGTATACCTATTTTGGGGGCGTCACATTTATCATATCATTCATCACATTACGGTCATGATTATACCGAATAATTTCTGGTCATAATCATACCAAGTCCATCTATGCACGTAAGCCAAATATGACTTTAATCACAATATAAGCATGAGGATGATGACAATGACATAATAATTCTATAAAACAAGTTCAAGGATAAATTTTAAAGATTTATAATTTAATTTATCCAGTAATCAATAACGTCCAAATTGTCAACATGATACTGCTTTGTAAAGTAAAATTCAAGAATAATATTCATGTACCAAAAATAATTTGAACAGAAAAGAAATATATTTTTTGGGTGAATAGTACTTGAATAAGACTCAAACACGAAAAGTGTCCCGAATACCGAATGAATGATACTAGAGTGAATAGTAATCGGGTGAATAATAGTAATCGTGAATAGTACTCGACATAAAAAAATGCTCCTAATACCCGAGTGAATAATAATACTAGAGTGAATAAGAATCGTGAATGGTAACCCATGAATAGTAACTCGTAAAAAAATACCGAAAAAAATGATATTCCATGGCAAGTACAAAAGAAATGATATCTCGGAGCAGTATAATAGAATATATGAAATCTATGAAATGGATTTTCACTCCGCCACGCCAGAATCCACGCAGATGCATCATTTTCACAATTTAATAAGGAATGAATACTGAAGGATCATTCACCATGTATGTGATAATCCACATAGATGTGTTATTCCAATGTAATAATAAAGAATGGAATAATGTAAGAATTCACCATGCATGCGATAGATCGCATATACAAAGTTATTCCAATGTAATAATAAAGAATGGAACTGTGTCTAATAGAATCCGCATGCACAAGATATTCCAAATGTAATAATAAAGAATGAAATAACAAATAATTCACCATGCATGCGATAGACCACACAGACAGGTTATTCCAACAAAATAATAAAGAATGGAACCAGGTCTAGCGTAATCCGCATGATGCATGGATATTCCAAATGTAATAATAAAGAATGGAATAACAAAGAATTTCACCATGTATACTAAGATTGCATGTATGTGTTATTCCAACATAATAATAAAGAATGGAATAATGTAAGCTCTCTTCATGAATACGAAAGAAATAATACCCCTTACCTTAGAAAGAAACCTCAATACTGGAGTAGAGAGGTGGCGGACTTCTCTCTTCTTTCTCTCTATATAATTGCTTGCTCTATAGCTTTAGTGAATTGGTGAGAAATGATGGAAGAATGAGCTTTCTATTTATAGGAAAATATAGTTTCGATAATCGCACGCTTTGGGACTCAAATATTACAAGACAATACCTTCAACTTTTCTTTCATTTTTAATTTAGTCCCCGCAAGTATTATTAAACTTGCACCACCTCCCTCCCTAATAGTAAATAATGTGAATCAATAGTTCAATCATGTGAATCAATAGTTATAATCATGTGAAAATACTGAATTACAAATATAAGACCTCCATCTATACCTCCATTTTAACTTAGTCATGCAAGTATTATCAATCTTGCACCAATTCCCCTAATAGTACAAGAATGTGAATCAATAGTACACACATGTGAATAAATAGTTATAATCGTGTGAATTAATAGCAATTAATTACTCATTTATGCGATTAATTACCCGACTGGTCAGTATAACTTCCATACATCAATTAATATCGAAATAAATGTCGATTGTCACTAACACTAATAATTCCAACACAATGGAACTATCAATTTCATCTTTAATCAACACGAACTTATTCATCATTAATATTATAACTCACAATATTTAACAACCAGGTCGTTCCCAGGAAAGAGGGTGGCGCGCAATTAGATGACCAAACATTTCCTCGACAGAACTTCTAAACATTGTAAATATTGCAATTTAATAATATGAATAACTTTTTCGTCTCAATTATTGATTTAATAATATATCATATAATACAGATGATACTGTGACAATAATCGAATCAATAATATAAGAGATATGATGCATCAATTCAGAATAGTAATAATCGAGTATAACCGAAAGACTTCTCACGTAAGCATCAATAATCAATCTTGTGCCTACTATGCAACCACGCCAGACATCGTACTTTTATTACCGGGTAGGTAGTTCAACAGTTTTAACGGTAAAACTTTCGCCGTTATTTTTATAAAAAGATAATTATGTCGTTTTCTAACTACGACAATACTTCCGTTGTAGGGTCCACCAATTATTATGTCGTCGTACAAATATTCCCTGTTAAAACGAATATTCTCCGACCAATCGAATATTATATAACCACTTGCTTACTTTGTAAAATTTGTAAATATTACCCATAACTATAACATTATATCAAATCCACACCATAATATTCAAAAATATATTTCGAGAAAATTATTCTTTATTCATAAAAGTTGGGGTCTTACAAAACCTCTCCTTGACAGAACTTCTAGACATTGTCAATATTGCAATTTAATAATATGAATAACTTTTTCGTCTCAATTATTGATTTAATAATATATCATATTATGCAGATGATACTGTGACAATAATTGAATTAATAATATGAGAGATATGATGCAACAATTATTGTAGCAATAATTGAGTATAACTGAGTGACTTCTCGTAAAGATCAATAATCAATACCGTGTGTTACTATGCAACCACGCCAGATTCTTCGTATTTTTACTTACCGAGTAGTTCAACAGCTTTTAATTCGGTAACACTTTCGCTGTTATTTTTATAAAAAGATAATTTTATCATTTTCTTACAACAACAATACTTCCGTTGTGGAGTCCACCAATGATTGTGCCGTCCTACGGATATTTCCCGACAAAAAAAATATTCCCCGACCAAACAAATATTTTATAACAACTTGCATACTTTGAAAAAATTTCACATATCACCCTTAACTTTAACCTTTTATCAATTTAACCATTTACTAAATAGAATAATTATAAAAAAATTGAATACTTTCATTTCATAAAATTCGGGGTCTCACAATTATAACCAGGGATTATTCGGTATAATCATGACCATTGATGATTACATGAATATCCTTTGTCGTGGTGCAGGGATGATTCGATTTTATTTATTAAGCTGAGTCTCAGCGATAAAGTTGATGATTTTTTTTTTAATTCATAGAAGATAGTAGATTTTATGCTCTACTTGACTCTTCTAATGGATTGCTTATTTGTTGATCTAAAAATGATTGTCTATTGTATTCTATCAGTTGTTATACTGTTGAAGGCTAAGGATAATTTATTATGCATTATCTTAGTCATAATATTTCTTACTGGGCTAGTTGAGCTCACCCTTTCTTTCTTTCATTGTTCTCTCAGAAATGAGAATATAGTTGGGACGAATCGGGAAATGGAGTGATGGTCCAGGATAAATGGCTTTAGTAGTCCTCACTATTCTATAAAATAATGTGATAATAATTGTAATGAGGACACCATTGAGTGTGGATATTGTCTAGATGATAATATTCTTGTTTAAACTCTCAGCTATATTTTGTCGTATTTAATACGACTGTTGTATAATTAAGTTGTATTTGAATTTATGTACCATGTATCTGGCGACCCAAGATGGGTGATGTATACCTGTTTTGAGGGTATCACAAAATAGCTACGAGCATGATTCGCCAACAAATCGCCAAGCAAAGCAAGGGGTAAGGCATGTCAAGGCACAATTTAAGGCCAAAAAGTAGGCGCAAGTTATTGCTTGAATTTTGTTGGTGTTTTTGAATTGGAATGACTCCAAAATGACTTACGGTGGTGAGGATGCTGTCGATGACGATTGGTATAGCCTCAGGGAAGTCCTCAGTTTTAATTTTATCTATCTTTACATTGAAGACAATGTTTGTCTTAAGTTTAGGGGTACTCATGATATTCTTGGTACTTGAGTTAATATTGTGTTATTATTTCAGTTATTTTGATGTTATTATGTTTAGTTGTGCATATTAGTTAAAAAATTTAAGATTTTGAAAAATTTTCATTTTATGTTATATCTTAGCCAATAGTAGACGTCGGTTGCGGAAGGCGACAACTGATAAATGATCACGGGAGTCTTTTGCATTTAATTCTTTTATTGCGTTTAGTAAAGACATTGTCAGTTTCAAGTTTGGGGGTCTTCTACGTTTTGTTTTAATATGTTTTATTTTTTTGTGTTTTTTTGTGTGGGTTTAACTGCATTTCTAATATAGGTTGTGTCTCTTGAGCATTGATTTAATTTGAATTGAGCTATAATATATGATCAGTCAAATGATTGTTAAGGTTATAACTCATGAAAATGGATAAATGTTGTTTAGTTTTGGTGATTGACTTATTGTTGATTATTGTTTTGCTTATGACTCCTACTTTTGAGCACTCATCCATTTGAAATGAACTAGTTGTATATTTAGAGAAGGCAGATATGATCGAATGCTTGTGGGAGATATCAATAAGCTCTGGAACTCGTTTAAACATCACTCAATTCAATATACTTAAGTTTGATTAATTGGTCATGTGGTGGGTTGAGATTGAGCATAAAACACACTCACTCATAAACACATACTTAGGGGAGATAGAGCGTAAAACACACTCACCTATAAAAAAAAGAAAGAAATAAGAATATATCGAAAATCTTGCGGTGGGTTGAGATGAAGCGTAAAACGCACTTGCCCATAAAAAGTGGACTTAGGGTAAGATGGAGCATAAAATGCACTCACCTAAGAGTCCTTTGATCTCAAATTTTTGGAATGTTTGATTAGTCTACAATTGCGGTGAGTGATGTGTTAAGCATGTAGTTTTTGAAGTTTATTTCTTTCATAAGGTAATATGGTTGCATAAGCCGATCCGAGCTATAATTTGTTTAGTGCGGATGGATACACACACGAAAAGGATCTAAAGCATGGTATGATTAACAAGCAAGTTGAAATCCTAGATGTTGTGACATTTTGAAATTTTCTAGAGTCATCATGTTTTGACATTTTTAAGTCCATTGTAACCCATACGTCGATCCAAGTGACACTTATTTCAATTCCTACAAAACAAAATAAAAACACATAAAACAAATACAAAAACACATAAAAGCAATTAAAAGCCACATTACACAACAAAACGATAAAAACATATAAAAATCAAATAAACTAGCTTAAGATTTACAAATTAACAAACTTAAAGATACCTAACTTGTGTATATAAAATACACTTATTAAATACTCTCAAATTTAAATATTTATTTGTCTTCAAGTAAAATATTAAAAACAAAAATTATAAAAATAAATTCTAACAAATCAATTACTTGAGCAATGAATCAGTTGCACTGCTGCATAAATATTATTCGTAAAAAGATTTTAATTTTGATTGTGTGACAACAAACCACTTTTGAGTGAATATAAAATAAATATATCTTTGATATTTATAATTTTTTGCAAACTAATTTTTTCATTTTGAGATGGAGAGAGTGTAGGTGTGATGGGAAAGGCGAGGTAGCTGGCGTGTGACAGCCGACTCAATAGCTATCTGATCTCTCTCTCGTATTCTTTCCAAGCCGTCGTACTTAACGGACGTTTAGATGCCAACTTGTAATTTTAAGGCTCCACGCCCACTTGCTATTCATGACCGACCAACCAAAGAAAAAACCCACTTGATCTTTTGACTTTTATTTTTTCAATTGTGTGCATCTTTTATCTATGTAACGCCGGTGACGTGTGGAAGTATGTATGTATGATATGATAACCAAAACAAAAGCGCTCATCTCACATGCATTATTATTCGAAATAGGTAAAATTAGTGGTATGAGGTTAATTTGTGAAGTTATAAAGTTTGAAATTGATATTAATTTATTTATTTGTTTTAAATTCAAGCATAATTATTAATAATAATAAAAAATCTTTTTGTGAAACTAGAGCATTGTTCTTTTCCATAACCAAATTCTATGTATCCATCAAATTCTATCGTTTAAGTTATAATCTTAGTAGCTATTTCTGCTGAATATAAATTTGCTTAACATTTAACTTAAAAAGTGAATTCTCATTCTCTTCCAATTTCCCATGTGTTAGTAACTAAACATTCATTTGGTTGGCAGAATTTCAATTTTATTATCAAATTATATTTCTAGTAATCTTTCTTGTCCAATACGTATATATGTATAAACAAAATTTTATTTGTAGTTGTGTTCTGTACATGAGACGCAATCTTGAATTAATGAATCAAGGTCTTATAAAAATAAGTACTATTATGTATTACGACAATATTAAATATAACTATAAGAAAATTTCACTTATTATTACATATTATTCTAAAAGATTACTATTAAAATCAATTAAAGTTTTGAAAATCATCTGATTTTGTTTTGTTTTAAAATAATTACGTGAACAAAATTAAGACTTAGATTAAAGTTAAAATTAAATAGAGAAAGGGAAAGAGGCTTTGTGATCCTCTTCTCCTGCTCCTAATATTTGGTCGGACTAAGATTTTTTCTATTTTAAATAAAATAAAAAATCTAATCATTTATCTTCTATCATCATATGATCATTTATTTTATTTGAAACGGAGGAAATCCTAATTCCTTTCAATTAGGCATTAAGCATTAGGGAATGTCAACCAACCCAAGTACCCAACCGTCTAAACTTTACTAACGTGCCAAACAGACATTGGTTGAGAAGAATTGGTCGGCTTGCGTGGCTCCCTCTCTTCCCTTCAAGGGCAATGAAACATGGAAGATTAAAAAAACATCAAAATCTATAATAATAATAACACTCCTATAGTAATAATAATACGACTACAAATGTAGTAGTAGTATCTTATAGAGTAGTATATAATTAAAAAAATAATAATAA
Source organism: Panax quinquefolius (assembly GCA_020205615.1). Taxonomy (NCBI): domain Eukaryota; kingdom Viridiplantae; phylum Streptophyta; class Magnoliopsida; order Apiales; family Araliaceae; genus Panax; species Panax quinquefolius. The sequence goes on along the minus strand of CM035155.1, from coordinate 516,738 downwards.
TTATACACTGCTATTCCTACCCCTCACCTACCCCCTCCGATCAATCCTCTCTCATCATTGCATCGCATACCCAACCCCGTTATATTTAACGCCGTCAGCAAGTTCCTCTTACCAACTCCCCCTCTTCCCTCTGGACCCTCTCACCTACCTATCTAACGCCACCTCCCTCCATTTTCCTCTCTATAAAATCCACTTACTCATCACATATTCACAAACCTATCCAATTAATAATCTGTCTGAAAAAATAACAAAACAATTAAGATGGATCTTCTCCTCCTAGAAAAGGGGCTCGTGGCTCTCTTCTTCGCCGTCATCGTGGCCATTACCATCTCCAAGCTGCGTGGCAAGCGGTTCAAGCTCCCTCCTGGCCCTATTCCCGTACCCGTATTCGGAAACTGGCTCCAAGTCGGAGATGACTTGAACCACCGCAATCTCATCGTCTACGCCAAGAAGTTCGGAGACGTATTCTTGCTCCGGATGGGGCAGCGCAACCTGGTGGTGGTCTCCTCGCCCGACCACGCCAAAGAAGTCCTCCACACGCAGGGCGTCGAGTTCGGGTCGCGCACCCGCAACGTGGTCTTTGACATCTTCACCGGAAAGGGCCAGGACATGGTCTTCACCGTCTACGGCGAACACTGGCGGAAGATGCGCCGGATCATGACCGTTCCCTTCTTCACCAACAAAGTGGTGCAGCAGTACCGGCACGGCTGGGAGGACGAGGTGGCCCACGTGGTCGCCGATGTCAAGGCCAACCCGGAAGCATCGACGGCCGGGATTGTGTTGAGGAGGCGGTTGCAGCTGATGATGTACAACAACATGTACAGGATTATGTTCAACAGGAGGTTCGAGAGCGAGGAGGATCCCCTCTTCCTGAAGCTTAAGGCGTTGAACGGGGAGAGGAGTAGGCTGGCTCAGAGCTTTGAATACAATTATGGGGATTTCATTCCTATCTTGAGGCCTTTCTTGAGGGGCTATTTGAAGATCTGCAAGGAAGTCAAGGAGAAAAGGTTGAAGCTTTTCAAGGATTATTTTGTTGATGAAAGAAAGTAAGACTTCTTCCCCCCCCTCCCCCCTCCCTCCCTCCCTCTCTCTCTCTTACTCCATAAATTTCAATTTCCAAGCTGCTTGATTAATTTCTCTGTCTTTTCCATTTTATTTTTGGTAGGGACTACTTAGTAGTAGTAGAATTTTTTATGACTGGATGGGACCCATTTCATTTCCAACTCCATTTTCGTATTGGTAATTGTTAGTGTAGTTGTTAAGTGTTTATATTTCATTTTTAGGGGACAGGTGTTTATTTCTCCGTTATGGAAAGTTTACTTCTCTTTACGAGAGAGGTTGTTTGTGAGTTTTTTTTAGTGTATTTTGATTGGTCCTTATTGATGAAATTATATTATATTATATTTCCTAAAAAGTGGTGCTTTCAAAAAAATAAAAATAAAATCATTTTCTAGACATTTTTATTTCCTCCACAATTAAGGAATTAGTCGATCTGTTTGATCAGATGAGGCTAAACATAATTGGTATGGTAGAAATGTAGTACTAATTCTTTTACAATACTAGTATATAGTACAAGCAGAAAGAAAGATTCAAACAATAGCTAAATGACAAAATGCCCATAGTATCTTTGTAAAAAAAATTGTTCACCAAAAGTTTCCTCTTTTTATATATAGGTATAAAATGACTTGATCTCTTCAAAGTTCATCATAGTTTCATTAGCATGTCATCCCCACTAAACCAACAATCGAATATTTTTTTTGGGGGGGAACTGTGGGAGTATAATCTCTTTTTTCTCACCACTTGTTTTTCTTTGTTTTTTTTTGGGTGTTCCCTCTTTTTAACTTTTTGTAATTTCCCACCTCTTGGAGGAGTTCACTATGTGTATAGGACAATCCACCAATTCTCCTTTAACAACTTCTTTTTCTATTTTTGGTAGTTGATTAAAATTGCAGCACGAACCTCACTACTCCCTTTGACTAGTGTAGTAATTTGAAATATAGGAATGCTATATTACAAATAACTTGAAATATAAATAAAGGAAATTTGCAAAATTGTCACATCATGTTTATTTGCTTTTGCAATGTGCTCCATGATGTATCAATTTATGCTTTGTAATCTCTAAATTTGCAATTCTGCCACATATTTAAGGGTGTTTTTGTCCCCAAACGTGATCAAGAGTTGCTTTTCTTATTATATGCAAGCATCTGAGTTTATTATGTAGACAAAAACACCTTAAATTTGGCCATGTGGGCTGATTTTCCCAAAGTTAATGGGGGTGAACTGGGAAGTGACAAAATTGCAAAAATTAAGGAGAAAGTGAAAATCAAACTAGAACGTCATGGAGCACATGGTTAAGATGGTAAACAATGATTATAGGCTTTTGTTGTTTATGGAAGTAATTTGAGGGTGTTGTTTTAAATTTTTGTACAATCTCTCTTTTTTACCAACATAAAAATATGAAATCATAATTTATGATTTAATTATGTATCTTCTTGAAACTACAGGAAGCTTGAAAGCACAAAGAGAATGGACAACAATAGCTTGAAATGTGCCATGGATCACATTTTAGAAGCTCAGCAAAAGGGAGAGATCAACGAGGACAATGTTCTTTACATTGTTGAGAACATCAATGTCGCTGGTATGTTTGCTTGTTATTTCCTGCTTTTCCGATGTTATTTTGTGTTGGCCAAAAGAAAAAAAAAGGCAAAAAAGGAAAAGGAAAGAAAAAGATTACACTACTAGTTTGGTAATCACCTTTCAAAGGTAACAATTTACAATATTGTCCAATTTAGGTAGACTCACTAACACACATGCATCTAATTTAACAATACCCTTTATCTGTTTGTTTGAGCACCTATTCTTATAGCCTCATTTCATGTCAAGATTTGGATATGGATAAATTAAGAGTGAAGTGCTATGGGTTATAGAAACTATCATAAAGGTTATTTTCTCTATGTATATGAATCTATATTTAGTGAAAATAAATACTACAAACTAATAAATCTCACTCGCTAAAGTGGCAGCTTATGAGATGTATTTAGGACAACACATATTTCATATTTTGATTTCTCTTATTCCTATTTTGTTCACATCCAAATAAATGACCTAGTGAATTATACAAGTGAGATGTTTGTAAAACAATCTATAAAAAATTCATGCATAACTTTTAATGATTAGGTTGGAAGGTTGTGACTAGCATATGCTGAGGGTTGAGTGGGCTGTTTTAGTTTACTTTGGGTCGGCAAGGAATTGTCCTAAATTATTCTAAAGAAGAATTGTGTTAGGTAGCATGGTTTCTTATTTTATTCTGAGAGAGTAATTTATGCTACTTGGTTAGAATTTTCCCCTTCAATTATCTTATTACTTTTTTCCATGTATAAACTTTTATTATAAAAAACCCTCATTAATTACTAAACTTGGAGTATTTCTTCTTTCTTTTGACCTCCTAGAGAAAGAGTCATCCTTTGTAAAAAATGATAAAAAAATCTTATGGTAGTTACATAATTTCAATATTAGTTTATGATACCAAATTTGACTCTTTAATTGGATTATTCTAGGGTGGAGTCAGGAGTGATGAGGGCTCTAGGTAAGTTTCACCAATTGAAAGCACCTTTATATTTTTAGAGGGGGTCCAGGGTCCAGGGTCCAGGAGATGGGTCTTTCTAAAATTAATATGTTTATGTTGCCACAGACAAAGAAAAACGTTTGACAATAACTAATTGAATTGGCGGGTAAAACAGAAGTCAAATTGTGAGTTGTGACGGAGAAATCATTCTCACTATTGACTTTACCTCTTTATAGTTCTATGATTAATATTCTTTCACGCCTTCTAGTCAACTTAAGACCTTTCTTGGTGAGACTTGGAGATCTGAATAATCAAAGTTGGAATCCTACCAAGTACCAACTATTTGGTAACCCTTGCGTGACATGTCTCCAAAGATATTAGCTGTAGCATAATGGAATTCCATGATCCAGTCACTGAAAGCATATGCCAACCAACACAACTGATAGCGTAAGTAGTAAAGACTACATTTTCGCCATTTGGATTAACAAGACATGGCTTACCGTACATGGAATGAGGTTAAATTGCGACTCTGCTCATGTGTGTTGCTAGGTTGTTTAATATCTCCATAGTGAATGGCCCAAACCAGGTATCCTGACTAAATAATACTGCCATAAGCAGCCACTCATAATTAGCCTGTGATTTCAATGTTTTAGAGATAATTTGAAAAACTATAAATTTTAATGAAAACTTTATTTTTTCAAACTTATTCTTAACATTAATAAGAAATGTAATAGTGGCGGCATGATGTTACTTGATCAATTAAGAATAAAAGTAATGGCATGATAGGAATTTCATGTCACTTTATATTCTAAAATTAGAAATGTATCTCTAATTTTTGGAACGAAAGAAAAAAGAAAAAGCATCTCTAATTTTGTTGAGGGAGTATATGATAAGTAATGTGTATTTTTTTGTACACATATTTTCTGGGTTCAATGTTTTATTGGTTTAATAATCAATAACTATCCTTGTCATGAAACAGCAATTGAAACAACACTATGGTCAATTGAATGGGGCATTGCAGAATTGGTTAACCACCCTGAAATCCAGCTGAAGCTCAGGCATGAGATAGACACAGTGCTTGGACCTGGAGTTCAAGTTACCGAGCCAGACACCCACAAACTACCGTATCTTCAGGCTGTAATCAAAGAGACTCTCCGCCTCCGAATGGCGATTCCCCTTTTGGTCCCTCACATGAACCTTCACGATGCAAAGCTGGGGAGTTATCACATCCCTGCTGAGAGCAAAATCTTGGTGAATGCGTGGTGGCTTGCCAATAATCCCGCTCACTGGAAAAACCCAGAAGAGTTCAGGCCCGAGAGGTTCATGGAAGAAGAGTCCAAGGTCGAGGCTAATGGAAATGACTTCAGGTACCTCCCGTTTGGGGTTGGGAGGAGAAGCTGCCCGGGAATTATTCTTGCATTGCCCATTCTTGGTATCACTCTAGGACGTTTGGTGCAGAATTTCGAGTTGTTGCCTCCTCCAGGACAGTCCAAGATTGATACCGCAGAAAAAGGTGGGCAGTTCAGTTTGCATATCTTGAATCATTCTACTATTGTTGCCAAGGGAAGATCAGTTTGATAATAAGTTTTTGGATTGTAAAAGTGGGCCGGAGAACAATTTGTTAACATATATTTGAATGTGATGTAAATTTATGAATTTCCAAGAATGATTTTTCAATTTGAAGTTGTCTCTCTCAATTTGGATTTTGGAATTATTCATGAACATGTGGATAATACCTTTTCTATAAAAAACTAAATACAACTTCAAGAAAATTACAACAACAAAAAATTACCAAAAAAAACAAAAAATAACCTAACATAATGCCAAAAAATTACATAATTTTTGCAAGGAAAATTCTGAGACCATATCTTATTTCAAGAATACAGGCTATACTGTCATAACATTGTCAGTTTACCGACTGGAAATCAGTTGCGTTACCCCTTTCTCTATCTGTTGTGCAAGCTCTCTAGTAGGAGCCAACACCAACACCAACACCAACACCGACACCAAAGCCAAAGGTCCATCACCCCAACGGAGTCTGAGCCAGGAGGCAGTGGTGAAAATAAGAATGGGAAAAGTAGATCATTGCAAGTCATGGTAAAAATCGTCTTACTCCGTGATGAAACTTATGTTTTAGGGGAAATCTCTTCTTTTTGAGACTGCATAAAAATAAGGAGTAGAGAGAGCTGTATCATCGGAATTGTGAATGCAGAAGGTTTGCCACTACCCGTTTCCGCACAACCTAAAAGATCCCTTCCACTTGGTGCAACTGTGGCATGTCCTGAGCTTGAATAGACGTGGTCGTAGTGTATTCATGAAATGTAATATCTTTCATAACGCGAGAGTCCTCCAAGAACTGATTCAAAAGAAGGATATTAAATCAGATGCACGTACAGCCTTTTTAATTTATAAAAAAAATGTTATATTGGCTTGATTGCAATTTTATTGAAATATTTAGTTTAGCTCACCATATCAGTGAAAGATTCAATTGGCGCTGGTGCAGGAGAGGAATCAGCAGGGATAATAACGTCAACATTAAGTCGTAATCGGACCTCTTCTATCTGTAGATAAATGACATACAAAGATGATAAATATACGCAAGTTTAGAGCCTGTACTGGAAATCAGAGTTATAGAGAAAGGAAAACGGTGCTCAAGAAACATTACTACAGCTCTCTATATGTTGAAAAATAAACTTATTTAACTATTTTTATTTAGCATATTTTATGTTTTAATTAATATTTATGTACTTGTTGGTTCATGTATGTGAATGTTCATATAGATAGTTGAAAAGATGTTTAGGCAGTTATTTTTTATTAGGTGTGCATTCATGTATTTGGGTTTATATGTATGGAGATTCCTATAAATATCTATGTGCTCAACTCATTTGGAGCAAACAAGAAATATAAGACTTCTTTTTGTGATAACAACTCCTAGAGAAAAGTTTATTATATCAAGAACTAGGTTGCTAGTAACATGCATTAGAAAATGACAAATGGATGGGTTCAATTCTAAGTAGCGGGTGTGCATAATTTCTAGTTTTTTCGGTTCGATACAAAAAAAATTGATACAAAGAAGTCGGTTCGATACAAAAAAAAATTGATACCGATCGGTTCGATACAAAAAAATTGATATATATCGATTTTTCGTTACTGGATTTTGCCTCGAGTTTTATGGTTCTAAGATATTCTTGAATCGTCTTAGGATATATCTGGGTTTTCTAATTTTTATTATTAATACTAATAATAGTTATTATTATAATAATAATATTAATAAAAATAAAAATAATAAAATAATAATTATAATCAAGTTTCTAAGATATCTGGGTTCAACCAAGATCTAGATATACCTTCTTGGTATCAAAATTTGGTTAATTTCGATAAAGGTCCGGTTTGGGCCGGTATTTACCGGTTGCACACCCCTAATTCTAAGTTCGTCAATTGAAGAAGGATAAAGCTGGTGTATTCGCATGAAGACGATTTTTGGTTCATAGATCTACGTTGTGACCAAAGGTTATGGAGAGCCCGAATATGAAGATTCGTTATCACAAGCGCAAAAGGAAGCTTTGAAAGAAAGATCAAAAAGTGGTCACTATTATTCATCAATGTTTGAGTGATGCAATGTTGCAAAAAGTTGCTCTTGCCACCACCGTCATTTGCTTGAAAAATTCTCCAAAATTCGTTCAAGAGAGTTGCCAAAATAAAGAAAGTTCGTCTTCAAACCTTAAGAAATGATTTCGAAGGTTTGCGTATGAAGGAGTCCGAATTAATTTTGAATTTTTTTTCTAGAATTTTGACAATTGTCAATCAAATGAGAAGTAATGGTGAAGAAATTAGAAAAATGCTCGAGTAAATGAAAAAAATCTTTCATTCTTTAAGTCCCAAGTATAAGTATATTGTTATAGCTGTTGAGGAGTCTAAAGACTTGAAAATCATGACCGTTGACGAACTTATGGGTTCGTTGCAAATCCATGAAGAAAGGCTTGAAAAACAAAAGAAGGGGCCAATTGCGCAAGTGCTCCAAACGAAATTTTCTTTCAAGGAGAGAGAAGAAAAGCATGAAAATAATCAACGAGATTGAGGTCGTGGTCAAACACGAGGCCGTGGAAGAGTAGGTCCCTACTCTCCTCACAAAGAAGAAAGAGGTCAAGAGTCTCACCACACAAAGGGACGTGGAAGAGTAAATTATTCACAATTATATCAAAGGAGCTATGATAAATCTGAAGTTCAATGTTACAATTGTCATAATTATGGGTATTATGCTTCGAAGTGTAAGAATGATTCAAAAGATGTTGAAGTCAAGTCAAATTATGTGGAGAAAAATATTGATGTGCAAAGAAGAGATGAGTGAAGATGACAATTTGTGGTATTTTGACACGGGTACAAGCAATCATATGCGTGAAAGAAAAAATATGTTTGTTGAGCTTGATGAATCTGTATGCGGCAATCTCACATTTGTACTCGTTAAAAATTCCGATTAAAGGAAAAGATAAAATTTTGATTCCCTTAAAGGATGAGAGACACCAATTTATTTCAAATGTTTATTATGTGTCAAATATGAAGAATAATTTTTTGAGTTTGAGACAACCCTTAGAGAGAAAGGTTATGATATTTTGATGAAAGATTCTAACATTTCAATAAGAGATCAATTAGGAAATATACTAGTGAAGGTGCCTATGACAAGAAATCGAATGTTCTTATTAAATATTCAAAATAATGTGGCAAAATGTTTAAAAGTTTTCTTTTAAGATTCGCCTTGGCGTTGACGCTTAGACTTGAACACTAGAATTTTGGTGATTTGGAAGCTTTGTCGAAGAAGAGGGTGGTGAAAGGGTTGCCTTCAATTTACCATTCTGATCAACTTTGTGAAGTGTCTTTTTGACAAACAGTCTTGGAAATTTTTTTTAAAAAAATAAACTACTAGAACAACCATGCCGTTGAAACTCGTGCACTAAAATATGTGTGGTCCTATTCATCCATCATCATTCCGTAAGAATAATTATTTTCTCACATGGGTGCACCCCCCCACCCCCCCGGCACCACCATGTCATTTTGCTAACACAAGATTAATTAGGAAAAAATGAATTAATTCATTAATTTCACAATTAGTCATATATTTTATTAAACGAGGATTCTGAAGAATTATATTAATGGTGATATGATTGTACTTAATCAACTAATTAATTAAATTAAGAATTGATAAAATAATGATATATTAATAATTTTATGACTTTAATTATAAGTAAACAAAGTTAATTAGGATCGATTTTTGATTCATACATCAAAGACTAGTTAGGCGCCCAGTAGATTTTATGTTTTATGTTTAGTATAAAAACTGCCTTTTTGAACTGGGAAAAGTACTGAAAACTTGTACTTTGATAAAATCAGAAAGCATGAACAGAGAGAAAATGAGAAATTTTAATTCTGAAGTATACAAAGCCTACTTAGACAATCAATATATATAATTTTTAAAAATTAATATTTTCACAACATTTTTTGATATTTACACATAAAATTGTCGTGTCGGTGAAAACCGTCGCTATGAATGTATAGTGTCGGTATAAAACCATGCTATAGAATTTATAATGACGATTTTTGTGTGTAAATATCATTTTTATAGTAATTAGCGTGTGCTCGTGGGTTTATATAGTGAAGTCATTTCGGAGCTGGCCACTTTTGCTGCTCATGATCATCGATAAAAACAAATTAAATGTTATCAAAGCTAATGCTTGTTTAATTAATGTAAATAAAGTTTGATAATGTTACATCCGGTAACAAAGCACGAGTAAGTTTAGAATCCACTTATTTGCTAAGTTTCAAATATTTACATATTTTAATTGGCCATTAGTCAAAGTATGGTGACTTGGTAGTAGTCTAAAATGTTTCATCATCTTTGCTCAATTCTTAGTTTCTTACTGACAAATAAAGTACATTCTTTAATAGTAAATGTGTAGTGAAAAACTTAATTTTTGAGTCCGCTTTTGTGAATACTAAAATTTATGATTAAAAAGACGTGGAATTAAGTGAATATCAAAATTTATGATCAAAAAGACGTGGAATTAAAATATATAAAAAAACTAAAAAACTTTTGAGCTATTGAGTCATTAAACTTAGACGACGACGACGACTGAATTGACTTGATACCACTGAGTATTTGACTTGTAATATTTTGGTATAGATAGATAAATATATGGATGAATCTTGGGTTGTAAATTTTAATAATCTATAAAAATACGTTAAATTGTACATTCAAATGACCTTTGATATACAAATATTATTTAAATACGACTCTTTATTTTATATAAAATATAACTTGTTTTTATAAACTACCCATTTTAAATAGTCTGAAATCTAATTTGCGTGTTGCAAACTAGCTTCATAATGGAATCCATAGATTTCTTGATCGTGAGTTCGCAATACTCACCCCGTTTCATAAAAACATTTTTATGTATAAAATTAAAAATATTAAGGTGATATCTTTATTTTGTGTTAACCTACCATTAATGAGTTGTCACTTTATTAAGAGAATTGATAATTTTACAAGAAAAAAATGATAATTTCACAAGACTTTGCACACATGAATAGTTAACGGGATCTAAATTATTCATGTGAGTAAAATCTTGTGAAAATATCAAATTTCTCTTATGAAAATAATAATTCTCTTTATTAATAATGACATGATAATTAGTAGAATTATAATGACTAACATGTTCTGTCATTTTTCCCTCTCTTTTTTGAAAATAAAACTCTTTTCATAAAACCAAATGAGTAACATTTTAATACACCTTACAAAACTTTATTTTAAATTTATGTAACTGAAAAGATTAACCAAAAAGGCACGGACTAATACAAATTAGGAATTGTTATTTGCATAAAAAAAAATTAATATTTTACAAAACTTTATTACTTGCATATTATTTACTATTCATATTAAAAGAGACTTATTGAAGTATCAAATTTACTTATAAATAGTAAAATTTTGTGTTGCATGTTTGATAGAGTAGTGGTATAAAAAGGGTTAATTTGTCATGAGAACACAAAAACCCTTTAATATAAGTCAAAATATATAATGCCCTTTAATATGATGATAAAATAGCTAGTATTGTTATAACCATACGTAGTTGATTCAAAATTAATGGATTCGGTTAGTATAGTGTTTATTTTTTTTGATAAGTTGATCAATTGTTTAATAGAATGTTATACACATTGAGTCTCGTCTGCGTGTCAGTACTCTATTAGTCAATTGACTAATTTATACAAAAATGAACTTCATGCTAAACACTTCCAAAATCAATATGTAACACCCCAGATATAGATATACAAAGATGTACAATTGATATACGAAATTAATTGAGACTAAATACTGAACAAACACTCAAGTATAAATACTGACCAAAATATAATCTCTAAAGATTTGAATAGAATATATCTGAATCAACAGAATTAACGAAACAAACAGAAGAATAAAGAAATAATGAATTGAAATAACTAAAAAAATTAATTGAACTGAACAGAAATAAACAAAACTAATATAACGAAATAATAGGCTGAATCAAATGGTTGGGTGTTGTTTCATACCGATTAAGCTCAAAAATATACATTGCCACACATGCAAGTCAAAACAATGTCACACAATCAATGTCAAAATAATGTCACACATGCAAGATAAAATAATGCCACACAGGCTGTGACGCCCCTAAATTTAGACACTCATATCTCGAATTCGGTTTGTCACGTGCTAATTCTAATATCATACTAAAATCATCAACAATAGAATAATAAAATAATTTACATTGATATAATATAAATATTCTTGTCCCAAGGTACCGTAACCGTTACTACAACATTCCAGTGATTAAACTTAAACATAACTTAAACATAATTTGATCATCTCTTAATACAACATTATAATAATATAACAATAGTGGTGTCGTCTACCCCTAAAGGACTAAGCTATTTCGTAGCCTTGCCCTTTCCTTTATCCTTGGCTGATGTACCGGCTTGCTCTGCCTTAACTATAATATCTTTAGGGAAGCAAGAATGAGCAACAAGTTTGCCCATCAAGTAATATAGCAATAAGAATAAGCAGTTATAACATTTGAATCTTCAAAGGTATAACAGTAAATGATAATTCAAGGATATCAAGAAGTATCAAGAGTTTTCAATAAGTGTCGCTATAGACTGAAGGATATCAACAAAATTTCAAAGTCTATTAATTTCAAGGTTCAATAAGAATGAACACTGAGCAGTCACTAAGGACTAAGAACTCTTACTAGAATTAACAGTATTATACTGCAAATTCAATATAAACGAGTACAACATGTGATCAACCTAAAATACCATACGTTATGCATAACATTTAATCATACTCATGTGCGCACGTTGGTTCTCTGACAATATAAAATTTCTCTTTTTAAGAGGGTTGTTCATATCAGTAGATTTATAAGAGTCCACACCAAGTCAATTGGTTTGGATAGCTTTCTAACACATGATCTTTTGTCTAGACGAATTGAATAGCTTAGACAACCTTTAGGAACATTGAGTTCAATTCTCGTAACATGAATCAAGATATAAAAATCAACTTCCGATTAGGAATCATAGTTATACGAATGTAGATATTTGTTCAATATAAGTAGGTTTGATATAACAATAATTCGAAGTTTCACAATAAGAAATAAGGTCTAAATACTTGCATTCAATTATAAGAATGAAGTTAGAAAACTTGCAATAACGTAGGAAGTTTAAGGTGAGAAACTTGCACAATATTCAAAGTCGTGTAAGTTAAAAAACTTGCCTTTAGCATTGATTACCACTTATAGCGTAAAATCACCTCAATGAACTATATTATCCTATTTATTTATGTATAGGTATTCATTAGTCACACACATCTTGACATACATATCCACATACATTCATCACACATATCTAAACTCATGTAGGCTATACACAATCAAACTTATAGATGTATAATTCACATTGTTCTTACTTTTAAGAATCTTTAGGAATATCTTAGCAAATTTTAGTCTCTTATACTCATCTCATATGTGAAATATTACTTAAGTTACTCATTCTAGTTTAAGTTGTTTCACAAATACATGTTAAAGAACCTTTAAGCTAGGTTTGGTCCTTTTTATTTACTTTCGACAAAGGTTAACTCACTATAACAAAAAGGCTTATTTTCGACGAAATATTTCGTCGGAAATAAGGATCATCCGTCGAGGTTAATATCATTTCCGACGGAATATTCGGTCGACAATTCGGTCGTATATAAGCAGGTCAAAATTAAGTTCGTCGGTCTTTCGGTCGAGAATACTTACTGTCGACAGACTTATCCTCGACCGAATATTCAGTCGGTCTTAATATAAGTCCGACTGAAAATAGTCTGTCGAGGATAATCATGTCATGTGGCAACGCCAGGAAAATAGAAAACAACTTAAACTCGACGGAAATCCGTCGAGGATACTACTATTCCGTCGAGAATATACGTGCCATGTGGCACATGACCAAAATGTTAAGGACTTATTGCCGACGGAATTCCGTCGATAATATTAATATTCCATCGAGAATAGTATTTTTTTAAAAATATTTTATTTGTTTTTGCAATATCTAGGGATTTAACCCACATCTTGTACCTGTACCTGTTTTCCCAACAACACATACACAAGCTACCAATATGGCCAATAACATGAATTATAATTACCAAGGCCAACAATATGTCAAAAACCAACTAAATGAGAAGTAAAAAGGTTAAAAGCATCCCATTAATCTAAACTAAACTGTATCAAACATCCCATTAAGGTGCAGTTAAACTAAATGTCAAACCAAATACAAAACCAAAGTAATGACAAGGTTTAAACTACAATACGTTAAAAATTATGTAAACTACAAAAGAATATAAAATAAGTCAAGCTAGTAGAGCCCCCGGTGCGAGGAGGATCATCGAAACGGGCGTCGTATTGCTTCACGAGTATAGGCCCAAGGCTGGCCCGGTCAAAGCTTTGGACCGACTGTCCCTTGCGAAAGGCTTAAAAGGCTACCATTTGAGCACAAAAATCGGCTGGACCTACTGGACCAAAGCTGACTGGACTAGCTCAGTGGCTAAAAGTCCGGCTGGGCTGGCTTTGATCTCGACGCACAGTCAGGCACAACTGCTGAGCTTATTAGTTGTTGTCCAATTAAAATGTTGTCTTCCAAAACCAACCCAAAAAGACCATTGAAAAAAATATAATCAAAATTTCAAATTTAATACTCAACACCACCAGCCACCAGGCCAGCCTTTAACGTCTAACACTGTGCAAACATCCAGGACAAATGAAATATTAAATGGCACAAATGGTATCTTTTATTTTAGTAAAGAGTATCTTTTATTTTAGTAAAGGTAATCATGGATAGAAAGTTAGAAATAGCCACGTTGCAAATACAAATACAAACATCAAAAATCAAATTAATACCAAAATATAAAAATCAAATACCAAAATTAAAATTAAATTTTAATCAAAAATCAAAAGCAAAAGAAAAATAAGTGATTTGATTTAATGTTTTGAATTAATGTTTAAAAAAAAAAAGTAAAAGACAAGTACTAGCTCACTGTGTGACTCGCGATTTTTTGACATTAAAATAAGTGATTTGACTGATTTTTTACTAGCTCACTGTCCAAGGCATAAAGCCATCAATGCATGCTATTATATATATATATATATATATATATATATATATATTGATAATTTAGCAATGACCAACGGAAAAAGAAAAAAAAATGGCTGACACGCCTTCTCATCCATCACATCTATGAAAATTTCATCAGAATTTGGATTTCAAAAATTAAATAAATTTTCATGTACCAATCGTATTATCGTAATAGCTATAATTTTACTAACGGTTATTTTTTTCACTATAAAAATCATATAATTTACTCCACAAAAATTATAACTCCTCACATCTTTCTCTCTCTATTCTCTGATATAACAATAACATCATACTGCAAGCTCAAATTCTAAATTTGTATATTGTTATAATTTTGATAATTAATTTTATATAATATATATTTACAATTTATTATACACATAAATCATAATATTTATTTTATTAGTACATTTATATTATTACAATGGATTCTTCCAACATTCCACAAGTGTCATCATTTATTCAAAATGGTCCAAATATCATTATGCCCGAAAGTGTCGTTCCGGGTTCGAGTACAATATTTCCACGTCCTACCGGCGAGCAAACCAAACGTACAGCGGCTGTTTGGGATCATTTCATCGAAGTGTGGATTGCGGAAGGTGTGACGCCCCCAAAATAGGTCCAATCCATCCAACCTATTCTGAGTCGCCAAATACATGGTACAGAAAACAACTACAACTTTATTACTACAATTGTCATGCAAAATACAACAACACATATACTATGAGTTTTAATACCAACTGTGACTCATGTCCCAACTATGGACCGCACCTCACAGCGATACCTTACATAAAGTGCGATCTAGAAGCATTTTTAGAAATTAAGATCTTTGGGAAGTGCTCAAGAAACCTTCGTACATGGGAGACCATGAATCTAAGTTATGATAGATATCATATGTCCAGAGAATTATCCTTGGTTGATCCAATAGACCCCAAAGAAAAACGAGAAGATTACTATCATGTTCCTTCCAATGGTGAGTCTTCTCTTGACATATAACTATCTCCATCGTCTGCGATTGAACATTATGTTTCAACCCAACTCCAAGATCATATAGGTAGTGCTCGTAGATATACTCAGCAAGAGGATGCGCACAACCCTGTCTTATGATAACACAAGTTTGTATGTCATTAGACATCTTGTATGATAGTGGCAAAACACCCTTCCAACGTTGGGTTTGCCTCACCCTATTGTTGTTCACCAAAATCAATTATTAAGTGACGTATAATATACGACACACACATCTTAGGTCCTCAATACAATTATTTCCATACTATTTAGGAAGAACCTCAACAGCTATAGACCACCGTTCTATTCCCCTGTTATCCCCGCTCGACCCAGCTATACTCTTATTACTTGAAAGGAATTGTGAAGCAAAAGGGTGAGCACAAATAGCTCAGTAAAGAATATCATGACTAAAGATAATTAAATTATCAATAGCCTTCATCAGTAATAAATCAGAGATTTAGAACATATGGTAGATGATAAAACTTTTCAACCATAGTTGCGGTGAACGAAACAATCCATTAGAAGAGTCAAATAGACCATAAAGTCTATTATCTTCTCCATGTTAAAAGTCCACCAACAATGCTTTAACCTCAGTAACATTAATCAATGAGGATCCTGCTCACGCGTCATGTGAATAACTCATAATCATAATTGTAGTTCTAATTTTCTCTTCTCATCCAAGACAAAGATAATTTTCATCACCTGTCTTTACCTGAAACATCAAAGATCAGGATTATACCAAATCATAGTTTCTGTTCATAATCATACTAATAAATTCATCTTTGCACTACGGTCCAAAGATACTCATCAACAGCTCATCTTTGCGCTACTGGCCAAAGATATTCAACAACAGTTCATCTTTGCACTACAGGCCAAAGATATTCAACAAAAGGTTATTTTTGCACTACGGACCAAAGATATTCATCAATAATTGATCTTTGTACTACAGGCCAAAGATATTCATATCTCAAAGAAACATACAATCATTTCAGAATTTATATAAACCATAATTATAATCATGTTGATCAATTCACCTTTGCACTTAAGCTAAAAATATTCAATTGCAAATTCAATGGTCATGATCATACCAGTCAACGATTCAACTTTGCACTACTGGCCAAAGAGAACCCATAGTCACAATCATACCAATAATCTACCCATCTTTACACTTAAGTCAAAGAGAAATTTCTTCACCAGGATCATAAAAATGTTATATATGATAATAAAAATAATATAATCCAAACATGGATTTAATCTTAAAAGTAAGATTTATAAATCAACGTTAATTTGGTCAGAGAAAGAAACCAATTTTTGTCATGAATAGTACCCTATACGTGAATAGTAATCCTGACACAAAATATAAAGTTTCACAATAAAATCCATATCAATATTTATAGCACCTTAATCCAAATGTTATAAATCACTTTAAAATCTCATAATCTAATATTATTAATATTACCACAATATCTTAATCATTTCTTAAACTTATAAATAATTTATTTTAATTGTTTACACTTTACTAATTAATACATTTAATCATCTGAAAATGCCAAACTCATAAAATTTCATCACCAATAACCAAAACCCTCATCAAAAATCTGTATATACCTTATATAGGATTTCCAAGCCATAAAATCCTATTTTCCAATTTTGTTACTTCACATAACATATTTAATTCATTTAATCATAACTAGTTCATTTTCATGAAAAATACCAAATCAGTCCCAAAAATATTTTTTTTTCTGGGATTTAGCATAATATAGTCCCATATTGAACATATATTTTTCTCAGAATTTTTAAAATTCATTTACTATTTTTCATATGGCCAAAACTGCCGAATATTTAGACATTTATCATAAATTATAATTTTATCAATAAATTCCAAAATTTACAGGGTATACTGATATTATATAGATGTACTCCCAATAAAAATTTTATCAATTTTAGAGTTAACCACAAGGATTTATAAGGGTTTACTTTTAAAATAGTCTTTTCTCATAAAATCCATAACTCCTAATCTACACTTCCAAAAATCGCCATTTTTGGACAAAATCAATAAAACTCATCAAATTATCATTTTAAATTTTTTCAAAATTTTTGAAGGTCCGAAAAAAGTGCGAAACTGAAAAACCATAATAACCCTTAAAAATCCCTTACCTCAAAAGAGCAGTACTTCTGACTGGAATATCGGATGAAAAGCCGAAGGAACCTTGCACTGAATAGAAACTGTCAAAGTATCTAAATACTCACAAAAATACTCTCGACAATATAGAGAGAAAGAAATTTTATTTCTAGTGTGATTTTCAATTCTAACATAAGCACCTATTTATAGGAAAATGTTAGAACGCCAAAGGAGACTAAATTAATAAAATATATTATTTATTTATCAACGTTCTATACATGCCACCACAAAACCAGCCCTCATTTATGAAAAAATATAGCAGCCCATGTGCATTCAACACCACCCAAAAAGTGGGTCCAAATTATTTTATTTTTTGAAACTTCAATAATTCATAGAAAATAGCTTGTTTATCAGAAAAATATGAATTTTATGTTCATTCCACACGAAATTGAATTATCTACAACTTTGTAGCTTTAAATTTTTCCAAATTCCAGACAAAAAATATCTGAAATCTACAAACGGATGATTTTCAACACCGTTTCAACACCTTGTAAAATTCTTAACAAATCATGTGTTAATTTTCAACGGTTCATAATTTGTGGATATATATTCAACTTATATATGTATAACATATCCAAAAATCACAACGATCCAACGGTCGGATTAAAAATTATAACTCACACAATAGAGCTTTAAGAACACCGATTTGATATTTTAATACCTCCAATCCGACAAAATACTGATAAAATACCTCAACATTAATTCCTTCATTTATAACCACATAAATAAATCCATCATTTATATCCACATCAAATAAATATTTTCTTATCATATAAATCAATAATTAATTATTCACAAATAATATTACAGAATCACAATTTTGACAACCACGTGGTTCCCAGGAAAGAGGGGGCTTTCCGATAAGGATTTCTCCTTATTGGCGCGCAATTAGGTGACCAAACCTTTTCTTGACAGAACTTTCTAGACATTGCCAATAATGCTATCTAATAATATTATTCAAATAATATGAATTATAGATCTGATAATGGGAAATACTGTGTACTGACAATTATTGAAACAACAATAATATAAATTATCAACGCAACAATTATTGAATCAATAAAATAAAATATTGAACAGTAATTACTATAACAATTATTGAGTAGTGCCTTCATACGTAAGAATCAATAATTCAAAAATCTTTGCAATACCTGGTGTCTTCTGATGCAACCACGCCATTCATCGTATTTTAATCACCGGGTAATCCAACAAAGGTGTTATGATATAACTATGCCTTTATTTTTAAAAATTCAAATTTGTCGTTTTCTTCATCCCATGCTTATTCTTTTAAGGGCCCTGAAATGGCTAATACGTCATTAAATACGAATATTCCCAATAACAAGAATATTCCACGACCAAACGAATATTCCCCGACAGAAATGAGTATTTTATAACCACTTGCATATTTTGATAAATTTTATATATATCACCCTTAACTTTAACTTTTTTTTTTTTTATCAATTTAACCATTTACTAAATAGGAAAATTGAATACTTTTATTTCATAAAATCCGGGGTCTTACAGAAGGTATTAAAAAAGCCCAATGCAAAATATGTAACAACTTCTTGAGGTTAAAGGAAATAACACATTACTCAAAACCACTATGAGTCGTGTTTGAAGAAGCACAAAATAACTGATGAAAGCTCTCAATCACAAATTGATCGTTCTGGTCAAAGTTGGAGTTACGATCAAATATTACAAAAGGAGTGGCAAGCTAAGTTGGTGATCGAGAAGGAGCTTCCATTCAATTTTTTTGATGATGCGCATTGTACCGACTACATTTAAGGCGCATTGCAACTAAAATCTAAGCAAATAAGTAGAATGACTACTAAACGTGATGCAATTAAATTATATAATAAAGCTAAAAATGAATTAATTGAATATTTTGATAATTTTGATGGTAAAATTTATTTAACTAGTGATACTTGGTCCGCTAATCATCAACCTGGAATTAGCTATATTTGTATTACAGCTCATTGGATAGATTCTGATATGTTTATGTAAAAAAGAATATAGGATTTGAATATTTTAAATTACTACATAATGGTCAATCAATATATGCTCAAATTATGTCCATAATCCGTACTTTCAAAATTAAAGATAAAATAATAAGTATTAGTTTAGATAATGCAACAAATAATACTAGTTCTATTAATATGTTAAAAAATGATTTAAAACCTGTAGTAAATTGTGTATTTTTTCATGTTAGATGTGTATGCCATATAATAAATTTGATTGTACAATCCGGATTCACTTGCAAACGACAATAAATAAAATTCGTTTTATGATTGGTTATATATATGGTTCAAATAGAAGAATGCAAGATTTTAGAACTTTTTGTCATACAAGAGGTTAAAAATTTAAAAGTGTAAAATTTGATAATAACACTAGATGGAATAGTACATATAATTTATTTAATGATGTTTATAAACGTCAAAATATACTTATGGAGTTTTATAACACACAAATTAATCATGAAATAACAAATCAAGACTGAGATTTATTATATCGACTTTTAAATATTCTTAAAGTTTTTAAAAATACACAAAAATATTAAGTGGTGTTTATTATACTACAATTCATCATGTTATATTTGCATGTTTGGAAATAACAAATATGTTTCAACAATATAAATATGATCCTTTTTGGAGTAACCTTATTTTTAGTATGGAAGAAAAATTTTAAAAATATTTTGAATACATGCCATCTGTTATTATTACTTGTGCGTGACGTTAAACCCCATAATATAATTAGAAGGTGTGGAAAGTGTTTTAGAAGATATAGTAGAAAATATAGGTCTTGAAAATATTGATTATATTAAACTAAATTTCAATAATATATTTGTTTGAATTTTATAGACAATATAAGTCTATATATCTTACATCTACATCGCACCACCCCCCTTCATCTTCTAAGTTTTCATCATTATTAAAATCATTATCGGAAAAACCAAAACTTCATCACACACAAGCAGTTTAAACGAACTTGGTTTATATTGTAGTACTGATTTTAGAAGTTTTATAACCGATCAAGAATTTGAAAATTTTGATATACTTGCATTTTAGAAAAATCATAACCGATAATATCCTACTTTGGCCATACGTGGCCCCGATTTACTAACTATCCAAGCTAGTCTTGTGTAGCTCTAATCTTATTTTTCTTTATCTGGCAAGGTACTAGATGAAAAAAGAAGTAGACTTAGTCCAGATTCGTTGGAGATATGTATTTGCTATAGAGATTATCTTGCCGCACAAAGAAGAATACAAGACGTAATAGACGATCAAGATAGCTCGGAAGATCTCGAAGTCGGAGCAGGAACTGCCAAAAATGTACATCCATGAAGATTGAAGATATATTTTTTGAAGATTTGAAGATATATTTTATGAAAATTCAAAGAAAAATAATTTTTGAAGACATTTTTAAAAATTTTGAAGACAAATATTTGTAACCGATTCATTTTTTATTATTGTTTAAGTTATACTTTAAAGTTACAAACTTATAATTATTCATCAAATTAGTGATTCAATAAATTATTACTTATTCATTGTTGTAATTTGTTAGTTGTAAGTTTGTAATACATTATTTTTAATTAATAAATCAATCAAGTTTAAAATTTTAATTATTCATTATTGATTTATTGTAAATAGTAATTACATTTAATTAATATATTAATAATTTATTTAATATTAATAAATTAGTTGCTTAAATTTTAATATTAATGTACTACTTAGTTTATTTAATATTCATAAGTTATTAAGTTAGTTAATTCAAATTTAATATTAATAGTTAGTTTGTTTATTAAGTAACAATTTAACATATTAGTAATCTTAGCATGAAATGATGAAATATGGAGTGGAGCATATTGTCCGAACTTGAGCCTTGAAAATTGAAATTTGGATGAGATTTGATGGAATGATGGATGATGATTTGATTGGACATTTGGACCAAAAGGAGAAAAAAAAATAAGCTAAGTGGAAAAGATTGCCTTAAGGCTTAAACTGCTAATCTATGAAGCCCCAACCGCCCAGGCTACTACGGACATTAAAAAAAGAGAAGAACCACCTTTTGCCCCCAAGCTTTGCTTTGGCACAGCCTCTGAACATGATCAGATCAAAGTTTTGTGAGATAGGCCTGGACTTAAGGCCCAAAGTCAAGGCCTGGCCTGGCCTGGTCAACGGCTAAAGCCTGGTAGGCCCAGGCCAGACAAGCCTGTTGTGAACCTCTACTCTGGAGTATGAAAATCACCATCATCGTCATCCCGTTCGTCAGTCCACTCATCACCCTGTTGATACAATATAATGTAACTCATTAGTCCATATATATGACTACTAGGAGAAGAGTCAATCTAAGTTTCATATTAGTTGCAGTTGCAGTTAATAGTACTCCAACCGGTTCCTCGGCAGTAATCGGACAAAAAAGGGTCGTAATTCCTGTTTGTGTCCTATACTCTAATAATAAAGTTAATTGAATTATCGATATTCCTCAACTTTGTTCATCATATCATAATGACATCCAGAAGGAGTTCCATTAAGCTTATTGAACAAAGTTCTGAGTTAAGCAACCCTCTAGATGAAGGAGCGATTACTTCTCTCTTTAGGAATGAATCATTTATGCGATATGGGTTTAATCCATGACATAGAAAGCTTCTCATCACTCCAAATTCCTCAGATGAGTAGTTCTCATAGAAAAAGAGGTGAGACATTCTGTGAGAACTACCCATCTGAGGGATTTGGAGTGGTGAAATCCTATGTCATGGATTGAACCCATATCAGGCAATGATTCATTCCTAGTAGAAAGTGATCGTCGCTTCATCTAGAGGGTTGTTTAACCTATAACTTTGTTCAATAACTTAATGACACTCCTTCCGTATGTTGGCATCTCATTATGAACAAACGAATGTCTTCAATAATTCAATTAACTTTATTATTCGAGTATGAGACACAAAATGTAAACTACGACCCTTTTTTTTTTAATTGTTGTCGAGGAACCTTTGAGTACTATTAAATAGAATCGCTATGTCAAACTCCATAAAAAAAAGTGGTTCATTTAATTTATATGTTATTATATTATAGTTAATTTAGTTTATATGTTATTATAATTTAGTTTATTATTTTATGTTATGTAAATTTATTTCAAATATATTATGTGATAATAACTTGTGTTTATTTAATTTATTAGCTTTGATTTTATTTAATTCGGTTTATTTTTGATGTAATGGAAAACTAAGCAAATGCTACTTAGTTTAAGATAATTTTTACTTTATTTTTTATATTATATTATTTAATTTAATAAATTTATATTTAATTACATTAAATTAAATTTTAAAATTTTAATTTATTCTATTTTATTATTAATTTTTTATTTTAAATTTAATTAATTTATTTTAATTAATTTATGTATTTTAATTTATTTTTATTATTTAATTTAATTTAATTAAATTTAGTTAAATTATATTAAATTTATTTATTTATTTAGATTTGTTTTTTGTATTTTATATTAATTATTAAAATTAATTAAGTAACATTTAATTAATTTAAATTAAATTAAAATTTTAAATTTTTTTATTAAATTAAATTATTTAATTTATTCTAGTTTATTATTAAATTTTATTTTATTTATTTATTAGATATAATATATTAAATTAAAATTAAATTTTTATTTTATTTTGTATTACATTATAATATATAATTTATTTTTATTCAATTATTTTATTTTAATTAAATTATCTTAGTACTAATTAAGAAACTAAGTAAATTCTACTAGGATTATTTTAATATTGGGAAACATAAGAAATATATACACATATACGGTGCCTCCAAATTTTGTAATTGATTAATTCTGATAGAAATTCAGTCGAGAATTCCGTCAGAAATAACAAATTCAGTTATACCTAAACATAATCCAAATTTAATCAAACCCAAATTAATTGCAACATATCAAACCCAAATTGCAGTATAATTATCAAACCCAAATTGCAGTATAATTATCATCAAACCCAATATTGCAGTATAATTTTTCAAAACAAACAATAATAGTATAACATTAGGGCACGAACAAACTTATGCAGATTCATAGCATGCATTATAAATTACATAGCAATTTATATAACTCAATCAGGGCATGAACACAATATGTACCAACAAATTTTCAAACCCAAAATAGCCAACAAAATACATAGCAGTTTATATAACTCAATTTGCAAAATTAGGGCATAGATTTAAAAGCATAATAATCAAAATCAAATGGCAATTCATCAAATATACCTGATTAGCTTGAAAATTTAACAAACAAATGAAAGTACATCACCAATTTGAGAAAAAATCGACCGAAGCTGCTTGAACTGGTCGGAACTGCTTAATCGGAGCTGTCGGAGCTGCTTGGTCGGCCAGAAAGTGGCATCGGCGTCGGTCGGAGCTGCTTCAGACGACCGGAGAGGAAGAGAGGTATCGTGAGAGAGAGAGAGAGAGCAGACGGCCGGAGAGGGAGTGAGGGAGTTGCTCTGTGAGTGAGAGGGAAATTAAAGAGGCAGAAATGAAATGAAAGTACTTTACTCATAAATTTTCGTCTTACAAAGTTAAGAGAGCTCATTATATCAACTACTAACCATAGTATTCATTAAACCACATAACATTACCAAACAACCTCTTTTTACGCATGCTTTCATGTATTAGATTTAGTTGTATATAACTAGTATAGCTCTCTACTTAGAAACTCTTTTAGTTCATGCTTGCGTAGTTTATAGCGTATCTAACTAGATGTGCGAACATGTCAATTATCTCTGGAGGTATAAAGTATCTTATTATAATTGTTCAAAAGTTTAAAATGCAAGTCGTAGAATTTTCAACTAAATTAGTTTTCAAATCTCAAAATCTCATATTAAACAAACTAAGTATGCAAGGTACATTGAATTCACATTTCAAACCCATTTATAAAACTAACTAAGTTGCAAACACATGATTTTCGTCTTTTAACTTTTCTTTTAACAGATTATAACTCAAGCCTCAAGCCCACTAAAACATTTTGCAATACGTATTGATACATGTTTAAAGGTTATGTATGCTCCTTAAGTTAAGTTAGGTTAGGTCAGTTTAAAGCTCTTTGTTTCGAACAACAAAGACAACAACATAACCTACTGCCTAACCCCCGTCAGGGCGGGCCCTTTTACACTGCAAGATCCCTGCCGAGGCGGCACCAACCAGAGTTGGCTACTACAGTTGCAATCTTCCTCCCCTGCTACGAACCAATATCCCAATATCTCAACCAAAACAGCAATGTAATGATACCCAAATGATATAAACTTACTACCAAACATCCCTGGCATGCTTCTAACAATTCCAATCACATAAACAATGAAATTCAAGATTTATACCATTTTTCCAAAGTTTAACACATTTAGTGATTCTCTTCACTACGAATTCGTTACCCGACCAAATTACTTCGTTTAACTTTCGGTGATTTTGTATTCAACCATATTAACAATGTCTAGCATCAATTAACAGATTCTATCATGCTTTAACCATAATTTTTCCAACTCAAACCAAGTATTTTAGCACTTTTCTAAGAACTTTGCAAAACTTGAGTTTAAGAACATATAAAGGATAACCTTCTGTGAAGTTGAAATGCTACTCTAGCTTCAATTTGCAGATTACTCAACAACACTCTCGCTCCAATTAGAAACTTACAGAGAAATCAAAAATTCACATTTGAGAGTGGGGACTTCTATTTATAGAGGGATTATTGTCCATTTGGAGATTTTGCCCTAAGGATTGTTTCCATGGAAGATGGAAAGAACCATTGTGCAACAAGAAGTTGGTGAAAAGCTTCACCAACTCCATATTCTCCTCTTCCCATAGTCATTATCTCCATCTTGGTTTTCAGAAAATATAGAGCCATAGGCTTTTAGCAAAACGCGGCTGAGACTTTTATAATGGGACTATGATTTTGGGACAAGGCAAATTAGCTTATTACCTTAGTTAAAATGGTCACTAGTTGCACTAAAGTTAATTCTCTTTGTCTCACAAATGAATTTTAATTAGTTGATATTATTACGCTGTGATAAGTTAATAGTACAAATTCACATAATCATATAATTCATATACATTGGTTTATTTCAAATAATATTTATATTAGACTAGAATATAATTTAGTTGGGTACCAATATTATTTTTCATAAAACTTATGATTCTAATTCTATATAGATATTAAAATAATCATTTAATATTAATTATTTATTTAGTCAAAGTTATTTTCTCTCATAGTAGAATTCAGAATCTGAAACGAAATAATATTACTTACATACTACAGAGTATGGAAGAAAATATTATTTCTTACGAATATTGAACAAAAATAATATGGCTTACAACTGTTAAACGAAAATAATATTCCTTACGAATATTGAACGAAAATAATATTCCTTACGAATATTGAATAAAAATAATATTCCTTATGAATATTGAACGAAAATAAAATTCCTTACGAATACGAAAAATAATATCATAAGTGAATATGAAATAAATAATACCCCTTACCTCAAAAGAAGAGTAATTCTGACTGGTATAGCGGGGATATTTTTAAAAAAATTTTGCACTGTTTATTACACTCAAAACTTCCTTAAACTCTAAAGAAATACGCTCAATATTATAGAAGAAGAATTCTCTGATCCTGGTGTGATTTTCATTTCTAAACTGAGCATCCTATTTATAGGAAAATGGCAGAATATTATTTAAATAAGAAAATCACGGGTGAACAATAATTGAAATTCACGGGCGAAGACGGTTGAAACTTTTAAAAAAAATTGATTTTACTATCTTTGTCTTATGCACACACTATATGCGATTATGCATAATAAAATATAATATATTATATTTTACATAAAAATAAAACTTTATAATATATATATATATATATATATATATATATATATATATATATATAAAGTCACACACACTAATACATACACGACACACACACATATAATATATATATATATATATATATATAAATAAAACTGAGATAATTTTCTCTCGATGATTTTAAAAAATAAGTAAGTGTGGGTTCATGTAATAAGCAAAATTTACAACCAATACTTCATAAAATACCCTTCTATTTATCTCAATTCACTTGCCTTCACTAAACACATTTTTAATAATATTTATTCATCATTATTATAACTCACAATATTAACAACCAGATCATTCCGAAGAAAGAGGGAGCTTTTCGATAAGGACTTCTCCTTATTGGCGCGTAATTAGGTGACCAAACCCTTTTCCTCGACAGAACTTTCTAAACATCGTCAATAATAAAAATAATAATATGAATAACTTTGTCATCTCAATTATTGATTTAATAATATAAAATATTGTTACAATAATTGAATCAATAGCGTGAGATACTATAAAGCAATTATTGTACTTTTATCACCGGGTATTTCAACAGTTAACGGTAAAAATTTTGCCGTTATTATGATGACCCCAAAATAGATCCACATAACCCATTCTGAGTCACCAAATACATGGTACAGAAAACAACTACAACTTCATTATTACAATTATCGTGCAAAATACGACAACACATATGCTGTGAGTTTAAATACAAATAGTACTGTCTTCTAGACAATATCCAAACTCAAATAAGTTCTCATTATAATTGTTGATACACTATTTTACAAAATAGTAAGGACTGCTAAAACAACTGACTTAAAACATCACTCCACACTCCGACTAGTTCCCGTTATATTCTCGCCTTTTGAGAAGAAAAGTGGAACAAAAAGGAAAAGGATGAACTCAATTAGCCCAGTAAAGAATATTATGACTAAGATAATGTAGAACAAATTATCGTTAGCCTTCAATAAATCAGATAAAATATAATGGACAACAAGTTTTAGATCAATATTCGCAGCATAAATAATAATTCATTAAAAGAGTTTAAGTAGAGAATGAAGTCTACTATCTTCTATGAATTCAAAGTCCATCATAAATATTGTATCCCTGTAATATCAATTAATATACATCTTGAACCAAATATTCATCTTTACATTACGGGCCAAAGATTTTTATTTGTATCACCAGTTGGTCATGTTCATCTCGACACATGTCCATCTTTGGACTACGGGCCAAAGATATTCATCAGGTAATCATTCATCTTTTCACTACAGGCCAAAGATATTAATCAAGTATCATCATTTAAGACTAAGGATGATGAAAAATATCTTAAAGAAAATGAACCCAGTGAAATAAAAGGACAAAGATTAGGGATTCATACTTTGGTTTATCCAAGTTCAAAAATACTCCTTAATAATCAATTGTGGAGCAAAATTCAATAATGAAGATCAAAACATGGATACAATCAAAGATAGTAACCATAATAGAAAACTTGGACAAAGAAAAATAAATTTAATTTTTTTGTGAATAGTGCCGTATTCGTGAATAGTGTCGTATACGTGAATAGTAACCCCTACACAAAAAGGTAGAAATTTCACAAGAAAAATTATACTTCGTTAATAGTACTCGTGAATAGTACCGTATACGTGAATAATGCCGTATACGTGAATAGTAACCTCGACATGAAAAGGTAAAAATTTCATAATAAAATCCATACCAATATTTTCGTATACTGATATTAAAAGAAATAGGGTAAAGTTCAGATGACCACCTGTGGTTTAAGCGATTTCCCACTTAACCACCTGTTGTCAATAAAGCTACATTTAAACTCCCGACCTTTTGAGGTGAAGTGAAAAAGTGCATTCCGTCTTAACTCTGTTACTTTATTTGGCTAAAGACTTAATTACCCTTCATATATATATATATTTGAAAACGACAGATGCGATGAGGGTTTTCTTTCATTTCATTTCAGTTTGATTTCTAGGGCTAGAGAACGAGCGATCGTAGTGATATCTATGGCTAGAGAGGCGAGAGAAATAGGGTGTGGGTTTAGTGTGTTCGTGGTGGATCTTCGTGATTTACTGGGTTCCCACCTTCGCTTGGTCTATGATACTTAATTTGGTGCCGATTTAGGTAATTTTCTCCTTATCTGATAGATCTGATATGTACTTTATTTTTAATTTTGAGATGTTTGTTGTATATGCATGCATGTTTTTTGGATGAATTAGTTAGTATATTTGGTGCTGGATAAAGTATGTTCACTACTATGGTCCCCCTTTCTTTATTACTATTATTGTCCCTTGTATACATACCTGTATGCCTTGCTACGACATTGGTCCCCCTTTTTGTGATACTTGTTATAAAGTATTATATGTTATTCAAACATTTCTCCTTCATTTCTTTAATGCAGAATGTCTGTCAGAATTTTTTTTTATTATGGTGGGAAGTTTGTTCAAGATCCAGTACATAAATATGTTGGGGGTAGTGAAGAAATAGTAGAGAATGTTAGGTTGGATTACCTTTCTTTGCTTAGTATACATGAATACTACTCTACTTTATGTCCAGTTTCAAATTTGAATATTTATTATCTTGTACCTGGATATAAAATTTGGGAGGGTGGGGTATTATTGATGCAAAATGACAAAGATGTCATTGATATAATTGATTTCTTAGTTAATGCTGAGCGTAAGGAGGTGCATATATATGGATAAGAAATGAAGGGTCCCATACAAGTTGTTAGGCCAGAAGAAGTTGAAAATGATAAAATTAGGTATATTTCTGGTTTGACAACTGATAACATGAACCAAAGTGATAACATGAGCCAAAGTGAAAATGAAAAAGACTTTGGACTTCAAAGTGAAACAACTGATAACACTAACCAAAGTGGTACTACTGATAAAGGGAAGCAAAAAGAAATAGATAAAGGGCAACAGAAAGAAACAGACAAGGGAAAAGGTAAACAAACTGGAAATCTTAAAGGAGGTGCACAACAACTTTAAATTTAGACAAGGGAAAGATTTTGTTTAAAGCATTTGTACAACAACTTTAAAATTAAGTTTAGGGGGAAGCTGCTTAGGGATTTTTTCTGGAATGCAGCTAGTTGTGGTGACATGTTCTCATTTTAAGCAGCCATGAAGGAGGTGCACAAAGCTGATGCAGAAGCAGCTAAGTGGTTAATGGCTGTTGGGCTAAAATTTTGGGCCAGGTCTCATTTTTTCCACCACTGTAAGTGTGATATAGTTGTGAACAACTTGAATGAGTCATAGAATAATTACATCCTGGAGGCAAGGGATAAAGGTATAATAAACATGCTAGAGTGGATAAGAAAGAAATTAATGGTTAGGTTTCAGGTAAAAATGGAAGGCATGGACAAGTATGTAGGGTCACTTGGGCCCAGAATTCAGAAAAAAATTTGGAAATGATTAAGAAAGCTTGTAGGGGATGCACTGCTTTAAAGTCTGGGCCTGGAGAATTTGAAGTAGAAGTTGATAACAGAACATGGGTTGTGAATTTGAATTATTGGACTTGTGGTTGTAAAATATGGCGGTTTAGTAGGATTCAATGCAGACATGCTGCACAGTCAACTACACAGTCAACTGCACAGTCAACATTCGTGTTCAGGTACATATTCAATGTTCTTATATCAATCCATTGATATATTGATTTATATAAAGCTCGTGCCTTACTAATATGATGTGTTTGAATTCACTCTTTATGTCCATTGACTGCAACTAATGATTGTGCCTTACTTTTCAGCCAAATCCCAGGCCACAAAAGCTGCAGACTAAAGGACAGTCAAGTAAAGGGACTGCTACTGCTACACCAACTTCAGAAATACCTAATCAACCCAAATCAAGCTCTCAATCCAATCCCACACCAACTGAGCAAGTTATGTGGAGTAATCAGCCTGCTTTAAGCTCACAACCTACGAGGAAGAACATAAAGATGGGAGCCATAAAGAGCAAGATAGGCAAATCACCAAAAAAGAGAGGACTAGGGGGATTAAGGCTTTAATGTAGGCATGGGTAGTTTTTGGTTCATTCTGGTTCAATCTGTTTTTAACAAGTGTGATTGTGTATACTTTGTCAAATAGATAGTTTTTGGACAATGTTTCAATAACAAGTTTTTGGACTATGTTTTATAGTTGGATATTATGTAACAGACTTGGAATTAAGGCTTTAATGTTTGAATGGGTAGTTTTTGGGCATAATTTTTGTCAGTTAACTGTTTTTGACAAGTATAATTGTGTATAGTTTTTCAATGTCAAGTTTTTGTACAATGTTTTAATGACAAGTTTTTGGACTATGTTTTATAGTTGGATATTATGTAACAGACTTGGAATTAAGGCTTTAATGTTTGAATGGGTAGTTTTTGGGCATAATTTTTGTCAGTTAATGTTTTAATCAGCTTTGCAATATTTCAAACCTTGTTATACAGTTTATACATTGACAGTTTACCATTAAACATTTAACATTAAACATTGAACATTAAACATTACCATTAAACATTGAACATTAAACATTACATCATAGTTGGTATGTCTCCTAAACTACCATTAGTTTATACATTCATTTGTTACTAATAAAATACATCATAACTGACATGAAATACAACACAAGTCCAACAACAATTATCATCTTCACATTACTTTCAACAACTATCATCCTACTTGGTATGTTATTCAAATTTCACACGAACACTTGTATTTTGTTCCACTCACCAATGTCCCCATTCTCATCATTGTCTTTATTGGGGCCACTTGACTATTCCTCTTGAGTTTGTTGTAGAAAGGCAAACACCATGCCCAAAACTCACACTCATCGTGATCTGAAAATATAACCTCCCTTCGATGGTTTGTTCGAGTCAACAATTCTTACACTTGCTTTTTCCCCACATTTACATCGCTTAGGAATGTAGCGCAACTCACCATTCATCCTTCCTACATCATTGCTTGACGAAGACATGACTCCTGATTCATATAAACAACACGCAGAATAATATCAAAGAGTAGACCATAAATGTATATATATTAGTTTTAGCTTGAATTTGCTTTTTGCTATAATCTAATACCTCCAAAATTTCTAATAATAATTACTTTGGTCTAATTAACACCACATATGATAAACAAGTCAAGCCCAAGCTTTACTTTGGTCTAATATATAGTTTTCAAATAAATAGTTCTTTTTAGAACTTTTATCAAACAGTTGATAGGCATAGTTTTAGGTTACTAATTTCATAGCCATTGTTTACAATAACAACCCATAACAACGTCCTTATTACTCCACAGCCATACCTATCTCCTTGTGCCTAATTTTCATACATAACAGTAGAATACCAGTGAACTAAATTTACAAGCAGCAACATAGCAACTAAAAGGACAAACAATCCTTCAAGTTTAGATCGAGCCATTCGGTTATGAAAGTCCTTTTCTTAACAAGGATGGAATGAAAAAGGAATGGAAAAATTTGTTAGAGTTTATGCCCTAGAGGCCAATTATTTGATATAATTGCTTAACATTTTGATATTATATTTGATTGAATAAATGAATGATTTTATTATGGTTTTATTCACTGCGTTATATAATGTTAACATAATAAAATTCCTTAGAATAGTGATACAAATTATATAGTTTCAAGTATGTGACTTGAACATGAGATTATATAATTACAATTAGTATCATTGTTCTTAAATGTCCCTAGTCGAGTATCATTGTTGATGGGAAAACAATGATGCATTGAGACTAGTATGTGGATTGACTGATGACCAAATCTCATTGGTCATAAATATATGAGATATTAAGTCAATGCATAGGTACATGTTATAGAACGATGTACTGGACAGACCCACCATGAGAATTCTATATGGAGCATTATGCGAAGTGTCATTAGCAATTCTCATAGTAGACAATGATGTAATGGTCCTCCCACCACGAAATCATTTGTATTACTTACACGAATTTATGTACTTTGATATCATCAAATGTCACCTTTAATAGGGTGGACTATAAAGGTTATTATTGGGTACATCATGAATCGTGTGAGGAATATGAGTGATCTAGATGGAATTTAACCTTCCTATATATTAGGGGTGATATCTGTAGGCCTCTTGATTGAGTAGGACTATGAAATGCATGTCCATGCTCAAATAGTGATTTGTTTCATATAGTCTACTCATTGATCAAGAAAACTCAGATTAAATTATGAAGAGTATGACACATTCCATGACTCGATTTTAATCTAGGATATTAAGGTTAAAAGGATTAAATTACATTGAAACATTGGGAACGTAAAGGTTGCATCGATTCATCGATCTTATTATTACTTGGGTAGCAGTGATGCATTACTAGATGCCACTCACTGTTTATAATTTTATGATATGATTTTAAAATTATTGCGAACGTAATAATAACCTATAGGGTCACACACATAGAACGTTATTAAAAGGGAATTAATTTAAATTGTAAGAATTTAAATATATCAATATGATTGATAGTATTTAAATCACGAATTTAAATTAAAAGGATGATTTATATATATATATATATATAATTAAGTAAGACTTAATTAAGATATAATATATATATATAAATTCGGATTTTATTTTAATTAGATTAGGGTTTTGATTAATTCTGATCTATTGCTATATATATATATATGATAAATCAGCATTTAGGGAAGTTAATTATAACCAAAACCCTAGCCGCTCTTAGAGAGAGACTAGAGAAAAATTTCAAAAATCCTAATCTTTGGTGGCTAGTACCGCAATTCTCTTCACTGCAGATCGTGCGACGATTCGCGAGGCGTTCGTGTGGATACCGTAGAGGCGCGGTTCTGATTGGATTGCGTAAAGGATTCGAAGCCGTTTCAAAACTCTTTCATAATCGGTATAATATCTAAACCACTGAATTAATTATTTTCGCATGGATCCTGTTTAGGGTTTCGAATTTGTTTTAAATTATTCTATTTCCGCTGTGCGTTTCTATTTCGAAACCCTTCAAACTTACCTTCAGAAATTGCAAATGGTTGTTGCTCAATTCTTTCTCCTTTACCAGCCGGACTCCTTTTCCTTCTCTCACTATGTGCTACGATTTTTGGAGCTTAAGAAGTAGCTTTCAATTTCGTCTACGATGGAGCTTAAATAACTAAAATGGGTAAACAAAATGATTCGATCTGCTCTTAAAAGCCAACAAACAGGAAAAAGAATGGGTATTTAAGACATTTAACAGTTGTTTTTGACCGATACAACCCCTTCTCACGTGCTTTTGGCGTCTGACATACACGCACAGTTAAGTTAGATGTAAAAGGTGACTTTTTCACTTCACCTCATAAGGTCTAGAGTTTAAATGTAGCTTTACTGACTACAGGTGGTTAAGTGGAAAACCGCTTAAACCACAGGTGGTCATTTGAACTTTACCCAAAGAAATAACATCATTTACGAAAAAATAACATCCCTTACAAATACAAAAGAAGTAATACCCCTTACCTTAGTAGAAGACTGGATACTGCAATAGTGAAGTAGCAGAATACTCTTCTTCTTGCTCTCTATAGTTTCTCTTGTGAATCTTAGTGAATTGGTGAGAATGAAAGAAGAATTAAGCTTCTATTTATAGGAGAATGAACTAAATAGTAACTAATTCACGGACGGTCCAGATTGATTTACTATTAAAATGGACGGTCCATATTGATTACTATTAAAAACACAACAGACGATCCATATTAATTTACTATTAAAACCACCACCGACGGTCCAGATTGATTTACTATTAAAATCACCACCGACGGTC
This sequence comes from Panax quinquefolius, assembly GCA_020205615.1. NCBI lineage: Eukaryota > Viridiplantae > Streptophyta > Magnoliopsida > Apiales > Araliaceae > Panax > Panax quinquefolius. Next base: position 482,644 of record CM035155.1, on the reverse strand, counting down.
CAAATTGATTTACTATTAAATCCACGACCGACGATCCAAATTGATTTACTATTAAAACCACCATCGACGGTCCAGATTGATTTACTTTTTACACTTTGGTACCCCTAAAGTTTTCTAAGTTTGCATTATTTCCCTCTAACTTTTATAATTCCCTTATCTTTAATAAAAACATTTTTAATATTTTAACAATTATTCATCATTAATATTATAATTTACAATATTGACAACCAGATTATTTTTAGGAAAGAGGGAGCTTTCCGATAAAGATTTCTCCTTATTGGCGCATAATTAAATGACCAAACCTCTTTCCTCGACAGAACTTTCTAGACATTGTCAATAATGTAAATAATAATATGAATAAATATATTGTCTCAATTATTGATTTAATAATATAAAATATTGTGCAGACGATACTGTGACAATAATTGAATCAATAATATGACATACTATGCTGCAATTACTGTTTCAATAATGGAATAAACTGAGTGGCTTCTTACGTAAGCATCAATAATAAAAGATATTGTGCAATATCATGTGCTATTGTTCAACCACGCGTATTACTGTACTTTAACCGCCGGGTATTACAACAGTTTTAACGGTAACTACTGTGACGCCCCCAAAATTAGGTATACATCACCCATCTTGGGTAGTCAGATACATGGTACAGAATTTAAATACAACTTTCTAATATAACTGTCGTGTACAATACGACATAAACTGTGAGTTTGAATACAAATATTGTCTACTAGATACTATACAAACTCAAAAGGAGTCCTCATTACAATTATTATCACACTATTTCACGTAAATAGTGAGGACTACTAATGCTATCCTCTCGACCATTACTCCGCTCCCCGACTCGTCCCCAAATATATTCTCATTTCAAGAAGAGAACGGTGAAAGAAAGGGTGAGCTCAACTAGCTCAAGAAGAAATATTATGACTAAGATAATGCGAATAAATTATCATTAGCCTCTGGCAATGTTAAACTTATAAAATATAATGACCATCAAGTTTAACTACAGCGGAACCAACAATCCATTAAAAGAGTCAAGTAGAAAATAAAATCTACTATCTTTTAAGATTTAATAGGTTTTTCGTCACTGTTACAGCTGAGACTCAGCTTTAATAAATATTCCACATCATCGAATCACCCCCTCACTACTACCAAGGATATTCTTTAGTATCGGACCACGATTATTCATGCACTTACGGGCCAAGAATAGTTGTGTATTCATTAATGGTCATGATCATGCCAACAACTCGCCCATCAATGCACTACTACCATCGAGGATTTTTACCACATCATTTGTAACATTACTACCATGATTATTACATCGAATAGTCTCTCGTCATAATCATACCAAGTCCATCTATGCACTACAGGCCATAGATGACTTTCAACATAATATAAACATGAGGATGATGACAATGATATAAGAATTCAATAAAACAAGTTCAAGAATTATTTTATCCAGGAATTATTAACGTCCAAATTGTCAACATGATACTATTTTGTAGAGTAAAATTCAAGAATACTGAGAAGAATATTTCCATGAAAGGATACTGGATGAAGTGCAAATATCAAGGATATTCCACTAATTTCATGGAGTATAGAAGTCAAAGTTTTAACCAACTGGGTATAATAAAGAATGGAATAACAAAAGAAATCACCATGCATGCGATAGACCAAGACAGCGGTTATTCCAATAGAATAATAAATAACGGAACCCGGTCCGGCCCAAGAAACGCATGCATGTGATATTCCAATGAATAATAAAGAATGGAACCAGTCCGTAGAAAACACATGCATGTGATGTTCCAATGTAATAATAATAAAGATTTTAACCAGTCCTGTAAAACACACAGAATAGGATGTTCCAATGAAATAATAATAAAGATTTTAACCGAGTCCTGTAAAACACACGCATGTGATGTTCCAATGTAATAATAGAAGAATGTCACCAAGTATAGGGTAAACCACGTGATACAAAAGTTATTCCAATGTAATAATAAGCAATGGAATAACAACAGTTTCTTCATGAATAAGAAAGAATAACACCCTTTACGGGTATAACAAATAATATTCCCTACCTTAGAAGAACCAATATTGGAAAAGTGAAGTAGCATAATACTTTTCTTCTTTCTCTCTATAGTTTCTCTCTAGTTTCGAATTCGTGAAATAATGAAGGAATGAGCTTTCTATTTATAGAAAAACGAGGGTGGCTCTTGGTCTTAACGAAGGGTCAAAATGACTCTTGGTAATATCAAGAGACAACTACTATTTCATGAAGGGGTAATTAACCTCGAACAACAGAAGAGGCGATTAACTCTTGGTAATATTTAAGGGACAACTACTATTTCATGAAGGGGTAATTACTATCGACGAAGGTAATTACTATCGACGAAGGTAATTACTATTGAAGAAGGTAATTACTATCGATTTAAGGTAAATACTATTGACGAAGGTAAATACTATCGATGAAGGTAAATATTATTGACGAAAGGTAATTACTATTTCATAAAGGTAATTACTATTCACAAAGGTAAATACTATTGATTTAAGGTAAATACTATCGATTTAAGGTAATTACTATTCACAAAGGTAATTACTATTCACAAAGGTAATTACTATCGATTTAAGAGACTCTTAGATGATGACATATGGGCCCCCATAAAATAATCAAACTTACCACAAACGCCTCTATAATGACTCTTTATATACATCAAGGATCAATAAATATTACCACAAATCATTTTATTTTTAATCAACACATTTTTAATCTTTCAACAATTATTAATCATTTATAACTTGTCGTCTCAATTAATAATATAACATATTATACGTATGATGATCTTGTGACAATAATTGAATCAATAATATAAGAGATATGATGCAAAGAATTCTTGTAGTAATAATTGAGTATAGCTAAGTGACTTCTTACGTAAGATCAATAATCAATACCGCAGTACTACTTAACCAACCACGCCAGACATCGCATTTTTTACCACCACCGTAGTTCAACAGCTTTTAACGGTAACACCTCCGCCGTTATTTTTATAGAAAGATAATTTTGTCGCTTTTCTAACTACGACAATACTTCGTTAATGGGTCCACTAATGATTGAGCCGTCGTCATTTAATATTCCCCGATAAAAGAATATTCCCCACCAAACGAATATTTTATAACAACTTGCTTACTTTGCAAAATTTATAAATATTACCCACAACTATAACATTATATCAAATTTATTCCATAATATTCAAAAAAATAATATTTATAGAAAATTCATTTTATTTATAAAAGTCGGGTCTTACAACCTCCCTTCTTATGAAATTTACGCCCTCGAAATTAGGGTGCGACTGGTATGTCGAAGAGGTAAGGATACCTTGATTTCATTTCGATTCTAACTCCCAAGTCATTTCCTCAACATCGTGGTTCCTCCACAAAACTTTGACTTGAGGTATAACCTCGGAGCGTAGAATATGTTCCTTCTTATCCAAAATTTGAACAGAACCTCTTCATACGTCAAATCTTCCGCTATTTCGTCCGGTTCTAACTTCAATAATATGGTTCGTCTTTCACATATTTACGTAATATGGATATGTGAAAACGTTATGAACACGAGACATATTTGGCAGAAAGCGAGTCTATAGGCCACGCTTCTACTCGATCGAGGATTAAAATGGACCGATGAATCGAGGATTAAGTTTTCCTCTCTTTCCAAATCTTATAACTCCTTTCCATGGAGCAACTCTTAACAACACATGATCTCCTATATCGAATTCCACGTCCTTTCGATGAAGATCAACATATCTCTTTTGTCGATTTTGTGAGGTTTTTATACGTTGTCAGATCATTTGAATCTTTTCCGTAGTCATACGTACCAACTCCGGTCCCCAACAACGCTGCTTCACCCACCTCATCCCAAAGATACCGAGAACGACACTTTCTTCCATACAACGCTCGAATGGAGCCATGCCAATACTTGCTTGATAATCATTGTTGTAGGAAAACTCCACCAATGGTAAGAACTTGTCCCAACTCCCTTGAAATCAAGGACACAGAGTCTTAATAGATCTTCAAGAGTTTGAATAGTCCTCTCCATCGTCCGTCTGTCTGAGGATGATATGCGAGAAACTAAATCGTAAGTCTGTGCCCATAGCTTTTTGTAAACTAACCCAAAATCGTGAAGTGAATCTTGGGTCTCGATCGAAGCTATGGATACCGCAGATACCATGCTTGATCTTACAATCTCATTTATGTACATACGAAAGCAAGACGTTCAAGTGTATAAGTTTCTCGATTGGTAAGAAATGAGCGGACTTGGTCAATCTATCAACAATGACCCAAATCGCATCAATGCCTTGAGAAACCTTAGGAAGACCGGTAATGAAATCCATGGTAATGTGCTCCCACTTCCATTCCGAATTTCAAGTGGTTGCAATGGACCTTTTGGTACTTGATGCTCCGCTTTAACTCGCTGACAAGTTAGACACCTTGAGATAAACAAATACTATCTCTCTCTTCATATTATTGCTCCACCAAAATGTATAACGAATATCATGATACATTTTGGTACTCCCAGATGGATTGCAAATGGTGTGTTGTGCGCCTCCATCATGATATTATACTTTAAATCGTATCGTTAGAACACAAAGTCCGGAGTCGACTCAAGTATTCCTTCTTCATCGATTCTTGCTTTCTAAGATAGCACCTTCTTGCACTTTCTTCCTCATACGCGATCGCCTCCGTGTCCGTAGCTTGAGCAACTTTAACTTTATCGATTAAAGTCGGTTCTACTCAGATACTCGCTTATCATCACACGCGTCCTTGAGTCTTTAACTCTATCTCCATCCTTTGCAAGTCACACAAAATGGGCCTTTGCGTTGACAATAACGCACTCGTATTTCAGATATGATCTTCTACTCAATGCGCACCTACCACGTTAAACTTTTCCGTGATGGTATTGATGGTATGATCATAATCTTTCATCAGCTCAAGCCAACGTCGTTGTCGCATGTTGAGTTCCTTTTGAGTGAAGAAATATTTGAGGCTTTTATGATCCGTAAAGATCTCCACTTTCTCCCCATACAAGTAATGCCTCCAAATTTTAAGTGCAAAAGACAACGGTACCGCTAACTCTAGATCATGAGTAGGATAATTCCTCTCATATTATTTGAGTTGTCGCGAGGCATAAAGCTATAACTTTTCCATGTTGCATGAGAACACATCCCAACCTTTTGCCCGAAGCATCATCATGAGATGACAAATCCTCCGAGCGGATGGTATTGTCGTAACTTGAAATAAATCTCCTCGAAGTTCTTGAAAACTCTTCTCACATTCTTCGCTCCAACCGAACTTTGCATCTTTTCGAGTCACCGAGTCAATGGAGTAGCGATTCGAGAAAATCCTTCCACGAATCTCCGATAATAACCAATTAAACCGAGAAAGCTACGTCTTTCACCATCGATTTAGGTTGTTCCCGACTTTGAATAGCTTCAATCTTTACTGGGTCGACAGATATTCCATGACTTGATACCACGTGCCCAAGGAATGCTACTTCTTCAAGCCAGAACTCGCATTTCTTCAACTCGGCATAAAGCTTATATTCAAGAAGCTTTTGGAGTGTCAGCCTCAAGTGTTGCTCATGATCTTCACGGCTTTTGGAATAAATAAGGATGTCATCAATAAAGACGACCACAAAGTGATCTAAATATTCCTTGAATACTCGGTTCATCATATCCATGAAGGCGGCGGAGGAGCATTAGTCAATCCAAAGGACATGACTAGAATTAATAATGCCCGTCTTCGAGTTTCTCGGAAGCCGTATTTGAATGTCGGTGGTTCTAATCTTCAATTGGTGATATCCTAATGAAGATCAATCTTTGAAAAGAATTTGGCTCCTTGCAATCGGGTCAAACAGTCATCATCAATACGTGGCAATGGATACCTATTTTTGATGGTGACATGATTCAACTCCCGATAATCAATACAAAGTCGCATACTCCCATCTTTCTTCTTCACGAATAGAACATGAGCACCCCAAGGAGAAGTACTAGGACGAATAAAGCCAATGTCTAACAATTCCTACAATTGGGTCTTTAACTCCTGAAGTTCAATAGAGCCATTCGATATGGGGCTTTGAAATAGGTTTTGTCTGGGTTCAAGGTCGATACAAAATTCAATTTCACGCCTGGGGTAGGCCAAGAAGTTCTTCTGGAATACGTCGGAAATTTATTAACAATAGAAATATCGCTCAAAACCGGCGTATTTTGTTTAAATCGTGATATGAGCTAAGAAAGCTTGACATCCGCTTTTCAATAAACGAATAGTTTTATGGCTTGAGATGACCGTGATTGATTTTAATGGTTTGGTCGTTTGAATTCGCATAATAGGTTGATTAGGAATATGAAAGCTAACAACCTTACGAAAATAATCAATTTTTGCATGATAAGTAGTTAACCAATCAATCCACAGAATCACGTCCAAATGCAAGTATTTTTAATGAAATAAGATTGACAGTAATGTGAGGGTACCGATTTGAACCAAACAAGACTTATAAACAAAGGATGTAATGAAGGTTTCTCCCAACGGAGTTTCCACAGATAAGTCAAAGTCTAATTTCTCCTGAGTCAAATTTAATCGATGAGCGCAAGTAGGAGAAATAAAAATGGGTAGAACCCAGATCAAATAAAGTATAGACTTCATTAGAGTTTATGATAAGCTTACCCGTGATGACCTCATTCGGGTTCCTTGCTTCTCTGGGAGGTCACAACAAACGCCTCCCTCAGACTATCGGTTTTGACTTTTCCGGGATGACTGGTGCCTCCATCCTAGTTGAATTTGTCTTCAGAAACGACAAAATCGAGCTAAGTGACCTTCTCTTCCACAATTATAACATGCTTTGACGGCACGGCGCGAGCCGGATCGATGTGTCCCTCTCCTCCGCATTTGAAGCATATGATAGTGGTCTTTCTCCTTCTTTAACAACGGTGTCTTTGGTCTTTGACGTCTTTCCATCATTGTTGAATCTCCTTTTCTTGAAATGTCCATTCTTATTGTTTTGGCCCCGATTACCATCAAGTGGTTACCATATATGGCCTGTTGATTCCTCCACGCTTGTTGTCACCGCTTGATGACTACTCTCGCCGGTATTATAATTTTGCTTACCGCTTCTTTTTAGTTAAGCGTTGACTCGTTATCGCGCTCCACTAATCGAGCCTTATTTACAACATCCCGAATACAAACACGCTTTATGAGAAATAAGATGTTGACGTATCTCCCGCTTTCAAACCTCTTAAAACATTCGCACCATTCTCTCTTCATTATCCACCAAGTGGGACGAAACCGTGATAACTCCGTAAATTTTACCTCGTATCATGCACACGGTCATATTGTTTTGTTCCAACTTGATAAACTCCACCTCCTTCATGTATGGCGAATACTTTCGTGAAAGTATTTGTCGTTGAACGCCTCCCGAACTTCTCCCAAGATATCTTCAAGACAAAGAAGTTGAGTACGCTTTCACCGATTCCCACCAAAGAATCGCCCTCCGCATGACATATAAAGGCGCAGCAAAGGGAACCTTTTGCTCCTTGGAGCATCCCAAGACATCAAATATCTTGGTAATCTGCTTTATCCATGCTTCCACTAGAAGTGGTTTTGGCTCTCCCTTAAACTCCAAAGTGGTCTCGGCTCCTTGAATTGTTTAATGGTGACCGCCGAGAGTTTTCCGTGTTTCCACCTACGCTTTTGGACAGAGTCGCCTCTACTTTCTTTGTTGCATAAATTGCATAAAGCCTCTCCGAACATTTGATCATTCATCATTTGGTCAAGGTGTTGTTGTTTGCATGAGGATTGTCGCCTTCGATGCACATTATCCCGATTATTGATATGTGGTGAATCAACGATCGTCATGCTCCATTGCTATTCTCAACATTCTCGGATGTCATTTTCGAGATCATCGCCACAAAACAAAAGGTTAATTGACATGTAACAAATTATCCCTATATTCGACCGACCAATAAAATAACACATAAACTTAGGTAGGTCATACTACTAGCGAAGGTATTCCCCGTCTCTCCCTCCTAGTACTATTCTCACATCTTAGCCAGGATCATATCCCTAAGCTCTTATACCAAATTGGCGCCCCAAAATTAGGTATACATCACCCATCTTGGGTAGTCGATACATGGTACGTAATTTAAATACAACTTACTAATATAACTGTCGTGTACAATACGACATAAACTGTGAGTTTGAATACAAATATTGTCTACTAGATACTATACAAACTCAAAAGGAGTCCTCATTACAATTATTATCACACTATTTCACAGAATAGTGAGGACTACTAATGCTATCCTCTCGGACCATTACTCCGCTCCCCGACTCGTCCCAAATATATATTCTCATTTCCTCAAGAGAACAGTGAAAGAAAGGGTGAGCTCAACTAGCTCAGTAAGAAATATTATGACTAAGATAATGCAGAATAAATTATCATTAGCCTACAACAGTGTTAAACTTATAAAATATAATGACCATCAAGTTTAACTACAGCGGAACCAACAATCCATTAAAAGAGTCAAGTAGAAAATAAAATCTACTATCTTTTAAGATTTAATAGGTTTTTCGTCATCATTATAAATTGAGACTCACTTTAATAAATATTCCACATCATCGAATCACCCCCGCACTACTGGCCAAGGATATTCTTTAAGTATCGTGACCACGATTATTCATGCACTACGGGCAAGAATAGTTGTGTATTCATAATGGTCATGATCATGCCAACAATCATCCATCAATGCACTACTACTGCCATCGAGGATTTTTACCACATCATTTGTAACATTACGGTCATGATTACAATCGAATAGTCTCTCGTCATAATCATACCAAGTCCATCTATGCACTACAGCCATAGATGACTTTCAACATAATATAAAATATGAGGATGATGACAATGATATAAGAATTCAATAAAACAAGTTCAAGAATTATTTTATCCGTGAATTATTAACGTCCAAATTGTCAACACGATACTATTTTGTAGAGTAAAATTCAAGAATATCGAGAAGAATATTTCCATGAAAGGATATCGGATGAAGTGCAAAATATCAAGGATATTCCACTAATTTCATGGAGTATAGAAGTCAAAGTTTTAACCAACTGGGTATAATAAAGAATGGAATAACAAAAGAAATCACCATGCATGCGATGAATCAAGCAGCAAAAGTATTCCAATGTAATAATAAATAACGGAACCAGTCCCAAGAAAACGCATGTGATGTGATATTCCAACAGAATAATAAAGAATGGAACCAGTCGGCGTAAAACACATGCAGACGGATGTTCCAATGTAATAATAATAAAGACGGAACCCGTGTCCTGTAAAACATAATTGACACGATGTTCCAATGAATAATAGAAGAATGTCACCAAGTATAGGGTAAACCACGATACAAAAGTTATTCCAACAGAATAATAAGCAATGGAATAACAATTCTTCTTCATGAATAAGAAAGAATAACACTTTACAGATTACAACAAATAATATTCCCTACCTTAGAAGAACCGAATATTGGAAAAGTGAAGTAGCATAATACTTTTCTTCTTTCTCTATAGTTTCTCTCTGTAGTTTCAAATGAATTCGTAAGAAATAATGAAGGAATGAGCTTTCTATTTATAGAAAAACCGAGGGTGGCTCTTGGTCTTAACGAAGGGTTAAAATGACTTTGGTAATATCAAGAGACAACTACTATTTGCGAAGGGGTAATTAACCCTTGGAACACCGAAGAGGCAGTTAACTCTTGGTAATATTGAAGGGACAACTACTATTTGTGAAGGGGTAATTACTATTGACGAAGGTAATTACTATTGAAGAAGGTAATTACTATTGACGAAGGTAAATACTATTGACGAATGTAAATACTATTGACGAAGGTAATTACTATTCACAAAGGTAATTACTATTCATAAAGGTAAATACTATTGATGAAGAGACTCTTAGATGATGACATATATATTTCCCCCATTAAATAATCAAACTTACCACAAACGTCTCATAATGTGCTCTTTATATACATCAAGGATTGAATAAATATTACCACAAATCATTTTATTTTTAATCAACACATTTTTAATCTTTCAACAGCTTATTAATCATTTATAACTTGTCGCCTCAATTAATAATATAACATATTATACGATGATAATCTTGTGACAATAATTGAATCAATAATATAAGAGATATGATCGCGTGAATTACTATAAAGAATAATTGAGTATAACTAAGTGACTTCTTACGTAAAGATCAATAATCAATACTGTGCTACTATGCAACCACGCCAGACATCGCATTTTTTACCAACGGGTAGTTCAACAGCTTTTAATTGAATAACACCTCCGTAGTTATTTTTATAGAAAGATAATTTTGTCATTTTCTAACTACGACAATACTTCCGTTGTGGGGTCCACTAATGATTGAGCCGTCGCATTTAATATTCCCCGATAAAAGAATATTCCCACCAAACGAATATTTTATAACAACTTGCTTACTTTGCAAAATTTATAAATATTACCTACAAACTATAACATTATATCAAATTTATTCCATAATATTCAAAAATAATATTTATAGAAAATTCATTTTTATTTATAAAAGCTGGGGTCTTACAACAACTACGCCGTTATTTTTATAAAAAATTATTTTCGTCACTTTCTATATCCGACAGTTATTCCATTATGGGGCCCACAAATGGCTGCGCCGTCGTACGAATATTCCCCGATAGCAAGAATATTCCACGACCAAACGAATATTCCCCGACAAAACGAATTTTTTATAACCACTTGCTTATTTTATAAAATTTACACATTTCACCCATAACTAAAGTATTATATCCAATCAACACCTTATTATTCAAAAATAATATTTAAAGAAATTAAATCTTTATTCATAAAAAGTTGGGGTCTTAAAGTTATTTTTATAAAAAGTTATTTTTGTCATTTTCTAACTCCGATAGTAATTCCGTTGTGGGGTCCACCAATGATTGTGCCGTCGTACGAATATTCCCTGATAAAATAAATATTCCCCGACCAAACGAATATTTTATGACAACTTGCTTACTTTGCAAAATTTTTAAGTATTACCCACAACTATACCACTATATCAAATCCACACCTTATTAAAAAAAATATTTCGAGAAAATTAAATCTTTATTCATAAAAGTTGGGGTCTTGCATTGACAATTTGGGCATTCTTAAACTCTAGATAAATTAAATTATAAATCTTTAATATTTATCCTTGATCTTACTTGATTGATTTCTTATATTATTGTCATCATCCTCATGCTTATATTGTGGTGAAAGTTATCTTTGGTCCGTAGTGCATAGATGGACTGTTGATTGGTATGATTATGACCAAGAATTGTGTATTGGTATAATCATGACTTTACCGTAATGTTACGAATAAATAATTTGGTGAAAGTCCTCTTCTGTAAATTAAATACATTACACGTTGTTTGAAATGATCACGACCATTGGTGATACTAACGAATATCCTTGGCCCATAGTGCATGGATAATTCATTGATGTGAAATATTTATTGAGTTGTGTTACAGAAATAAAATATTGATGACGAACTTTTAAATCATAGAAGATAGTAGACATTATGCTTTACTTGACACTTGTAATGAATTCTTTGTTCCGCTGTAGTTGTTGATCTAAACTTGTTGTCTATTGTATTCTGTCAGATTTAACGCTATTGAAAACTAAGGATAATTTATTCTACATTATCTTAGTCATAATATTCTTTACCGAGCTAGTTGAGCTCACCCATTTATTTCATTGTTCTCTTCGGGAAATGAGAATATAGATGAGACTAGTCGAGAAATAGAGTGATGGTCCAAGATGGTGGCTATAGTAGTCATCACTATTCTATAAAATAGTGTGATAATAATTGTAATGAGAACTTATTTTGAGTTTGAATATTATCTACGAGACAATATTTGTATTAAAACTCGCAGTTTATGTTTTGTCATATTTTGCACGACAGTTCAATAGTTGTATAAATGAAGTTTGTATTTAAATTATGTATCATATATTTGGTGACTCAAAATGAGTTGTGTAGACCTATTTTGGGGGCGTCACAAGTAACTTATAAAATTTAATTCAATTTAATTAACATATATTTTTGGATAAATGATACAAATCTTAAGAATTTTAAATTAAAGTATTAATGGAGATATTGTAATCAAAATGAATCGTATGTTGATATTTTAATTTTTGGTGTTTAACAACAGTATTTATTATTTGATTTTTTAGTTACATAGTATTTTCATATGTTAAACTTATCTTGATTATGTCAAAATTTTGAATTTTTATGATTTTGATTACATTTTAGTTTATAGTTGGGGTTTTTTTTTGGCAATGTTGAATAAAAAAAAATGTAAAACTATTTTCTACTATCTATATCTTGTAAAAGATTTTTTTTCAATTTTTTTTGAGTGAAAACATTTGTCATTTTTACTATAAACAATTATGCCTAAATTGGATTTATGTTTAGTTTAATATTCGAGAAAAATAATTTAACATCATTTTTAATACTTATTTATAGGAATAATGAGATTCGTTTTGCAAAAAGTTTGTCTAAGTTTATTTTATGTAAATTTTAAATAATTATGGTACTTTTGTAAATTTAAACTTTTTATGGGTATTACGATTTTACTTTTAAATTACAAAAAATTATGTCTCTAATGTATATTATGTAAATTTTAATCTTTGAGTAATTTAATTAGCAATAAATGCATGTATAATTTTAGTTTCTCGATAAAATGAATATTTGTTATTTTTTTTGACATTTATGATATTTAATGCACAAGTTAAAATTTAATTACTCACATTAAGTTAATTGAAAATGAAAAAAATTCAAATTTATATTTAGTAAGTATATTAACATTATAATTTGAAGGATACTTTGTGTGAGACCCCAAAGTTTATGAATAAAGATTTAAATTTCTCAAAATATTTTTTTTAATATTATGGTGTGGATGTGATAAAATGTTATAGTTGTGGGTAATATTTATAAATTTTCCAAAGTAAGCAAGTTGTTATAAAATATTCGTTTGGTCGAAGAATATTCTTTTTGTCGGGAATATCCGTACGACGGCACAATCATTGGTGAACCCACAATGGAAGTATTGTTGTATTTAGAAAATGATGTAATTATCTTTTATAAAAAATAACTAATGGAAGTGTTTCCGTTAAAACCGCTGAACTACCCTAGTAAAAGTATAAAGATGTCTGCGTGGTTGCATAATAGCACACGGTATTGATTATTGATGCTTACGTGAGAAGTCACTCAGTTATACGCATTATTGCTACAGTAATTGCTGCATCATATCTCTTATATTATTGATTCAGTTATTGTCACAGTACCATCTGCATAATATGTTATATTATTAAATTTATAATTGAGACAACAAAGTTATTCATATTATTAAATTATAATATTTATAATGTCTAGAAGTTCTGTCAAGGAGAGGTTTGGTCACCTAATTGCGCGCCAATAAGGAGAAATCCTTATCGAAAATCCCCCTCTTTCCTGGGAACGACCTAGTTGTTAAATATTGTGAATTATAATATTAATGATAAATGTTATTAAAAATTGAATTTGAGTTCGGAGTTGAATTTGGAGACGCGGATGTGATATTTGAGTCCGGAACAATGAAATTAGTAATAATAGACTATAAACACAAAATTTTCCGGCGTTGACTTTTTTGTCAAAAAGTCAACAGTTGACTTTTTCGAAAAGAAGTCAAACTTTGAAATTTCAAAAATAAATTTTTTGATAAAAATAGTTCCATTGTGTTGAGATTATTAGTGTTAGTGGAAATCGATATTTATTTCGATATTAATTGACGTCTGGAAGTTATATTGGCCAATCAGGTAATTAGCCGGATAAATGAGCATTTAATTGCTATTAATTCACATGATTATAACTATTTATTCACATGTGTGTACTATTGATTCACATTCTTGTACTATTAGGGAGGTGGTGCAAGATTGATAATACTTAATGACTAAGTTAAAAATGAAGGTATAGATGGAGGTCTTATACTAGATTTTTCAGATTTCACATGATTATAACTATTGATTCACATGATTGAACTATTGATTCACATTATTTACTATTAGGGGAGGTGGTGCAAGTTTGATAATACTTGCGGATTAAATTAAAAATAAAAGAAAATTTTGAAGGTATTGTCTTTGTAATATTTCGAGCCTCAAACGTGCAATTATCGAAATTATATTTTTTATAAATAAAAGCTCATTCTTCCTTCATTTCTCACCAATTCACTAAAGCTATAGAGCAATTATTATAGAGAGAATTATAGAGAAAAGAATAAGAGAAGTCTCGCTACCTCTATTTCTTTTTGTTTGGAATATCCGTCTGACAACAAGACAATCATTGGTGAACCCACAACTAAGTATTGTTGTATTTAGAAAATGACAGAATTATCTTTTTATAAAAAATAACTACGTAAGTGTTACCGTTTAAAACCGCTGAACTACCCTAGTAAAGTACAAGAATGGCTGCGGGTCGCATAATAAAGCACACTGGTATTGATTATTGATGCTTACGTGAGAAGTCACTTTCGCTTATACGCATTATTGCTCACAAATAATTCTTTGCATCATATCTCTTATATTATTGATTCAGATTATTGTCACAAAGCGATTCATCTCGCATAATATGTTATATTATTAAATTTATAATTGAGACAACAAAGTTATTCATATTATTAAATTATAATATTTATAATGTCTAGAAGTTCTGTCAAGGAGAGATTTGGTCACCTAATTGCGCGCCAATAAGGAGAAATCCTTATCTAAAATCCCCCTCTTTCCTGGGAACGATCTAGTTGTTAAATATTGTGAATTATAATATTAATGATAAATGTTATTAAAAATTAAATTTGAGTTCGGAGTTGAATTTGGAGACGCGGACGTGATATTTGAGTCCGGAACAATGAAATTAATAATAATAGACTATAAACACAAAATTTTCCGGCGTTGACTTTTTTGTCAAAAAGTCAACAGTTGACTTTTTCGGAAAGAAGTCAAACTTTGAAATTTCAAAAATAAATTTTTTGATAAAAATAGTTCCATTGTGTTGAGATTATTAGTGTTAGTGGAAATTGATATTTATTTCGATATTAATTGACGTCTGGAAGTTATATTGGCCAATCAGGTAATTAGCCGGATAAATGAGCATTTAATTGCTATTAATTCACATGATTATAACTATTTATTCACATGTGTGTACTATTGATTCACATTCTTGTACTATTAGGGGAGGTGGTGCAAGATTGATAATACTTGCATGACTAAGTTAAAAATGAAGGTATAGATGGAGGTACTATACGGTATTTCGTATTTTCACATGATTATAACTATTGATTCACATGATTGAACTATTGATTCACATTATTTACTATTAGGGGAGGTGGTGCAAGTTTGATAATACTTGCAGGATTAAATTAAAAATAAAAGAAAATTTTGAAGGTATTGTGCTGTAATATTTCGAGCCTCAAAACGTGCAATTATCGAAATTATATTTTTTTATAAATAAAAGCTCATTCTTCCTTCATTTCTCACCAATTCACTAAAGCTATAGAGCAATTATTATAGAGAGAAATTATAGAGAGAAAGAATAAGAGAAGTCTGCTACCTCTCTATTCTTTTTGTCGGGAATATCCGTACGACGGCTACAATCATTGGTGAACCCACAACGGAAGTATTGTTGTATTTAGAAAATGACAGAATTATCTTTTTATAAAAAATAACGGCGGAAGTGTTACCGTTAAAACTGTTGAACTACCCGGTAGTAAAAGTACAGTAATACGCGTGGTTGCATAATAGCACACGGTATTGATTATTGATGCTTACGTGAGAAGTCACTCAGTTATACGCATTATTGCTACAGTAATTGCTGCATCATATCTCTTATATTATTGATTCAGTTATTGTCACAGTACCATCTGCATAATATGTTATATTATTAAATTTATAATTGAGACAACAAAGTTATTCATATTATTAAATTATAATATTTATAATGTCTAGAAGTTCACATCGAGGAGAGATTTGGTCACCTAATCATACGCTATAATAAGGAGAAATCCTTATCTAAAATCCCTCTTTCCGGAACGACCTAGTTGTTAAATATTGTGAATTATAATATTAATGATAAATGTTATTAAAAATTAAATTTGAGTTCGGAGTTGAATTTGGAGGCGCGGACGTGATATTTGAGTCCGGAACAATGAAATTAGTAATAATAGACTATAAACACAAAATTTTCCGGCGTTGACTTTTTTGTCAAAAAGTCAACCGTTGACTTTTTCGAAAAAAAGTCAAACTTTGAAATTTCAAAAATAAATTTTTTGATAAAAATAGTTCCATTGTGTTGAGATTATTAGTGTTAGTGGAAATCGATATTTATTTCGATATTAATTGACGTCTGGAAGTTATATCGCCAATCGTAATTAAATTGGATAAATGAGCATTTAATTGCTATTAATTCACATGATTATAACTATTTATTCACATGTGTGTACTATTGATTCACATTCTTGTACTATTAGGGGAGGTGGTGCAAGATTGATAATACTTGCATGACTAAGTTAAAAATGAAGGTATAGATGGAGGTACTATACGGTAATTCGTATTTTCACATGATTATAACTATTGATTCACATGATTGAACTATTGATTCACATTATTTACTATTAGGGGAGGTGGTGCAAGTTTGATAATACTTGCAGGACTAAATTAAAAATAAAAGAAAATTTTGAAGGTATTGTGCTGTAATATTTCGAGCCTCAAAACGTGCAATTATCGAAACTATATTTTTTTATAAATAAAAGCTCATTTTTCCTTTATTTCTCACCAATTCACTAAAGCTATAGAGAAATTATTATAGAGAGAAATTATAGAGAGAAAGAATAAGAGAAGTCTCATTATCTCTCATTCCAAATTATCCAAATTTTATTCTAAGGTAAGGGTATTATTTCTTTTCAGTATTCATGAAGAGAGCTATTGTTATTCCATTCCTTATTATTCTGTTGAATAGCTTTGTGATATCGCGACTACCCTATACATGGTGAAATTCTTCTCATTATTCCATTCTTTATTATTATTTTGAAATAACTTTGCTTATGCGAAGTCTGCATACACGGTGAAATTCTTCTATTATTCCATTCTTTATTATTCTGCCAATATCCTCGTCTGCGTGCGCTTTTACGCATGACCGGTTCCATTCTTTATTATTCTGTTGGAATATCTTGTCTGCGTATGCGTTCGCATGACCGGATCCATCATTTATTATTCATTGGAATATCCGCGCTACATCACGGATTCTGGCGTGACCGGTTCCATTCTTTATTATTCATTGGAGAATAACCTATATCACATGCGGTCTATCGCATGCATGGTGAATTCTTCATTATTCCATTCTTTATTATTCTGCTGGAATAACCTTGCCTATGTGGATTACCGCATGCATGGTGAATGATCCTTTGTATTCATTCCTTATTAAATTGTAGAAATGATCTGCTTCACGTGGATTACCGCATGGTGAAAAATCCATTTGCGCTTCGTAATTTTTCCGACCCTCAAAATTCTGGAAAAATTTGAAATTATAATTTGATGAGTTTTCTATATTGTGTCCAAAGATGGAGATTTTTGGATGTATAGATTAAGAGTTGTGGATTTTATGGGAAAAGACTATTTTAAAAGTAAACCCTTATAACTCCTTGTGGTTAACTCCAAAATTGGTGAAATTTGTATTGGGAGTACATGTATATAACAGGAGTATACCCTATAAATTTCGGAATTTTTGGACAAAGGTACAATTTATGATAAATGTCTAAATATTCGGTGGTTTTGGCCATATGAAAAATAGTAAATGAATTTTAAAAATTCCAAGAAAAATATATGTTCAATATGGGACTATATTCTGCTAAATCCCAGAAATGAAATATTTTTGGGACTGATTTGGTATTTTTCATAAAAATGAACTAGTTATGAGTAAATGAATTAAATATGTTATGTGAAGTAACAAAATTAGAAAATAGGATATATTGGCTTGAGAATCCTATATCGGGTATATGCAGATTTTTGATGAGGGATTTGATCATTGGTGCTGAAATCTTATGACTATGACATTTTTAAATGATTAAATGCATTATTTGGTAAAGTGTAAACAATTGAAACAAATTGTTTATAAGTTTAAGAAGTTATTAAAATATTGTTATAATATTAATAATATTAGATTATAAATTTATTAAGTGATTGATAATATTTGGATAAAATTAAAGTCTTTAATATTTATCCTTGTTTTCGTTTGATTAATGCTTATATCATTGTCATCATCCTCATGTTTATATTGTGATGAAAGTCATCTTTGGCTTACGTGCATAGATGGACTTGGTATAATTATGACCAGGGATCATTCGGTATAATCATGACCGGTAATGTTATAAATGATGTGGTAAAAGTCCTTAGTGGCCTGTAGTGCATTGATGGACAATTTTTGGTATGATTATGACCAGAGATTATTCAGTATAATCATGACCATTGATGATTTAATAACAATATCCTTGGGCCGTAGTGCAGGGATGATTCGATGATGTGGTTTATTTATTAAGATGAGTCTCAGCGATAAAAATTGATGAAAACATTTTAAATCATAGAAGATAGTAGATATCATGCTCTACTTGACTGTTCTAGTGGATTGCTTATTCTTCTGCAGTTAAACTTGATGTCTATTGTATTTTATTAGTTTAACACTGTTGAAGGCTAATGATAATTTATTCTGCATTATCTTAGTCATAATATTTCTTACTAGTCTAGTTGAGATCACCTTTTTTTTTCACCGTTTTCTTGTGAAATGAGAACGTGAAATGGACTAGTCGGGGAAGCGGAGTGACGGTCATCCGGATGATAGCATTAGTAGTCCCCTCACTATTCTATTAAATAATGTGACAATAAATGTAATGAGGACTTTATTGAGCGTGGATATTGTCTAGATGATAATATTCTTATTAAAACTCTTAGATTATGTTTTGTCGTATTTTACACGACTGTTGTATAATTAAGTTGTATTTGTATTTTATACCATGTATCTCTGGCACTCAAGATGGGTGATGTATACCTATTTTGGGGCGCCATGAGTTGGTATCAAAGCTTGGGATATGATCCTCGGCCGATGTGAGATAAGAACTATGTGGGGAGAGACGAGGAATTCCTTCGCTAGTATGACCTACCTAAGTTTATTTGGTATTTATTTGGTCGGTCAAAGTATAGGGATAATATGTGATATGTTAATTAGCCCTTGTTTTGTGGCAGTGTTTGAAAATGGCAGCTGAAAATGTTAACAATGGAGTGAATGAAACTGTTGACACACCTTTAATCACTAACCAGGTTAATGTGATGTCAGACGAAGAAGAAATTAGAGATATCTATGTGGTGAGTGAAGAACTAATAGTTGCACCCGAGCTAGTTGCAGAGGTAGCAGCTGAGAGTGAGGAAGAAGAGGAACCCGAGGAAAATTTATTAGAAGAATTCTATGATTGAAATTTAGAATTACAAAATCGTATTCATGAGTTAGAAGAAGCAGTCAAGAACATTGAAGAAAGCATCCCGGAGCAAAGAGATGTAACAATTCAAAATTGTGTTACCCGATGTGCGATGCTTGAACAGAAGCACTCTTTGGCAGAGTATAAGATATTAGAGCTGGAATCTGAGAATACTATGATCAAAGTTCTGATGAAAGAAGAAAAAACTGAACGAAGGAGAATAGATGATGCATGGTTAAAAGCCGCACGACGCGTTGATATTATAGAAAAAGACGTCCGATCCAATAAGGCCAAAATAGATGAAATGGATTTTGCTTTTTGGACAACAATTGGGAGAATCCAACATCGAATTCGAAATTACCCTATGCAGAGCGGTCAAACCCAATTCGATATGGATCGGAGAGTAATGATTCAAATCATGGACCAGGAATGTGACGAAGCAATTAAGGGTGGAATGTACTTTATTGTAAAGTTAAGTCCAACTGGGATGGTGATGCCAAAGGATGTCTAGACAAGTCAAATTTGGTAGTTTAAGTGAAAGCGTTTATCGAGGAACCTGAATGAAGTTATCACGGGTAAGTTAATCATAAACTCTTGCGAGGTCTATACCTTATTCGATACTGGTTCTATCCACTCTTGTATTTCACCTAGTTGTCTTCAACGTTTGAAATTGGCTCTTGAGAAATTAGACTTTGACTTATCTGTTGAAACTTTGTTGGGAGAAACCTTCGTTACATCTACTGTTAATAAATCTTGTTTAATTCAAATCGACACTTTCACGTTACCTGTCGATCGTATCTCTTTGAAAATACTTGCCCTTGATGTGATTTTAGGAATCGATTGGTTAACACTCATCATGCCAAATTATTTTTGTAATGTTGTTAGCTTTCATATTCCTAACCAACCTGTTATGCGAATTCAAGCAACCAAACCCTAAAGTCAATCACTGTTATATTATTAAGCCATAAGTAAAGAGCCCTGAGCCTTTCGCTGGTAACTTCCTTGTGTGGAATGCACCGAAGCCAGACTTTCTGTAGGCGACGCTGTGAATGACGATGGCAAGTTGATAGGAATTAATGTGACGTGCTATCCAAGTCTTGGATGAGGGTTACGGTTTTGAATGATATTTCTATCGTTAATAAATTTCCTGAAGTATTCCTAAAGAATTCTTATCTTACCCCTAGAGCGTGAAATCGAATTTTGTATTGACCCCAGTACAAAACCCATTCCTAAAACCCTCAAATATTTCTTCAACTAAAATGAACGTAACATGCGCCAAAGTCGTTGGCTCGAGCTGTTGAAGATTACGATCATACCATTCAATATCATTATGGAAGAGAGAACGTGGTAGCTAACGCGTTGAGTAGAAGTTCGTATGCGTTTACGAGTGCGATGTTGTTAACACAAAAATCCATTTTGTATAACTTACAAATGATGAAGATAGAGTTAAAAGACTATAGGGACCCACGCGAAGATAACGAATATACGAGTAGAATCGACTTTAATCGATAAAGTTAAAGTCGCTCAAGCTACACACCTGAATTTGATGAATGTGAAGAAGAAGGTTCAAGAAGGCGTTATTCTAGAAGTAAGAATCGACGAAGAGAGGAAATCTCAACCCTCAATTTTATTGGCCCATTTGAAATCCTCGATTGAGTAGGAACTGTGGCCTATAGACTCATTTTACCGCCAAGTATGTCACGTGTTCATAAAGTTTTTCACGTATCGATGTTACGTAATTATGTGGACGACCCGAACCACATTACTGAATTAGAACTAGACGATATAGCAGAAGATTTAACATATGAGGAGATACGTGTTAAAATCTTAGATAAGAAGGATCGTATTCAACACTCAAAGATTATACCTCAAGAGTGAGAATCTAAAATGAAGTCAAGGTATCCTCATCATATCAGGTACGTACGTAAATTTCGAGGGCAAAATTTCATAAGGAGGGGAAATTGTGAGACCCCTAATTTTATGAATAAAGATTTAAATTTCTTAAAATATTTTTTTAATATTATGGTGTGGATGTGATATAATGTTATAGTTGTGGGTAATATTTATAAATTTTGCAAAGTAAGCAAGTTGTTATAAAATATTCTTTTGGTCGGGAAATATTCTTTTTGTCGAAAATATCCGTACGACGGCACAATCATTGGTGAACCCACAACAGAAGTATTGTTGTATTTAGAAAATGACAGAATTATCTTTTTATAAAAAATAACGGCGGAAGTGTTACCGTTAAAACCGTTAAACTACCCTAGTAGAAGAAAAGTCTGATAACACACTGGTATTGATTATTGATGCTTACGTGAGAAGTCACTTTCGCTTATACTCATTATTATTTCTAAGAATTAACGTCAGATCATATCTCTCATATTATTGATTCAGCTTATTGTCACAAAGACTATCCGTGCATAATATGTTATATTATTAAATCAATAATTGAGACAACAAAGTTATTCATATTATTAAATTACAATATTTACAATGTCTAGAAGTTCTGTCAAGGAGAGGTTTGGTCACCTAATTGCGCGCCAATAAGGAGAAATCCTTATCGGAAAGCCCCCTCTTTCCTGGGAAAGACCTAATTGTTAAATATCGTGAATTATAATATTAATGATGAATGTTATTAAAAATCAAATTTGAGTTCAGAGTTGAATTTGGAGACGCGGACGTGATATTTGAGTCCGGAATGATGAAATTAGTGAAAATAGACTATAACCACAAAATTTTCTGAGGTTGACTTTTTGTTCAAAAAGTCAACAGTTAACTTTTTCAGAAAAAATCAAACTTCAAAATTTCAAAAATAATTTTTTTGATAAAAATAATTCCATTGTATTGAGATTATTAGTGTTAGTGGAAATCGACATTTATTTCCATATTAATTGACGTCTGGAAGTTATATTGACCAATCAGGTAATTAGCCGGATAAATGAGCATTTAATTGCTATTAATTCACATGATTATAACTATTTGTTGACATGTGTGTACTATTGATTCACATTCTTGTACTATTAGGGGAGGTGGTGCAAGATTGATAATACTTGCATGACTAAGTTAAAAATGGAGGTATAGATGGAGGTACTATACTGTAATTCGTATTTTCACATGATTATAACTATTGATTCATATGATTGAACAATTGATTCACATTATTTACTATTAGGGGAGGTGGTGCAAGTTTGATAATACTTGCAGGACTAAATTAAAAATGAAAGAAAAGTTGAAGGTATTGTACTTTAATATTTCGAGCCCCAAAACGTGCAATTATCGAAACTATATTTTTTTTATAAATAGAAGCTCATTCTTCCTTCATTTCTCACCAATTCACTAAAGCTATAGAGCAATTAGTATAGAGATAAATTATAGAGAGAAGAAGAAGAAATCCGCTACCTCTCAATTCCAATTATCCAAATTTATTCTAAGGTAAGTATTATTATTTCTTTCAGATTAATGAATAGAGCAATTGTTATTCCATTCCTTATTATTCGTTAGAATAACTCAGATATCGCGACTCACCGTATACATGGTAAAATTCTTCTGTTATTCCATTCTTTATTATTATGTTGAATAACTCCGCCTATGCAAGTCTGCATACATGGTGAAATTCTTCTATTATTCCATTCTTTATTATTCTATCGGAATATCCTCGTCATGCAATGCGTTTTACGCATGACCGGTTCCATTCTTTATTATTCGCTGTAATATCCTCGTGCGTGCATTTACGCATGACTGGTTCCATCCTTTATTATTCATCCGTAATATCCTCGCTCATCGCGGATTACGCATGACCTGGTTTCATTCTTTATTATTTTGTTGGGAATAACCTATTTGTGCGGTGTATCGTATGCACAGTGAATTCTTCTGTTATTCCATTCTTTATTATTCTGTTAGAATAACCTGTCTATGTGACGCCCCCAAAATAGGTCCAATCCATCCAACCTATTCTGAGTCGCCAAATACATGGTACAGAAAATAACTACAACTTTATTACTACAATTGTCATGCAAAATACAACAACACATATACTGTGAGTTTTAATACAAATATATACCAACTATGACTCATGTCCCAACCTTAAATAGCACGTCACAATGGCACCTTACATAAAGGAACAGTCAAAAACTGTTTTAGAAATTAAAATCTTTGGGAAGTGTTCAAGGAAACCTTCGTACATAGGAGGCCATGAATCTAAGTTATGATAGATATCATATGTCCAGAGAATTATCCTTGGTTGATCCAATAGACCCCAAATAAAAACGAGAAGATTAATATCATGTTCCTTCCAATGGTGAGTCTTCTCTTGACATATAACTATCTCCACCGTCTGTGATTGAACATTATGTTTCAACCCAACTCCAAGATCATATAGGTAGTGCTCGTAGATATACTCAGCAAGTGTATGTGCACAACCCTTTCTTATGATAACACGAGATTGTATGTCATTAGACATCTTGTATGATAGTGGCAAAACACCATTTCAAAGTTGGGTTCACCTCACCCTATTGTTGTTCACCAAAATCAATTATTAAGTGATGTATAATATACGACACACACATCTTAGGTCCTCAAGACAATTATATATTGTATGTCATGCCGTTTTATAATGTGTTGAGAAACTTTGATAGTCTCGGACCACTACACTATTCCCCTGTTATCCCCGCTAGACCCAGCTACACTCTTATTACCTGAAAGGAATTGTGAAGCAAAAAGGTGAACACAAATATCTCAGTGAAGAATATTATGACTAAAGATAATTAAATTATCAATAGCCTTCATCAGTAATAAATCAGAGATTTAGAACATATGGTAGATGATAAAACTTTTCAACCATAGTTGCAGCGAAACGAACAATCCATTAGAAGAGTCAAATAGACCATAATGTCTATATCTTCTCTATGTTAAAAGTCCACCAACAATGTTTTATCTTTGTAACATCAATCAACAGTTTCTGTCCACAATTATATGAATAACTCATAATCATATTTGTGGTTTCAAATTCCTTTTCTCATCCAGGACGAAGATAATTTTCATCACATGTCTTTACCTGAAACATCAAAGATCAGGATTATACCAAATCACAGTTCCTATTCATAATCATACTAATAAATTCATCTTTGCACTACGGTCCAAAGATACTCATCAACTCATCTTTGCGCTACATCGGCCAAAGATATTCAATAACAGTCATCTTTGCACTACATGCCAAAGATATTCAACAACAGCTTCATCTTTGCATACTGGGCCAAAGATATTCAACAATGTGTCATCTTTGCGACTACAGGCCCAAAGATATTCATATCTCAAAGAAATATATAATCATTTCGAATTTATATAAACAATAATAATAACCATGTTGATCAATTCACTTTTGTTTTAAGCTAAAAATATTCAATTGTAAATTCAATGGTCAGCGATCATACCAATCCAACAATTCATCTTTGCACTTTCGCCAAAGAGAACCCATAGTCACGATCATACCAATAATCTACCCATCTTTACACTTAAGTCAAAGAGAAATTTCATCAACGGATTATAAAAATGTTATATAGATAATAAAAACAATACGATCAACAATGCGCATTTAATTTCAAGAGTAAGATTCATAAATCAATGATTTTATAACACCTTAATCCAAATGTTATAAATTACTTAATAATCTCATCATCTAATATTATTAATACTATCACAATATTTTAATCATTTCTTAAACTTATAAACAATTAATTTTAATTGTTTACACCTTACTAATTATTGCATTTAATCATACTAAAATATCAAACTTATAAGATTTCATCACCAATAACCAATAACCTTATCAAAATCTGCATATACCATATATAGGATTCTCAAGCCATAAAATCATATTTTTAATTTTGTTACTTCACATAACATATTTAATTTATTTATTCATAACTAGTCCATTTTCATGAAAAATACCAAATCAGTTCTAAAAATATTTCTTTTCTGGGATTTAGCATAATACAGTCCTATATTGAACATATATTTTTTTCGGAATTTTTAAAATTCATTTACTATTTTTCACATGGTCAAAACTACCGAATATTTAGACATTTATCATAAATTGTACTTTTGTCCAAAAATTCCGAAATTTACAAAATATACTGATGCTATATAGATGTACTCCCAATAAAATTTTTATCAATTTTGGAGTTAACTACAAGGAGTTATAAGGGTTTACTTTTAAAATAATTTTTTCTCATAAAATCCATAACTCCTAATTTATACATCACAAAATCGCCATTTTTGGACACAATCAAGGAAACTCATCAAATTATCATTTCATATTTTTCCAAAATTTTTGAAGGTTCGAAAAATTACGAAACATGATAAACATAATAATCCTTAAAATTCCTTACCTCAAAAGAGCAGTACTTCTGACCGGAATGTAAAGCCGAAGGAACCTTGCACTGAATAGAAACTCTTAAAGTATCTAAATACTCACAAAATACGCTTGATAATATACAGAGAGAAATAGAGAAAACTTATGTTTCTGGTGTGATTTTTAATTCTAACTTAAGCGCCTATTTATAGGAAAATGCTAGAACGCCAAAGGAGACTAAATAATAAAATAATATTATTATTATTCAAATTCCTACGCAAGCCACCTTTGAAAAAAAACTTCAGCCACCACAGTGGGGCCCACCCCAAATTCAGCACATGTATTCAACACCAACCAAAAGTGGGTCCCACTCAATTTTAATAAAAATTATTTTATTTTTTGAAACTTCAATAATTCATAGAAAATAGCCCGTTTATCAGAAAAATATGAATTTTATGTCCATTCCGCATGAAATCGAATTCTCTACAACTTTGTAGCTTTGAGTTTTTCCAAATTCCATACAGAAAATATCCGAAATTCATAAACGGATGATTTTTAACACCGTTTCAATACCTTTTCAAATTCATAACAAATCATGCGTTAATTTTCATTGGTTCAAAATTTGTGGACATATACTCAACTCATATGTATAATATATCCAAAAATCACAACGATCCAACGGTCGGATTAAAATTAAAACTCACGCAATAAAGTTTTAAGAACACCGATTTGAGTTTTTAATACCTCCAATCCGATAAAATACTGATAAAACACCTCAATATTAATTCTTTCATTTATAACCATATAAATAAATCCATCATTTATATTTGCATCAAATAAATATTTCCTTATCATATAAATTAATAATTAATTATTCATAAATAATATTACAGAATCACAATTATGACAACTAGGTGGTTCCTAAGAAGAGGGGCTTTTCGATAAGGATTTCTCCTTACTACAAAGCAATGATTAGGTGACCAAACCTCTCTCGACAAAACTTTCTGAACATTGCCAATAATGCTATCTAATAATATTATTCAAATAATATAAATTATTAATCTGATAATGGGAAATCATCAAAAGTGACAATTATCAAAACAATAATAATATAAAATATCAACGCAAAGAATTATCAATTAATAAAATATTAAACAAGAATTATCTTTGTAATAATTATTGAGTAGTGGCTTCTTCACGTAAGAATCAATAATTTAAAAATATCTTTATAATACCGCTGGTGTCATCGCAAGCGACCAATGCCAGACATCGTATTTTAACCACCGGGTATTCCAACAGTGTTAATGGTAACAACTACGTCGTTATTGATAAAAACTCAAACTTATCGTTTTATTCATCCGACAGTTATTTCGTTATGGGGCCCACAAATGACTGCGCCGTCGTACAAATATTCCCCAACAGCAAGAATATTCCACGACCAAACGAATATTCCCCGACAAAAATGAATATTTTATAACCACTTGCGTATTTTTCTGATAAAAGGGTTATTTATTATGAATTATTGAAGTTCCAGAATATTGGGTCTGTATTGATTTGTTACAAAAAATATTTAAAACATGTTTTCCATGTTGGTGGGCCCCACTTGCATGTGTAAGATCTTGAAATCAGATTTCAAGTGTGCGTAAGAAAGTTTTTATAAATAATATTGTTTTATTAAATTTTCTGCTTTTATCTTCAAAGCGTTTTTCATAAATAGGTGCTTTAGGTTAGAATTGAAAATCACACCGTAAACTAAAGTTTTCTCTCTCTATATTATCGAGCGTATTTTTGTGAGTATGTAGATATCTTGAGTGTTGCTATACGATGCAAGTTTTCTTCAGCATTATATCTGATATTTCAGTCAGAAATATTATTCTTTTAAGGTAAGGGATGCTATTTTCTTCGTAAATAATATTATTTCTTTCAATATCATTATGCCGAAATATTGGTATGAATTTTATTGTAAAATTTATACCTTTTTGTGTCGGAGTTACTATTCACATATACGACACTATTTACCAGAAAATAAAATTTTCTCTTCATTGTCCCGGTCCTAAATGGTGATAGAACTGAATATCTTTGGCATGTAGTGCAAAGATGAACGATAACATGATGAATATCTTTGACCTGTAGTGCAAAGATGAACAGGTGTTGAGATGAACACGACCAACTAGAGATACGGTTGAATATTTTGGCCGTAGAGCAAATATAAATATTTGATTCAAGAAGTATATTGATTGATGTCACAGGGATCAAATATTGATGATGGATTTTAAAATCATAGAAGATAGTAGACTTCATTCTCTACTTAACTCTTCTAATAAATTGTTATTTTCGCTGCGAATATTGATCTAAAACTTGTTGTCTATTATATTCTATCAGATTTTTTCCTGTTGACGACTAACGATAATTTGTTCTATATTATCTTAGTCATAATATTTTTTACTGGACTAGTTGAACTCACTCTTTTCCTTTTTGTTCCATTTTTTTTTCTCAGGAGGCGAGAATATAGCGGGAACTAGTCGGGGTGTGGAGTGATGATTCAAAACAGTTGTCTTAGTAGTCCTCACTATTTTATAAAATAATATATCAATAATTGTAATGAGGACTTATTTAAGTGTAGATATTGTATAGAAGATAATATTTGTATTTAAACTCACAGTATATGTATTGTTGCATTTTGCACGACAATTATAATAATGAAATTGTAGTTGTTTCTGTACCATGTATTTGACAACTCAAAATAAGTTGTTTATTGAACTTATTTTGGGGGCGTCATAGCAGGACTCGCATAATTATTATTCTCTCTGTTCTCAAAAGAATGAGCAATTAAAATACAAATTTCACACATATTAAGAAAAATAAAAGTAGAGGAAAGAGATTAAATAAAGTTTCAAATTTCTCTTTAGCTGTCTCACAAGAGATGAGTAATTTTATTTTATTTTAATACTAATGGACCCCATTAAAAGACGTAATTACCCTTTATTTTATTTATTTTATCTCATCTTTTTAAGAATAAAATAATTGTACCTTTTATCTAACAGATTGAGTCGTATATATTACTCACTTTAATTAAACGCTGATATATAGGTTAACATCACTATGTACATTTAATCAAATTGTTCTCTTCTTACTTGGTCTTTAATTCATAAGTTTTTTTTTTGAATATGCAAAAATAAACTTAAGGGGTGTTTGTTTAGAGCTAAATGATTGAATGACTGAATCGGTAAAATAGAGGTGAATGATTAAGTCAGATTTTTTTAACTGAATGACTGGATGAGCAGCTAAATGAAGTAAAAAAAATTTAAAAAATTAAAAAGTTAAAAAAATATAAACTATTATATTAACTAATATTAAATAAATTTACAATAATTTTGAATTATTTTTAGAATGGTAAAATAATAAAGTTTTGTTATTCAGATGTTTCAAACATGTCAATTATCAAATAATTTTTTCATTCAGATTTACAATCAACTCATTCAGATTCAGATTTAGCTCATTCAGATTCAGATTCAGATTCAGATTCAAATTCATTTAATTTTTATAAAACACCCCCTTACATTACCTCTAAGTTTACGCGTATGTATATTATATAAGTTGTCTTCTTGGAAAAAATACAGTCAGTTTAATTAATTTTTAAAATCAAATTTATTTTGAAATACAGTCAGTTTAATTAATTTTTAAAATCAAATTTATTTTGAAATATAATTTATTTAGTTGTCTTTTTACGAATCAATGGAGTTTTAAACTTGCAATGGTTAGTGGTTAACCATGCCAACCAAATTTAAAGGAAATAGTATAATAAATTTTATAACTCGTCTTGCATAAATTTTGAAACAAACAATAATTTAGTGAGCTGTCATATTAAATAAATAAGGTTGGATGATACTTTTGTTCCTTCAAATTGTCATTCATTTTTAAAGTCATACTTCAAATTTATTTTTTATCAATTAAATTCTTAAAATGACATTTTTTGTCATTTCTATTTTTACCCAATTTGACAGTAACCTGACCTAATCCGACGCATTTATCTTTTACCCGATTTGACATTTTTTGTACTTATGTCCCTTTAAGTTATTTTATTTTTTTATTTTCAGATTTTTTTTAAAAAAAAATGAGTAAAGTTTAAAAAATATATATTCAAAAAATAAAACTTACTTTTCAGAAAAAAAGAGATTTTTTAAAATGATTAAAATTTCATAACATATAGATTCAAAATAAACTTTATTTTTAGAAAAAAAATTAATTTAAAATGAGTAAATTTTCATGAAATATAGATTCAAAAATAAAACAAAAAACAAAAATTTATTTTCGGAAAAAAATAGAACTTTTATTTTTAAAAAAAGTGAGTAAAGTTTCATAAAATATAGATTAAAAAAATCAAAATAATAAAAAGTAATTTTTTTAAAAACAATTGAAAATTTTATTTTTTTAGAAAAATAAGTAAAATTTCATAAAATATAAATTAAAAAAAGTTCAAAATAAAAAAGTAAAATAAATTTTCAGTAAATGAGTAAAAAGTAAATAAACATGAGTAAAGTTTCATAAAATAAATTTACACATCTTTTGAAAAATAAATTTTTTTTTTTTTTTTTGAATCTATATTTTATGAAACTTTACTCACTTTAAAAAAATAAATTTTTTTTCTGAAAGTATTTTTTAATTTTATACTCTTTTTAAATCTATATATTATGAAAATATACTCATTTTTTAAAAAAAAAAATTTTCTATTTTTTTCTTAAAACAAAGTTTTTTTGCTTTTTTTGAATATATATTTTATGAAACTTTACTTATTTTTTTACAAAATAATTTTTTTTTTTAAAATAAAGTTTTATATCTTTGAATCTATATTTTATTAAACTTTACTCATTTCTACAAAAAAAAAAATTCTATTTGTTTTGAAAATATAGTTATTTATTTATTTTTTGAATCTATATTTTATTAAACTTTACCCATTTTAAAAAAAAAAAAAAATTCTTTCTTTTTGAAAATAATATTTTAATATTTTATTTACATTTTTAAATTTATATTTTATGAAACTATACTCATTTTTTTTAAAAAATAAAATTTCTATTTTTCTGAAAATAAAGCTTTATTTTTTGTTTTGCCTTTTTGAATCTATATTTTATTAAACTTTACTAATATTTTTTAAAAATAATTTTTTATTTTTTTTCTGAAAATAAAGTTTTATTTATTTGAATCTATATTTTATTAAACTTTACTTATTTTTTCAAAAAAAAATCTATTTTTTGAAAATATAGTTTATTTTTTTTTTTTTGAATATATATATATATTTTATGAAACTTTAATCATTTTTCAAATAATTTTTTTTCTGAAAATATAGATTTATTTTTTGTTGTACTTTTTTGAATCTATATTTTATGAAATTTTACTCATTTTTTTAAAAGAAATTTCTTTTTTTCTTTCTAAAATTAAAGTTTTTTTTGAAATCTATATTTTATTAAACTGTATTCATTTTAAAAAAATAAATTTCCTATTTTTTGAAAATATAGTTTCTTTTATTCTTTTGAATTTATATTTTATGAAACTTTACTCATTTTTTAAAAATAAAATTCTAATTTTTTCAAAAAATAATTTTTTTTTCTCTGAATCTATATTTTATGAAACTTTGATCATTTTAAAAATAATTAATATTTTTCTAAAATTAAAGTTTTCTTTTTTTGAATCTATATTTTATTTAACTTTACTCATTTTTTTTAAAAATAATTTTTTTTCTGAAAGTAAAGTGTTTTTTGAATATATATTTTATGAAATTTTACTTATTTGTTTACAAAAATAAATTTTCTATTTTGTTTTTAAAAATAAAGTTTTTATTTTCTGAAAATAAAAAAATAAAATTGGGAAAATTTGAGGGACGGAAGTGCAGAAAATGTAGAATCAAGTAAAAGATAAATGAGTCAGGTAAAAGGGACAGAAATGCCAAAAAATGTGGCTTTAAGGACCTAATTGACGAAAAATAAATTTTAAGGACGATTTTAAAAGTGATTGACAACTTAGAGGAAAAAAAATGCCATTCAGCCAATAAATAATTATCCAAAAAGTCAAACACCGTTCAGGAATCAATATTCAAAAAAACAATAATAAAAACTTTTTAATTAATCCCAGTTAGATCAGATGCATGCCAAAAACTCATATGAGGACGACCCTTGTTAAAACAAACAATAATTAAATAATAATAAAAAGTAGTAGTAAATTTGGCAGATTTGAAATTCTTATCTAGTGTTATCAATTACTAGCTCCGTAGCCAATTCAGAATTAAGGAAAGGTTCATTATGATTTAGAGAATAAGTTATAATTCCTAGCTAGCTATTATATATATATATATATATATTTTTCTTCATAAAAATTTAAATTTGTTGTACTCATCAAAAAAAAGAAAAGAAAAAAGGAGGGAGGGGTTTATAGAAATTTTTGAAGAAATGGATGTGTTTTAATGGGAGGGGAAGAAAGGGGAGGGGAAGGAAGGGTAGGGGAGAGAAACAATTTGTAAATGAATATGGGGTAAGTTAGTAGTGATAAATTTGGATATGGGTGATGCGAGAATCTAGAAACAGGGATGTCCGAAAGAAAAAGAAGAGGGGGTGGTGAGCGCCGACCAGTAAACACGGAGTACTACTAAATATATATATATATATATATATATATATATATATATAGAGTAATTGAATTGAATTAAATTAGTCAATTAGAGGAGAGACGAACTTGGGCCTGGTCTAAACAGGTAGAGTAGAGGAGGCTCTTAATAATTGAATTGAATTGAATTGAATTGAAATGAAATGAAATGAAATGAATTAGTACTTATAATATTACTAGTAGCAGCAGACAGCAGTAGTGTCGTCGTGCATGCATTTTTGTGCATCGATTCTCATCTTGTCTTTCTCTTCCCTTCTTCTCCTTGTTGTATCCTTCCCTGCTCTTCTTTCTCCTTTACTTGCATGCATACACGCTTTCTCCCTCTCTCTCTAAAATATTTATTAATTATTTATTTTATTTTTCTTTAAAACTCTTCTTCCTCCTCCGCCCCCATCCACCAAACAACAACAACGGACCTCCGCCGTTACAATCCCAACCCTCCACCGACCTTCATCCTCACTAATTTCAACTTCAATTCATTCATCCGCCCACTCCTTCTCTTAATTACCTAGATCCATCAGCTCTTCTCCCTTGCTCTCTACTCTCAAATGTGAATGCCAATTTCCAGATTTCATTTCATAGATTCCGTACCAGGTCAGCTCTATTCTGTTCTATTTTATGTACGTCTGTGCTCTCCTGTTTCTCACTTTTCGTCTCAAAATCCTCTTCTTAACTCTCTCTCTCTTTTAAATTTTAATTTTAAATTTTGGGATTGATTTGATCTTTTTATATGTTGCCTCAGATTTTTATTTTGCTTCTAGGGTTTTGATTTGGATTTTGTTGCATGGGGCTAAAGATTTGATTTTTAGGATTGATTTGGGTCAATGGCCTCCAAGATTTGCATGAACGAAGCTTGCCGGGCGACGACGTCCACTGAATGGAAGAATGGTTGGGTCTTGAAATCAGGTGGACTTGCCACTCTCTGTCACAACTGCGGGTAATTTTCCTATTATAGCCTCCGCCCCTTCTCAAATTTCACGTATCTGTGTCCGGCTTCATTCCGTGTTTCCAGGGCAATTTCGGATGCAATCCCTAATACATCTTTCATGTTACTTCCTTTTTCGTTATGCGATTTTTTACTCTTCTATTTTGGGTTTCTCTCCCCCTTTTAATGTGGGTTTCTGACAAATATGAATATAAATCAAGGATCATGGCAGAATAATGACGGGAACTACTGCCATATGGATAATAGTGAACTATAATAAGCATGCTGTAATACATATAATTGTCCTCAAAGTACACTATATATTGCTAATCTTTGTTCCCTGTTTTCTCTATTGTGCTTTATTCATTTTCTATACCCTGTCAACGTTTCAAACTTTCCTGATATATGTGTCCACGTTCTCAGCAGCCTGCTGAAATTGGTTAATAATGTGATCCCTGGGATGCTTGTCATATTAACACAAACTCATCCTATCACCCTCTGCTTTACTTTAAGCCCTCAAGTAGCAATCCTACATATGTGTCAATTTTATTTATTACTTTTTCCTTTTTTAAGAATTTGTTTTTGTTCAGACTGCGGCCTGCATGGGTTCCAATGACGGGTTTACATGATACATGGAAGTTATGTTTCATACTTTCTATCATCCATTGTTTACAAAATTATTGAATTATATACTTGTGCTTCTAATCTGTATTTTCTAGAAATTGCAACCAGCATCCTTTCATAGTTTTGGTTTGAACCATAGTTCAGTTTGAAATTTTTGGGATTGCATTTAAGGCATTAAAATACTTAAATACATCATTTTCATAGTTTTTCTTTGAACCTTAGTTCAGTTGAAGACTTTGGGATTGCATGCGTGGCACTAAAATACATCATTTTTGCTTAGAATTGTTTGTGCTAAAAAAAAATACAGCTTATATCATCAATGCATATAATTTATGTTTCTTTATGTTGATTTTATTTTGTATGGGCCTTGCTTGACGTGTGCTGATGCGAACTCTAGATCGGCTTATGAAAATTCAGTTTTTTGCGAAACTTTCCACCTGGACGAATCTGGCTGGAGGGATTGCAAATTTTGTGGGAAGGTAATGCTATAAATCCTGATTTCCAATAGTTTGTCCAATCATATTTGCTGATATGCTCTATTGAGCTTAGTTCAATTTGGTATGGCAGCATATTCACTGTGGATGCATCGCTTCAAAATGTTTGCATGACTACTTGGATTTGGGAGGTGTAGGATGTCTACGCTGCATAATATGTTCAGAATCTCAGTTGATAAGAAAAATTCAGGTAATCGGTTATTCAATAGCCCAGATCTCAAAACACAAGCTAAACTTATTGAAATAATGGATTTGTGCATTTTTTCCTCTTTCTTTTTCTTTCCATCGGTCGATTGTTAGATTTATAATCGACATATTTATGAAATTAGCATCAAAATTAATTCTTAATGTCTAGCACTATAAGTAGATTTTATACGCGTGACTTTAGGAGTCTGTTATAATACTTCATAATCTCGACTTCTAGTCATGTGCATGGTACAAGCATGTGAAATCCATGCAAAAAAAGGATGGATAAATAGTTACGTTTGACCTCAACATCTTGAGAATTCAAAGTATGTTCATGTTTGTTTGTTATTTTTTTTAATAAATCTTTTCTATATTAACATGGCAGTAGATGATATATAGTGCTTCTTTCCACTCTTGTACAAACCTGATAATGGAGGTTGATAAAGCGGTAGTCAAACAGGGGTGGAGGCAGACAAATTTCTTTTGGGGCCCAAAGTAGTGTCTCTAGTTGTCTAACAAGATTAAAGCTTTACATATTACTCTATTAGTAATGTTTGGACAATCAATGTTGCGTAGAATCTCATCGAGCTAACCCCTAGGAGCTGCTCGAGTGGTTGTGATAAAGTAAGTGCCTCCAGTAGATACATGTGAAGGGTTCATAACTCCAAGAAGCACTTTGGTGTTAGAAAGTTTACCAAGTGCAAACACGAAGGGTTGTAGTTTTGGGTGCCTCCGGAAAAATTAAAAAATAATAAATTGTGGTGTAGAATGTAATCTCCATTTAAATTTATATTATTAGAGTAATATTTTTTTTCTTTGTTCTTTATACAATTTTTTACAAAAGTAAACAAGAACTGCTTTAAACCTGAATACATCAATTTATTCTTAAACTTAGTAAAGTAAGCTTAATGATGAGAGGAAAGAATTAGTAGGGTGAACTCTTTAATGTATGGAAAACTACTGCAACCTACGTCTTTGAAACTATACATGCACGCAAAAAAGGCATTGTACCCATTCTGTTAGATCTTCCATTGGTTTATCATTATTCATTTTTCATTTGGGAAGCAGCAAGTGTTTTACAAAATTGGTCATCTTGTATTTAATGGTAAGCAAGAAATTTTCATAATCTTTTGTTAGACTTATGGTGTCACAATCTTTCTAAAACTTGTTCATGCAGATCCCAAGTGATGATATTTTTAGTGGACTTGGCACATTAGCAGCAATCTCATAGACCCACAACCCTCTGTTATTGAAAATCGTATGGATGGCAATGTTGTTGGTAAGGAAAAGATCATGCAGTTGACCAAAACTATGGAGGAAAATCAGACCAACGGACCCAATGTCTTCCTTCAATCTCAAAAAGGTGGCCCAAGTTCATCAATTGTGCAAACCAAGCGAGAAGAAAACATGCTTCCGGCAGGGGAAGTTGGCACCGGCTTTTCGCATCTTTCCCAACAGTCTAGCCAATCGTCTATACTTTCCAAACCAGATGGTAATAGACCAGCACTAGGACTTAAAGATATGTATGAGTCCCTAACTCCGCCATCCTTGAATTTCTCCTTCAGTGCTCCTCTAAGCACTCCAAATTCTGTACTACCTTTACCTGGGGGGGTTGTTGAAGGTAGAGAGAAGAACAAAATTCCTCCTTTACAACAAGGTCAAAGGACACGTCATATTCTTCCCAAGCCCTCTAAGTCTGGCGTTAGTGTAAGCTCACAGGGAAATAAAGGGTCTGCTACCCAGACACGGGTTGCAAGGCCTCCTGTGGAAGGGAGAGGCCGAAGTCAGTTACTTCCCCGATATTGGCCAAGAATTACAGACCAAGAACTGCAGAAAATATGTGGAGAGTATCCTTATTTATGTGTTTATATTTAGTCTTTAAAAGTTGGGTATTGTCGACTTGTCGCTATGCGACCTGGATGTTACTATTGTTGTCTGTTTATCCATTTATTCAAATGAAGTCTTTACCTTAATTTTGTTATCTTAAAGTTTGAATTCCACAATCGTGCCATTATTCGAGAAGGTTCTTAGTGCCAGTGATGCTGGTCGCATTGGTCGTTTGGTCCTGCCAAAAGCATGCGCTGAAGTAAGTCTTTACTTTATTCTTCTTCTTCTTCATTTCTGACTCCCTGGCTCTGTGTCCTTGCTAAAGGTCAACGCTTTGCAGGCATATTTTCCTCCTATTAATCAATCTGAAGGTGTGCCAATAAGGATGAAAGATATAAAGGGAAATGAGTGGACATTTCAGTTCAGATTTTGGCCCAATAATAACAGTCGGATGTATGTTTTAGAGGGTGTAACCCCTTGTATACAGAATATGCAACTACAAGCTGGGGATACTGGTACCCTTCTTTCCCATTTTCCTTCAAGATGATTGATTCTTTATGTCACTTAGTATTCAAAATCCTTTACTCTTATAAGCTGGAAGTTCTGTTCTTTGGATCACAATTTAGGATATTTGTACTACCACAGTTTCAGATCTCTTATTCATGATTCATATTTGCTTGGAATCTTTTGATCTACTCCTGTTTAAATGGTTCTCATTGGTCACATCGAGATTTCTATATTGATTATAGGTGTGTGACACTGATTGTCTAATACTTGGCTATGAGGTACTATGTTCAACATGTTTGTGTTTCCAATACTATTTATGGAATTTTGTACATGTTTCGTATTGTGAGACATTGTACTAATGACTCACTAACCATCTCTCATCTGTTCTGTTGTATTATGAATGTGGTCAACAGCATCCTATGATTTGCTTAATATTATTGATATTCATGTAATCTATATGCATATCTGATTGTAGTAATACATCTTGATGTGTACTTAAGAAATCCGTGCCCCAATCTTCCGCATAATTTCCATTTTCCTCCTTTAATAGTTCTTTGAAAGTTGATAAGACGTAATTGTCCCAATCTTTCAGATAATTTTCCATTGTTCGCCTTTTTATAGTTTAATGAAAGTTTGACCAACTCTCCGTGATTTCGGTGTATGTTTAATATTTTTCCCCCATCTCTATTGTCTCAGTGACCTTTAGTCGGATAGATCCTGAAGGCAAGCTTGTCATGGGCTGTCGGAAGGCATCAAACTCGGTCAACATACAGGTCAAGCTTCATCAGCGTCTTTCTTTTCTCCATTTATTGACACTCGTTCTTTTTGATGTTTTAGCAAATGACATATGGCTTATATGCAAATATACAGGACACCAAAACATCTATCCTTCCTAACGGTGTCCCTTCTGGAGATTCTACAGCTTCTGGTGTTAACGAAAACCTACCTACAGTAAGTGGTTATTCTGGAATTTCCATTCACTGAGAGGAGTCTTGGACTTTCACCTTAATTCTTCTGTCTGAATGTTTAATTTACATTGAGTAGGATACTTTTGGTTGGAGGAAAAATGAAGAGCATGGAGGCAAGATGAACGGGGATTCAATGCATCAACAGATGGTGATTCCAGAGAAAAAGAAGTCTCGAAACATTGGGTCCAAAAGCAAGAGGCTGCTCATGCATAGTGAAGATGCTATTGAGTTGCGAATCACATGGGAAGAAGCACAGGAGTTACTCCGACCACACCCTAGTGCAAAGCCAACCATTGTCATGGTTGGCAACCATGAGTTTGAAGAATATGATGTAAGTATCGATCCCATTGCAACAGTTCTTGCCATTATCAGTGTCAAAACATGAAATACATTGTTGGCCTCATTCTCTATCAAATTAAGTATTTAGAGCAATTTGGTAACTTAGGTTGATATTGTAACCCCGTTTTCCCAATGTGTTGGGTTCAAGACCTTCCACTAACATTCTGTTCCCCATTATGTTCTTAGTACATCAAAACTATATTTGGTTTGTGCCTTTGAAACATGGAAACTTCTCCTAGGTCACGAATCACATTTTGGAGATGTGTTAAACCGTCCCCAAGACTTAAAATAAGACCTAGTTTTTTTTCTCCTTAAAAAAATTAGTACTTGGAAACTCTGATGATATGATTCATGATGGGGACATAACTTGTAATAGATGAATGATATGTTTTATGACTAAGTTGGCATAACTTATAGTTGGATTGTTAATTTTGAAAAAAATGAAATATATAAGTGGTGATGAAGAGTTCTATTCTATTGAAATTAATAATTATCAATGGAAGTATATAATTTTTTTAATCAAACTGATTTATATATGTAATATTGCACACACACACACATATATACATACTAGGATTGATCCATAATTAACGTGGTAAGGATAAGGTTATCATTACAACACATCGTGATCGTCTATCCGTAAATCGAATGGTTAATAGAGCCCCGTTGGCAGTTTAATTTCTAGTATTCCACAGTTTAATACTGTGGACGAGACATATGTCTAAAATACCCCTCCTTGTAAAAGTCCTTTGTCCGCAGTATTAAGCTGCAGACCCTATGTGTGGCTAACTGGGAACCCAAATTCATATTTTTTTTTTCTAGGCTCCACAATATTAGGCTCCACAATATTAAAGGACAAAATCATGCATATTCAGCAAAAAATCCAATTTCATTTCTCTCAATTTCGATCTACCACTTCCATCACCAGTATGAGCCAATATGTCAGTCGGGGACGCCTCTCTCTTTTGTTCCATCACCAACCAAAAACCCACCCTCCAATTTGGATTTGTGGATTGCGAAAATTTAGAGAGAGAAATAAGTACTGGTTGTTTAAATTGGAAAGAGTGGTGGTCGTCGTCATTTTATGCCGCTTTCAAATAGGCGATGGATGATTGAAGGAGGAGGATGTGGTCATGTTTTTCTCACTCTTTTCTTCTCCCTCCTCTCTTCTTACGCCAAAATGGAGTTATGAGTAATAAAAGAAATTTAAATGTCAAATTTCAACTATATTCAACTCATTAAGATAAAAAATTGGAATAGAGAAAAGAAGAGGGATTGGACGGACCAGGTGGGTACTCTACGATCATACTTTACAATTTTGCTTTTACTTTATAATTTTGGTTTTATTCTACGATCCGTACTCTACGATTTTGCTTCTACTTTACCATTTTGCTTCTATTTTACCATTTTGGTCTTCCTCTATGATCCTACTCCCAGTTACAGTTGGCCATACCTAGCGTTCACAGTTTAATATTGCGGACGAGGGACTTTTACAAGGAGGGGTATTCTAGACATCTGTCCTATCTGCAGTATTAAACTGCGGACATGGGCTCTATTAACTGTTCGATCTACGGATGGACGGTTACGATATGTTGTAAGGATAACCTTAAGTTGACAACATTGACTATGAATCAATTCCCATGTAAATTATATTAAATATTTAACCTTTCTCCAAAATTTCATATCTACATTTTTGGAAAACTACGTATCCATGTTTTCTAATATTTTTGTACTCTGATTTTTCGTTTCAATGCTGTTTGGGGAGTTATGTGCATTATGTTGCACTTCAGTTTGTCTCTTTACTTGCAAACATAAATTGTTAATTGTTAGAGTATATATCTTGTCCCACATTGAATACCTTGAGAAAATATGTCTAGTATATAATGACTTGAGCCAACTCTTCTATTGCCAATTAGTTTTGAGTTAGAGAGCTTGATATCTTTATATTATACTTTGGGCCCATTTTATAAATCTAACATGGTATCAGAGCGGGCTATCCTTGGTCCTAAATAAACATTCTTCTTAGCCTTCATTCTTACTCACTTACAGTCCATTTCTTAAGGGTCAAAGTAACTCATTTCTTAACTAGTATCACTTATCAACTAGGCTAATAGTTGTCCGTGATTTACTAAATTTTTTCTGTCTATATATACTAGACTTTGGGCCCATTTTATAAATCTAACATTAATTTGTTTGGCTCATTCTCTAACTACTTCAGCTCTTTCAGAGAAAAGTCCCTTCTTGTATGTATTTATTCCGTATTTATATTCTTAGGAGTGCGCTTTAACTGCCTTGTTTTTCTCATAATCTATGGGATTAACCGTTAGAATGTATATAGCTTGATTATAGTACATATTAAAGTCATTGTCATGGGCAAACCTGCCCACATGGACAGGCTGTCACCAAGATTATATCTTGGCCATCACACATACTTGGATGCCAAGAACATTTGTCCTATAAATAAAGGACATTCACTCTCTTTGTAAAACCATCTAACATACACAGCAATAAATATGTAAATTTCATTTGCTCTCCATTCTCTCTTTCCTTGGTACCTCTCAATTCTCATTCACCAAATTTCTGTTTTTTTCTCTCAACCTTAACATGGGTTTAAACATTAATGTTTTTCACTTTTATGATTAAATATCTAACCTTTCTCCAGCATTTCGTATCTATAATTTTGGAAAATTGACATATCCATATTTCCGAATATTTTCGTACTCAGTTTCTTTCTTTTTTTGTTTCCATGCTATTTGGGAATTATGTGCAGTATGTTGTACTTAGGTTTGTCTCTTCACCTGCAACCATAAAATGTTAATTTGTTTGGCCCGTTCTCTAACTGCTTAAGCGCTTTCAGAAAAAATTCCCTTCTGGTTTGTATTTATCCTGAATTTTTGTTCTTAGGAGTGCCGCTTTAACTTTTGTGGAGTTTTCAAATTTGAACCCACCCTATTTTTCTCTTAATCTATGTCATTAATGTTTTTCACTTTGTTTAGGAACCACCAGTTTTTGGAAAGAGGACTATATTCACAACTCGAGAATCTGGGTAAGTTATTAATTTTATGAGTTTTCGTATACTGGGAAAACTTCAGACACAATGGAGGAACATTCTGGGTTCAGTGTTGTTTTAATATGCAAGTTATCTTTTAGTTTGGACTGGAAATTTGGAGCTATTGCCTATTAGATTATCACTATCACTTTTTGAACCTTTATTTTTGGGATAACTAAGCTTTGGTAAAAAAAGTTTAGCTTATGGTCATGCTTTTCTTATTCTTACTATATTGTTTCATCCTTTTTCTGAACTCACAGCAAGCTCGTAATTACATGAGATTTCAGCTTTGTTGTTTCTGTCAAGTATTCTTCTACTGCTGAATATATAAAGCATTACCCAGGGAGCAGGAACAATGGGCTCAATGTGATAGTTGCTCCAAATGGCGAAGGTTGACCGTAGATATTCTTGTCCCTGCAAAGTGGGTATGCTCAGACAATATTTGGGATTCAAACAGGTTTGTAATTATATTGTTTGTTGGCGTGTGGAAAATATTTGTAGGTATTTTGTATTCTTCCCATCAATGAGTTGTAGAAATTGCCTTAATTAGGTTGAGAAATATTGTGATATTATCATGACTTTGACTCTTTGTATTTGTGTATTTTCCAGATTTTCATGTTCTGATCCTGATGAGATATATCCAAAGAAACTGGAAAGTTATTTCAGAGGTAGCAAAGGTATGAAACATGCCTCAGTGTTTTCCTCAACTTATATCTATGATACCTTTCTCAGTTTCTCTTCTCCTGTTCTCCACCTTTAGGACATGGGTTTTAATTTCTAGCACAAGCCATCGTTTTTGGAAAATTGATCACGAAAATTAGACTTGCACTTTTGAGAATGTGTGGGGGATGCCAGAGGCAGTTCACTAACAGATCTTTAACTTACTTCTTTTTGACTGTATTGGTGACCTTATGTTATATGGTTGGGGTTTTGAGCCTTTTAAATGTCTGCGGAAGTCTTATCTAATAGCGTGCAAGGATCTCAGAAGATATATGATAAAGAACAAGAAATGAACAAGTGTGAAAGTGAAGAACATGACAACATCAATATATATATATACACACACACATACACACTTTTTTTATTCCTCTTTTACCGTTGCAACTTTAATTATATTACTATTTTGTCTTTTTATTTTTATTTTTTTATCTTTCTATTTAGTCCTCCAAATTTTATTAAATTTCTATTTTACCCCACATGATTTTCACACTCGATGCTTGTGCTGCCGGGTGTTAGTATATATAATGTAGTTAAGCCAAACTTGCCTACATCCACTGCCAAATTTCACTGGATTTAAATAACTTATGGTACAAGTCAATTGCTATTCCTTTGTGTTTGTCGCCCAAATCCAGTTTCAAATCACTATGTATACCCTCTTTCAAGCCTTTCTGAACATCCTTAGTCTCTCTCTCCTTATCATATTCTTGTGTTCTCTACATCTTGTCTAATAACATTCTTAGAGTCCCAAAAACCCTATTTATAGAATCCAATATGGGATATCCTTTTTGGAAAAGGATTCAAGTTATATCATACTAAAAAACAACTACTATATCATTAGCATTCCACCAGTGGGTTAGTTGAGTGACTATACTCACTAAACTAAACAAATTAGCAAAAATCATAAGAGAAGAAAAGAAAACAGAAGGTTGGGAAGTACTATATTCAAAAGAGTTTGATCCTGGCTTAGAAGGAACGCTAGCTATATGCTTAACACATGCAAGTCGAACGTCGACAGAGGATTCAAGTTATATCATAACAAATCTCCCCTAAAAGTAACTTGAAATCCTTGTAGTTGCTTAGCTTTTATTCATTTTTCATGAACAATAGTGATATGGTGATAAAACATAGGTCCTAGAATTAGTTACTAAACGATATGATTGGATGGTGTTGGTTATAAGTTATTTGGGTCCATCTATAAATAATAACCAAGTTAGCAGTAAAATAAAATAAATAATAAACCAAGTTAGCAGTAATAAAATAAAATAAATAAATGGTGAAACATCAACCATTCATATCCAGACATATTATTTAGTATCCTGTTTCAGTACCATGTTTTACTTTTAGTAACCATAACACTTTGTTTCACAAACGTCTACTTATTCTACCCACAAGTTTAACTGTTGGCCTTTCTTTTATCC
The DNA here is from genome assembly GCA_020205615.1 of Panax quinquefolius. Lineage (NCBI taxonomy): Eukaryota > Viridiplantae > Streptophyta > Magnoliopsida > Apiales > Araliaceae > Panax > Panax quinquefolius. The sequence continues at coordinate 438,938 of CM035155.1, read as the reverse complement.
AACTACACATGAATAAATCAATCTGCTGTGCAGTGTCGTAGTCACTTGATTCATGACAACAATAGCGTATGCAGCTGTATCCTGCTGACTCCATTATCAATGCAGTAGAAGTTCTTCAATCAAGTCTCTGTCTCAACAGTCTTTTCACCATTGTCTCAACTTGATGACTTTACCTTCTCACCACAATCCATTTTCAAGTTCATATTATCTTATGGATAAGCTAATCAAATCCTTTTAAATTCATACATTTTGACGACGTATTCATACTCCCGTGTGGATTGTGAAACTTTGTTTGATATTTTGAATTCCCCTTATAACTAGCATATGCAGTCTCCTCTGGGGTCTTGCTCTTGCAACAATATTAAATTCATTTGCAACTTACAATTTGGAAGAAAAAAAAATGAGAACCTAGGATAGAGTCGGGTATGGTATTTAAGAAAATCAACCGAACCCACCCTAATTAGATGTAATAATACCCAACATATATTTAATTTTATCTTCTTGTTCTTTCTTTTAGTTAAAATATTAGTAATTTATCTTGTTTAAGTCGGGTCATCTTTGAAATGTTCCTATGATGCTATTCCCTTTTAACATTATATGATACTATATTTTTCCCCTTTTCATTCTTTCAATTCATTTTATTATTTTTTACAATGAATTTTTTGATTCAGCGGTAAGTGAGGGTTGTAGGAGGAGGTGCTGGTCAAGTTTTGGGTTTGCTCTTAGCAGGGGAGGGCTGCAGGACTAGTCACCCAATACCATAATTTCCCTGTTGCCATTTCTAAAACGATTCAAACTGTGGGAAAAAGCTAAACGTTTTGATCCCAACTGTTTCAAGCCCCTAACGTTACCAATAGATCCATTAGACGAACATAATATTCAGTCATTTTCCCTATAGTGTTGCGAGTAGACCTATTAAACATCGCTATTGTTTCAATCTAAAAGAAGGATGCTGGGAATGCTTTTTCCTTAAAACACATCAAAAATCAAAGTTGATATCAATTTTGAATTTGAAAATTCTTCCTTAAATGATTAGAGACATACTGCTGCATAATTGGTTTATATTCAGTGTATCTGAAACATATTTTATGTCCACACCCATAAAAATTCCATGTTTGAAATTTGAACTCTCCATGATGAATGTTTATTTGTTAGCGCGTGGTTTTTGCAATGATAAGAAAGATGAATTCGTTATATGTTAAAGACGTGTATGACTTGTCTAGTATTGTGAATTTTACAAAAAAAATAAAAAACTAAATATGATCTTTATTTTCATATTAATTGACAAGAAAATATTGCAAGTTTCCGAATCTCTTTGGCCCCGTGTCAGAATAGACCATTAGCATGTTGCTCATCATCTGGTTACAAAAATTACATGTTCTTCTTTCAATGAGGAGGCCACTTTGTTTGCACAATTTCCCTTCTATTTCCTGATGATGTCAAATTTCTGTGGTATTTTTTTTCTCAAGTTATCTATTGCTTCCCCAGATTTTAAAAAGCGAAGATTCACGGAAAACAGGATTGCCCAAGAATGCGAGGCTTCTGGGCTGGATGCTTTGGCAACTGCTGCAGTTTTAGGAGACAATGTGGAAGACTCAGGTGAGCCTTGTGTAGGAGTCACTACCAGGCATCCCCGCCACCGACCTGGTTGCACTTGCATTGTGTGCATTCAGCCCCCAAGCGGAAAGGGCAAGCACAAACCCACGTGTATATGCAACGTGTGCATGACTGTGAAGCGTCGCTTTAAAACCCTTATGTTGCGAAAGAAGAAACGACAAGAACGTGAGGCGGAAATTGAGCGAGAGAAGGGTCGGCTTCCTTTGAAGGATGAATCAGAACTGGAGGGGATGACATCTGAGAATGCTTTGCTACAGGCGGAAAATGATATCCAAATGGAGGTGGCTGGGTCCAGCAAAGGACATTTAGACTTGAATTGCGATCCCAACCGTGAAGAAGAGATGCTGCTAGCAGAGGCAACAGGAATGAGCATGTCTACCCTTGTCCATGCTACCCGTCCTCCAATGGAGGAGAATGGAGACCCGATCTGTCTGCTCTATAAAACTGTTGGTGGGAGCGAGGGAACCCCTCCTGATGAAGGTTTCCTTGCATCATCTATAGATATAGACGTGGAGCAGGAGAAAGAAGATGGCAATGAAGAATAACCATTAATTTAAAATCTTTTAATCCTTGTTTTTGACCATATTTCTCTCTCTTATAAATTGTGACTGGTCTTTTGTCGGAAGTGTTGAGTTCCTTGATAGCTGATGTTATAGTACTACAAAATCTTCGTGGTCTGGTCTAATAGTGAACAAGAATAATAATACTCAAAAATTAGTTTTCTTCTCCTCCAGCTAAAACTCGTCTTAACCTATACCGTATACCATATACCATTTCGGCAGACTGACATTCCATGATGTCTAAAAACTGGGCTTGGTCACCTTGTTGGCCTTAAACGAACTTTTATTTATAAGATTATATTTTTTTGAAAGTCAAATTTGATATATTTTGAAACTACTAAAATTTTTGGATGATTTCATTAAACTTTTTTTATTGTGGTAGTAATTAGGCATTATATTATTATGGTATATCTACTGGTAATTTTTTGTTGTTGATAGTATTGGCTTATCCATTTATTTATCTATATGCTATATAATTAAATAGACAATTTAGTTCTTATTTTTTTTTTAGTTTGACATTTTGACGTTCTCATGTTAACTCAACTTTTATTATTTATTAATTCAAATCAAAAATTAGAATTCATATGGTAGTTTTGTAAGAAAACAAAATTAGTAATATAATTTAATAATAAAATAATCAAAATAAGATCATTTTACCTAATTTTAACTTGTTATTTTTATTCAAAAATCAGAATTAGTATCGAAGTTATTTTATAAGGAAACATGATAAAGGAAATAATCAGATCATCCTTGCCTAATATTAATTGGTTTCTTTTATTCAAATATATATACAATAATAAAGTTTTAAGTAAAATTATATTACCGCTTAGATAATATAGTTTGAGAAGAAGAAAAAAAATTATCATAAAAATCATCTACCTAACTTAAATTTATTACTATTATTAAAGTATAAGTATAATTATATTTTGATTATTTAATATTATGTAGATAATTGTATTGTTATTAAAATAAAAATATAATATATTAATCGATCGTATTCAATTATTAAATAAAAATAATTACTCTATTCAATAAGAATAAAATTTAAAATTATAATATTATAATTTTACAACAAGACCCTTCGTTTAGTTCAATCGAGTCAAAATAAAAATAATAATATAATTTATAAGAAAATAATCATAAGATCATCTTACGTAATATTAATTTGTTACCATTATTAAATAATATTTTAGGGGTTCACTATTTTCACATGTGTTTTTTATATCTTCACATAGTTCTTTCTCACATGAAAGTGATTCTTACCGTATTCTATGTGGGAGAATTATGTGGAAATATCAAAAATACATGTAGAAATATTAGTTTCTAAAATTTTATTATAACTTAAATAATATAGTTTGAGAAAAAATTATTTTTTGTTAGAATCATTTGACCTAATAAATTCAATATTATATTTTAAAAAATTTAATAAAAAATTTACAATATCATAACTTTAAAATAAGACTCGTGCTTTGCACATGTTGTAGATGCTAGCTAGTTCAATATATCTAAGACGGTGAAGTGATTCATCCCTCTCCCTCGTGTGAAAGAAATGTAGTGGATATATATATGTTACAGTTTATATTACTGATCATGTGCTTGTTCTTGATTGATCAGACTCGGCAGATCATTAATTCTTTGTTATGAAGACAAAACAGAAGGTGATTAATTCTTAACTTGGCAGATGTATTTAATTAAGATTTTTAAACACTTTTAAAGACTTTAAAAGTTTTATTGTATTTAATCAAGACATTTAAAGAGTTTATAAAAGTTTACTGGTATTCAATTACAACTTTTGTAATGTCTTTAAAAGTTAGGTAGTATTGATTTGAGACTTTTACAAAGTTTATAAAGATATTTTAATATTTAAAAAGTCATAGATTTTTCTGATTTCTATCAAATGATAGAGTTTTACAGACTTTAGAAGAAGAGATACTCATATCCAAAGTCTGACCTCATCTCTAAAGACTTTGAAAGACTTTCAAATATTTGAGAAGGAAGAAGATGAACACACGAAAAAAGAGATAGAAGAGATCAAACAGAAGAATATATATATATATATATATATATATATATATATATATATACACACACACACACACACACAATTAGTCTCACAAGCGTACTGTTCGTAAACGAACAATCCTAGCTTGCTAAAAGACTCACTTTCTCACCCAAACAATCCTAGCTGGCTAAATTAGTCTCACAAGTGGGCCCAAGTACTATCTCACTTTCTCACCCAAACAAAATATTCACTAAAAGACAAAACTTAAAACACCCAAAAAATCAACAAAAAACAAAGAAAAAAGTCATACCAGCGTATTCTCTTTAGAGGCATTCTCTCTTTCCTCTTCCCTCTTCTCTCTGCGTACAACGTATTCTCTTCCTGATATTGCATACCAGCGAAAAACAATCTTGAAGAGTCATTCCGTCCATCCCTCTCAAGTTCGACGTCCTCCCAAATCCGTGGATCTCGATTTCAAGTAATACTTTTTCTCTCTTTTTAGATTTGGGTTTAAACGAAAAAAAGAAAAAGAGGAATCTAGGTTTAAACCTAGATCTAAATAACTAAATCAGTGTGTATAAATTTTGCAAATGTATATATAGAACTTAATTTCTCTAAAAGTTACAAAGAAAAAAGTCCTAATTTTGGATTAATTGTTCTGTTTTTTTCTTCTTCTTTACAAAACAGAAAAATTAATATTATTCATATTGGGTGCAATTAATGTGACGGCATTAAGCCAATTAATATTTGTTGAGTATAAAATTTTTATTTGCATCAGAAAAGCCTTCTTTTTTTTGAAAAAATAAATAAATAAAATTTGGGAGTTATTTACAGATTGTTTTTTTGCATAATTTTGTATATTTACAGATTGTTGAAGTTCAGTGACTAAACTTTTAAAAAGCTACGATTGCATCTTCTACATAATTTTTGTATATTAACATATTGTTGCATAATTTTGCATATTTGGTACATATTATTACAGATTATTGCATAATTTTTGCATATAACCTTCCTATTTTTGCATAATTTTTGCATATAACCTTCCTATTTTTGCATAATTTTGTATATTTACAAATAAAATTTGCCTTCTTCTTTTTTGCATAATTTTGTATATTTACAGATTGTTGAAATGGTCACTGTTGACTTAGAGTTTGGGAGTTGTGACAATGTTGATTTGAATGTAGGAGAGAGTGGTGATGATATAGAGTTTCAAGTAGAGAATGAGTTAGAAGAGTCAATGTCCATTTATAATCCTCAAGTAAGACTTGAGCTAAAGCCCAAAATGGGACAACAATTTGAAACATTAGAGGATGCCAAAATTTTTTACAATGCATATGCAAAAGAGGCCGGATTTAGTATTCGAAGTTGGACCCAAAGGAATAAAGGGGGAGGGAGTAAAGAAATCATAAGGAAGGAATATGTTTGTTTTAAGGAAGGACGAGGTTCAATAGTAGCAGATACTGATACACAAAGGCGTCGGGGGAATGTGAAAGAGAATTGCAAAGCTAAAATTGCTTTTTTGAAATCAAAATCTGAATTTTTTGTTGTGAGTGTATTTATTGAAGGGTATCGTCACGCATTGTCCACCCCAAGAAAAGTCCATCTTTTAAGATCTCACCGCAATGTTTCTAATGCCCAAAAATGCTTAACACAACAACTTGAAATGGTAAATATACCACTGCATCAACAATATAATTTTTTGGGAGTTCAAGCAGGGGGGTTAGAAAACATAGGATGTACGCAAAAAGATTTATATAATTATGAGAGGGATAAACGTAATGAGATGAAGGGGCATGATGGTGGTATGTTGGTTGAATATTTTAAATTAGAACAGATCAAGAATTCTTCTTTCATCTTTCAAATTGAGTCAGATGATGAAAATCGATTATTTGTTGTTTTTTTGGGTCGATGGAAATTCTAGGCGAGACTTATAACTTTTATGGTGATGTGGTGATATTCGATACTACATACAATACCAACCGGTATGGAATGATTTTTGCACCATTGTTGGGGGTTAATAATCATGGACAGACCATTGTCTTTGCTTGTGCTTTCTTATCGATGAGATCAGAGATTCTTTTGTTTGGCTTTTCAATCAATTCCTAGAATCTATGCCAGTGATGCTCCAAAGATGATTATCACTGATCAAGATCCAAATGATGATTTAAAGCTATTTCTGAAACTCTTCCAAGTACTTATCATAGGTATTGTAGTTGGCACATTTTGATAAAATTTTCTGAGAAGTTAGATTCGGTAAAATATGCTCAATACTATAAGGAATTTTCAGATTGTATATGGAAATCGAAAGAAATCTGAAGAGTTTGACTCTAGGTGGTTGGGTCTTGTTCTCATAAGTGGGTTGAATGAGAATAAATGGCTAAAGTCAATGTTTGAAATTCGTTCAAGATGGGTGCCTGCATATGTTAATCATGTTTTCTCGGCCGGTATGTCAAGTAGCCAACGAGCTGAGGGCGCTCATGCATTCTTTTGTTTTAGCTTATTTGAACAAGTTTCATGATCTAGAGAAACTTCCAAATAAGTACATATTAAAGAGATGGACTCAATCTGCAAAATGTGGGAATGTTAGAGATAGTGCAGGAATGGAGATAAATGATGACAAATTATATCTCACGTTACGGAGTCAATTGGTTCAAGAATCTTTGGAAGTTGTTGATAAGGCACTAATAACTGTGGAAGGAACTAAGATATATAGGGATGCTTTGAGTAATGCACTTTAGAAAATGAATATATTGAATAATGGTGATAAAAGTGTAGGAGTTTCTGCTGAAAAAATTGGTCTTGATATACTTAGTTCAGTGAAATTGAGTTCAACATATGAACATATGCTTCAAGAACCGAGTCAAGTGCGGGCAAAGGGATGCGGAAAAAGGCTCAAAGGAGGAAAAGAAAGAACATTAGGGAGGCCAAAAAAACAGAAACCGAGAATGTGTCGTGGATGTGGAAAAATTGGACAAGCACATGATAAAAGAAATTGTCCAATGCTTCAATTCAGGTAACAAATCTTTTTATTTTTGTTTTATAATTTTTGTGACGCCCCCAAAATTAGGTATACATCACCCATCTTGGGTCGCCACTTACATGGTACATAAATTCAAATACAACTAACTAATATAACTGTCGTGTACAATACGACATATAAACCGTGAGTTTGAATACAAATATTGTCTACTAGATATTATACAAACTCAAAAGGAGTCCTCATTACAACTATTATCACACTATTTCACGAATAGTGAGGACTACTAATGCTATCCTCCTGACCATTACTCCGCTTCCCAGACTCGTCCCCAAATATATTCTCATTTCCTGAAGAGAACAGTGAAAGAAAGGGTGAGCTCAACTAGCCCAGTAAGAAATATTATGACTAAGATAATGCAGAATAAATTATCATTAGCCTTCAACAGTGTTAAACTGATAAAATACAATAGACAACCAGTTTAACTGCAGTGGAATGTGCAATCCATTAAAAGAGTCAAGTAGAAAATAAAGTCTACTATCTTTTAGGTTTTAAAAGGTTTTCATCAATTTTTATCACTAAGACTCAGTTTAATGAATAAACCACAATATCTAATCATCCCTGTACCACGCTCAAGGATTTTCATCAAATTATCAATGGTCATGACTATACCGAATCACCCCCACGGTCATAATTATACCAAAAATCGTCCATCATCGCACTACGGCCATCGAGGACTTTTTGTCACATCATTTATATCAAGCCATGATTATACCGAATGAACCTCGGTCATAATCATACTAAGTTCATCTATGCACGTAAGCCAAAGATAACTTTCAACATAATATAAACATGAGGATGATGACAATGATATAAAGAATTCAATAAAACAAGTTCAAGAATTAATTTCTCTAGGATTTATTAACGTCCCAAATTGTCAACAAGATAATTGTTTTGTAGAGTAAAATTCAAGAATGATCGGAAGAATATTTCCATGAAAAGATCTTTGGATGAAACGCAAATATCAAGGATATTCTACTAATTTCATGGAGTATAGAAGTCAAAGTTTTAACCAACCGGGTATAATAAAGAATGGAATAACAAAAGAAATCACCACGCATGCGGTACTTGATGTAGACAAGTTATTCCAACAGATTAATAATAACGGAACCAGTGTCGTGAAATTCACACCGGCGGGATGATCCAATGTAATAATAAATGTGAATAATAAACAATGAAACCAGTCCTGTAAAACACGCATGTGATATTCCAAATGTAATAATAAATGCGGAATAATAAACAATGGAATCAGTCCAATGTAAAACACATGCATGTGATATTCCAATGTAATAATAAAGAATGGAATAACGTAAGAAGATCACCAAGTATAGGGGATTCACAGTATACAAAGTTATTCCAATGTAATAAATAAGAATGGAATAACATAAGGATTTCACCAAGTATAGGGTATCCGCATATATAAAGTTATGTATAGGGTATACCACTTTTACAAAGTTATTCCAATGTAATAATAATGAATTGACTAACACAAGTTCTCTTCATGAATAAGAAAGAATAACACTTCTTACGAATTACAACAAATAATACCCTTTCATCAGTAAAAAGACACCGGATATCAAAGTATTGAAGTACGTAATACTCTTCTTCTTTCTCCCTATAGATTTTCTCTATAGCTTCTCTCTATAATTTCATTCTCTAGAGTTTCAAAGTGAATTAAGTAAGAAAATAATGAAGGAATGAGCTTCTATTTATAGAAAAATAGAATGCATAGTAATTAATCCATGAATCATCAGATTGATTTACTTTAATCTGACGGTCCATATTTAAAGCAAAATCTTTTAAATAAAATATAATATATTCTATTTATATAAAACATTTTACTATGCAAAACACTATGCAACACTATGCAAAACACTATGCAAAAACACTATGCAACACTACGCATAATAAAATATAATATATTCTATTTATAGAATAACTTTAATAAAGTATTCGCTTTATATAAAAGATGTTTCATTTTATTACGTTAATAATACTGAATAAAACAAAACGTCATTATCGCTATAATAATTCATATTATTAATCGACAATAATGGAATCAAACCGAGTGACTTCTCACATAAGCATCAATAATCAATACCGTAATGCTACTATGCAACCACACGATTCATCGTATTTTTTACTACCGAGTAGTTCAATGCAAAGATCAACGGTAAAACTTCCGCCGTTATTTCAATAAAATATTTTTTGTCGCTTTCAATCCGACAATAATTACGCTAGGAGGGTCCACCGATGATTGAGTAGTTGTCACGAATATTCCCCGCTAAACCGAATATTCCCACCAATCGAATATAATATAACCACTTGCATACTTTGCAAAATTTATAAATACTACCCACAACTATAATATTATCTCAAATTCACACCATAATATTAAAAATTATTTCGACAAAATTTAAATTTTTATTGATAAAATCTGGGGTCTCTCACAATCTCCCTCCTTATGGAATTTCGCCCTCGAAATTAGGGTATGTACTGGTATGATAAGAGGTGAGGATACCTCAATACCTTTATCGTTAAAAATATTAAATTCATCTTCGTAATCCGCCAAAGATATTCATTAACAATTCATCTTTTACTACAGCCAAAGATATACAACCGTAAAACTAATAATGCTTAGACGCAGCGACTTAATAAGTATCACGACCACGAATTATCTATGCACCACTGGCCAAGGATATTCGTGTTTTCAATTACGGTCATGATTATACCGAATAATCCATGGTCATAATCATACCAAGTCTATCAATGCACTACAACCAAAGATGACTTTTACCACATCCATGAATTAATATTTCATTCTTTGAGACTCAAATTTCAATAATTAATCCATATCATCGAATCATCCCTGCACTATAGGCCAAGGATATTCATTAGTATCACGACCACGAATTATCCATGCACTACAGCCAAAGATAATCGTGTATTCATTAGTATCACGACCATAAATTATCCATGCACTACTACCAAAGATAATCGTGTATTCATTAAGATCACGACCACAAATTATCCATGCACTACTACCAAAGATAATCGTGTATTCATTAGTATCACGACCATAAATTATCCATGCACTACGACCAAAGATAATCGTGTATTCATTAGTATCACGACCACAAATTATCCATGCATTACTACCAAAGATAATCGTGTATTCATTAGTATCACGACCACAAATTATCCATGCACTACTACCAAAGATAATCGTATATTCATTAGTATCACGACCACAAATTATCCATGCACTACTACCAAAGATAATTGTGTTTTTAATTACTAGTTATGATTATACCGAACAATCCCCTCGGTCATAATCATACCAAGTCCATCTATACACTACAGCCCATGTATGACTTTCAACATAATATAAATATGAGGATAATGATATAAAGAATCAATCAAATGAGATAAAGGATAAATATTAAACATTTATAATATAATTTATCCGGAATATCCCCATGTTATCAATCACTTAATAATCTCATAATCTAATATCATTAATATTATAACAATATTTTAATCACTTCTTAAATTTATAAACAATTTATCTCAATTATTTATGCTTTACCATATAATGCATTTAATCATTCAAAATGCCATACTCATAAGATATCATCACCAATTATCAAATCCTCATCAAAAAATATATGCATATACTACTATATAGGATTCTCTAGCCATAAAATCCTATTTTCAACTTTCATTACTTCACATAACATATTTAACTCATATGTTCAGAATTAAACTATTTTCATGAAAATACCAAATCAGTCCCAAAAATATTTTTCTTTTCTGGGATTTAGCATAATATAGTCCCATAATGAAAATATATTTTTCTCGTAATTTTTAAAATTCATTTACTATTTTCAAAAATTAATTTGTAATTAATTCCTTAAGAAATTAGCTACCTCAAGTTTAACTCCAAAATTCTCAAATCTTGGCAGGACCTTACACATGTTAACGTGAGCTTCAGGTTTAAATTTCATGGTCATCTGGAGTTATAGAACTCGGTTATAGCGTTTTTCATTTAAAAACCTAAATATTGAAATTGTCATAACTTGCTCATTTTAAGTCGAGAATGAGCTCATTTTTGGACAGGAGGTACTTTATACCATATTCTTTCATGTCCCAAAAGGCCAGAATTTTTCTCATAATTTAAGTGGCCGAAACAGCCCCTCTAAAATCATGGCAGCAGCTTTTTTGGTTTTTACAGCTTTGCTCTCCTTTGCTAAAATCAATCCACACGAAAATCTACAACACCTTTTTCATTGATTCCACTTGGATTAGTTAGGTAACTCATAGATCTAACTCTAGGATTTGACCACACTCAAAAATTCAAAATATAATAAGAGATTTGGTCAATTGAATTTCATGTTACGTTTTTCACCAAAATCTGATTTTCAACTCTTTGTGATTTCTAAGAAACTTTCATGTTTTCACATACTAACCAACATAACTCATCATAACACTTACTAATACCACGAATACCCATGATTTTCATTAGTTCAATGCTTTTATTATGACTTTCATCATAATCCACGTAAATAGATCCTTTTAGTTGAAGAAATATTTGAGGGTTTAAGAATTGGGTTTTTATCTTCGGGGTCAATACAAAATTCGATTTCACGCCTAAGTAGGCTAAGAAGTCTTCAAGAATACGCCAGAAATTTATTAATAATAGAAATATCATTCAAAATCTGTGACTCTCATCCAAGACTTGGATATTACGTCACATTGATACCAACCGTGACTTCTATCCCTTAACCTAGATAACACCTCACAATGATACCTATAAACTTGCCATCTTCATTCACGATGTCGCCTACGAAAAGTCCGGCTTTGCAGCATTCCACACAAGGAAGTCAACAACGAAAGGTTCGGGGCTCTTTACTTATGGCTTGATATGACAATAATTGACTTTAGTAGTTTGGTTACTTGAATTCGCACACAACAAGTTGGTTATGAATATATAAGCTAACAACCTTACGAAAAGCATGATGAGTAGTTAACCAATTGATTCCTAAAATCACATCAAAGGCAAATATTTTCAAAAGATAAGATCGACAGTAACGCGTGAAAATGTTTATTTGAATCAAACAAGATTTAAAAATAGTAAGCGATAACGAAGGCTCCTACTAACGAAGTTTCAACCAATAAGTCAAAGTCTAACTTCTCCGAGTCAAATTTAAACGTTGAATGCAAGCAAGAGAGATAAAATAATGGGTAGAACCGGTATCTTATAAGGTATAGACTTCATGAATTTATAATTAACTAACCCGTGCTAACTTCGTCGGCTTACTCGCTTTTGAGAAGTCATGAAAATGCACTTCCTAAAACCAACGACTTTGTTTTGTCCATATCCACCTTTGGTGCCACCGTCCCATTAGACTTGACTTTGGTGCACAACAAAATTGAGCTAAATGACATTCTTTTCTTGCAATTTCCACTTCTATTATCTTTGCCATGATTACCACCGAAGTGGTTACCATTCTTAAGCATGATAATTTCCCCCACGATGGTTATCATTGTTCGGAAAGTCGTTGCCACCAAAGATGATTATTATTATCGTGTTGTTGGTCGTTACCTTTTGTTTGAAAATTGAATCAACACTCTCATGTGCTTCATTGCTTATCTCAAAGATTTTCAGATGTCATTCTCAAACACCGTCACAAAACAAGGGTTAATTAACATATCACATATTATCCCTATACTCGACCGACCAATTAAATACCAAATAAATTTAAGTAGGTCATACCAAATAAGGAATTCCCGTTTCCCCTCCTAGTTCTTATCTCACATCTCACCCGGGGATCATATCCCTAAGCTCGATACTGTTGTGCGACGCCCCCAAAATTAGGTATACATCACCCATCTTGGGTCGCCATTTACATGGTACATAAATTCAAATACAACTAACTAATATTTGCTAAGGAACTTATAAGGATTGAGTAGACTGTTATATTGCAGCTAAATTGATTCACAGAGGTATAACTTCCCATCCCTATTCTTCATTTCTAATAAATTTTTTAGTAAATTGATTCTTTGAATTAAGCATGTATTAGTTGATATTTGATTTGGGATATGTTGCTTAGTGTTATACAAACTTCTAAATGTGTTAGAATTGCAATAGGTTATGTTAGAAATAATTTTCATAAGGAATTTCTATGATGGGTTGTTGAATCGTCAAGCAGAAGCGATTATTGCTCTTTGTCGACAACTGACTGCCTTAATGCATGAACTGCACTGAGATCTTGTGTGTGTTCTGTTATGTTTCTGTTTGTGCTAACTTGTTGGCACCTGGTTAGAGCAAGCATGTAAACTGTTTTAGTATACACGCATAAGCATATGCATGTAGTATGAACAAGTATAACAATATTAGTACATATGATTGACACAACACTTATGATTTTGAAATGAAAATTGTAGTTTCAAAAGTGAACTTTATCACGAACACATCATGTGAGCATTCTGACTTTATGAACATGGTAATATGGTTTATATTGACATGAAATGCAAGACTAAAGTGATTAAACACACTAGTATACATGATTGAAAGTTAAGACTTTTTCAAAGATAAGAAACTTAAGACTTTTCAAAGTGACTTGACGAAGACTTTTATCTTGTAAGTTCTGACCATTTGAGAATGTATATGTGACTTTAATATATGTTCAAATGCATAAGAGTTATATGCCAAGATGCCTTGTTTATACTAAGTTGACTTGGTATAAATTACGTTAGGACTATGCAAGCATGTATATTAGGATTCATTATGTCTATAGACATATTGACATGAACATGTGTATTAACAGATTTAGTGATTTCTATGTTGACATATGGAAAGAATGGTAAAGCATGATGATTACATGACCTTTTATGTTTTAATGACATGCAAATTGTAAGTTAACACTTGTGGCAATGAACTCAAGAATGGTCACATACTATGTGAGAACGTCTAGCATGTATGTATGTTAAAGTATAAGTGTATTGATATGTTAGAGTTGGATAGAAAACAGAAGTGCAAAAGCTCAACCACGAATGCGCCAGGGGACAAAATAGAATACGCCATTCCCTAAGCTTTAGACCGAGCACAACCGCTGCTTAATCCTGCGGATCTTGTCAAAAATTATGTTTTTGATCTAAAGTTTAAGGCATGCTTATATGATTACTTTATCTTGTAATATATGACCAATATGCCATATAATGTGTTAAGAAGCATGTTATGTGATGATTTGATTCTTGTAAGTGTAGACTCATATTAGTTTACACATACTAATTGAAAAGATCGACTTGTTAACGTTGGGTCGTTTCAACGACAAATTAATTAAAGCTAGAATTAAACTGTAGCTGAGCAAACAGGAAAGTTTCCTAACCTTACTCAAATTTATATTGAGCAAGTCTCTGAACTTCACTTTTTGGTTGTGCAAGTTCCTTAATTCTTACTCTTTTACTTGAGCAAGTATCCGAACACTATTTTTATTGTGTTGCAAGTTTTTTAACTTACACAACTTTAGATTGTGTTCAAGTTTCCTATCCTCCTCATATTGTATTGAACAGGTTATTGTTGAATTGAAAGTTATTCATTTAAGCTTGAACTTTATTTCCATACATGCTATTAAGTGGTTTAATTACTTTACAATTATTCCACATCGATATTATTGATATTCGCACTTAGTGCACTTGAGTTCGTACAGTCTTGGACTTGTACATCATTTAAAGTTCTATAATTCTTGAATCGTGTATCGATAGAGTCCGAACCTTTATTCTATTCGGATAAGTGTTTGAATTTTTATAAAAGTTATCCAAACCAATTGATGGTAAGGATTCTTAGACTGAAAGAACACCCCTTTTATGATAGGGGAGTACCCCAGGTATCTAAAATAAGATACAAAGAGTATATTTAAATGTTATGCATATACATGGTGTACGCGAGGCTGATCCCCTCAAGTACTTATTCTGTAGCCAGTAACCAAAGGGTCAATCAGCTATTGATTCCATTGGAGTTTTATAGTTCAAAGTCTACTTGACTATCAGTTATTCTAAAAATAATCATTATCTTTGCTTCTAATATTCATATTGTTGAATCCTTTAGATATTCATATTGTTGAATTTATTGTCAGATATTTTCCATTCATCATGATATATCCTTATTGTTGTATTTAAACTTGCTGAGCAAACTCGTTGCTCATCCTTGCTATATCATGAATTATTTTGCAACTAAGCCCGAGACCTCAAGAAAGGACAAGGGTAAAGGAAAGATGTAGGATAGATGCGAGGAACAGACTTTACTTTATGCCTAGTTTAAATTACTGTTATGTAATATGAACCCTAATGATTATTTTAGGGTATGTTTGTAAAATTGTATTAAGGTTATCGAATCTTGGGACTAGTAACACCTTTTGAATGAATGACGTACGTTTATTATATTCCGCATTTTAGTTATCGTATGTTATTTAGAGGTGGATGTTTGTATTTTATCGTGATGACCGGAACGGGGTCAGAGGACCCGGATTCGGGGGTGTCACATCATCTCATCTATAAAAATGAAATTAATCACGGTTAACGTCAAATTTTGCATGTATGATGAAATTATCAAAACAACAGACCAAAACAGTGCTAACGGTTACCGAAATAGTTGATTGTGTTGTTACGAAGTCAAACTCACGAAATACACTCAAATAAACATACATACAAAGATATAAAATATGAACACAAGAATTTACGTGGAAACTCAATTGAAAAAAAATCACGAAGAAATATAAGAAATCCACTATAAAATAATAACGGGAGTATAACTTGTTTATTTGTGTTCTTTTCCTTCCAAATCTTCGCTTATTGCTGTATTTATAGATGTCATGTCCACCCGAATCTAATTAGGAGTATGAGTCCTTTTTAGAATTACCTTATAACAAAAATTAATGGCTGATTGATTTCTTCCCAAATTAGATTTCCTTATCCCACCAAATAAGGAAACACAATCTTACTTTAATAAAGAATCTCCCACTATTTGAGCAAGCTATCAAAATAAATGTATATGGACCAACAACAGATTCGAACCATTAAATAAATTGGATTAAACCTTGGCTAGACCCAATTAATTAAATCTCAACATTGCCTCTAGTATCTTATTTATAAAGAAGTTAAAAAAAGAGAGTATACAAATTTATACCAACAAAAGATCCGTATATGCCAAAGACGAACTATCACACCCAAACACTATACTCCGAACAAAAACTTTTGACTCTCAATATTGTCCCCCACTTCTCTATTCAATTCTAAGATAGATAAATAATCGATCTTATCATAACCGAAGATATAAATAACCATTCTTATCACAACCGAAGATATAGATAATCAACCTTATCACAACCGAAGATATAAATAACCATTCTTATCGCAACCGAATATATAGATAACCAAATTTATTACAACCGAAAATAGATAAATAATCGACCTTATCAAAACCAAAGATATAAATAATCAACCTTATCACAATCGAAGATATATAAATAACCGACCTTATCACAACTGAAGATATAGATAACCAATCTTATCACAACCAAAGATATAAATAACCATCCTTATCACAATCGAAAATATAGATAACCAATCGTATCACAACCGAAGATAGATAAATAACCGACCTAATTACAGCCGAAGATATAGATAACTAACCTTATCACAATCGAAAATATAAATATAAGATAGATAAATAACTGACCTTATCACAACCGAAGATAGAGATAACCAACCTTATCACAATCGAATATAGATAAATAACCGACCTTATCCTGCAATAATATCTTTTCGGGAGGAACTTAGTCATGTTAAGTTCTCTCTTCATTGTCATAATTTTCTTCAACGAAAGGCTGATTTTGTAAACTTCAAAAAACACCAAAACTTAACTTAAAATATTTGAATGAAAAGAATATGATAAAGGAAACTAATATTTTCACATGATTTTTTGATATTTACACATGAAAATCGTTGCTATAGATCCTAAAGCGACAATTTGTATTGTCGTTATACATCCTATAACGACATTTTTCATGTAAAAATATCAATTTTCTATGACAAAAGATTAAAGTTATAGTTTCACAAGATCTCTGTCTCACATGAATAATAAGTGTGCCTCACTTATGTGAGAATAAACTTGTAAAAATATAAAATTCTGCTTGTGCGTGCAAATATCAATTCCATAATGAAATGAGAAATATTATTAAAACGATAAAAGATGAGAACTTGGTACTTGTATATATATATATATATATATATATATATATATATATATATATATATAAGTACCAAGCTTCCTAAAAGGCATAGCGATAACTTATAATTATATTTTGTTGCACATTTATTTGTATACATGGTTATATATATATATATATATATATATATATATATATATTCCACCTAGCGATAACTTATAATTATATTTTGTTGCACATTTATTTGTATACATGGTTATATATATATATATATATATATATATATATATATATATATTTATTCCACCTCCAAGTTTTACTTTTCTATTAATCTGTCCCCTTGAATTTATTAATTTATATATTTGTCCTTACACTTATACCTATAAAAAAAATTTAGGGCGGTGGGCGCTTGCTCAAATGATCCTACCGATTAGAGCTAAAAATTCACGTTCACTCTACTATTAGTAATGTGACGTATTTAATGATGTGTCGCTACTAATAGTAGTGGATCTACCGTTGAAAATAAATACCGTCAATCTAGATACTAATAGTAGCGGCAGCGTGAATTTTTCAGTTCGAATCTTCATAACGTGCTCTTATATTAAACTACTAGTATTGCCCCTGCCTGAAGTCACGACGTAACAAAAAATTAGATTAAAATTCGAAAAATACTACATTACCTAAAGACTTTTTGCAACTTAAAATAACTTACAATTAGACATAACAATTATCATATTTCACCACACCACCACAATAATTAAATTTTCTTTAAAAATAAATATCCAAAAAAATCTAAACCTGTCTACAAAACTTACAAATCATCAATAACAATTTTCATAATTCACAACACCACCACAATAAAAATTATTATTATTATTATTATTATTATTATTATTATTATTATAGTTATAATAATAATAATAATTACTATAATAATAATAATAATAATTATTATTATTATTATTATAATTATATTTATAATTATTATTGTTATTATTATTTTATATTGTTGTTATTATTATTACTATTATCATAATTATTATTTTAATTATTACTATTATTATTATTATTATTATTATTATTACTATTACTATAATAATAATAATAATAATTATTATTATTATTACTATTACTATTATTATAATTACTATTATTATAACTATTATTATTATTATTATTATTATTGTTGTTGTTGTTGTTGTTATTATTATTATATAATTATTGTAATAAATTATTATTATTATAATTATTAGTACAATAATAATAATAATAATAATAATAATAGTAGTAATTATTATAATAATTATTATTACTATTATAATTATTTTTATTATTACTATTATAATTATTTTTATTTTATTATTACTATTATTATTATTATCATTATTATTATTATTATTGTTATTTAATTTGAGCGATAATTTTCGAAAGGGTGAATTTGATTTTGATTTAAAATTTTTAATGTGAGATGAAATAAAAAATTTAAAATGGGTTCTATTTTATTATATAAATAAAAATAAATTTTTGATTCATAACCAATACAAATTATAGATCATTATCATATATTTATATAGATTCCGTTTTCCAAGTTGAGACAGATTATATATGATGATATTGACTATATATGAAGATATATATAATCCCGAGCGCATATTCAAATGGTCCGGCCGGACAGGCCATTTGTCTTTTTCTTCTTGCTTTCGGAAGATCGATCGATATTACCCATGTCTGCATGCTTATATTCATTGTACCCGGTAAGTACTAATTAGAGGCTTATATATTAATTTTTTCCTTTGTTTTTACACCCTACATATATATATTTTGGACAGTAGCTAATTTAATTTGTCGTCAATGTTCCATAAATATGTACCTGCTGTAATCTACTATGCAGATCAATTAAACAATTTTGGCCATCCTTTTTGGATATTATACCGTCCTTAGGATCGAGTTCACGACTATCTATATAAATTGTATTACAAATACTAATAGTCTTCACCCCTCCTCCTAATTAACTACTTTTCAACAGCTTAATTATTCCTCTCTCTAGTCTGATCTCCGTGTGCATGTGTATGGCCGGGATGATCAATGTATAGATAGAAAGAAGTATATATATAAAGTATATACAGGAGGAGGGGAGGTAGGTAGGTGGTAGGTGCATATATATATATATAATGCATTTGATCAATTTAATCTGATTTCTCTCGATCGCTCCTAGCTAACTAGCTAATTTATTGATTGAATTAATGGGGGATTTGGCAACATTGGCCAAGGCTAGAAGAGAGCTAGAAGATTTGTATTCAGGAATCCCAGATGAGTCGGTAAATCTGACTTTTCAAGACCTTGCGCAGTTACAACAACATCATCATCATCATCCCACCACCACTTTAGAGAGGAAAAAATCTGGCTTGAACCCAATTTCTGAAGCAGCAGCAGCTGCTGCATCATCATCATCGTCAAGATCTGCTCTAACAAAACTCCCCAGCCTAGACTTCAACAGAGCCTTTGAAGCATCCAATAATCATCAACATCAACAACATAATAATAATCATCATGACAAGGACAACTACCACCACAATATTATGAATAAGCAGGATTCATCTGGGAATCAGCACGGCCGGCACCACCCCCACCCCGTAGATGATCAGGAGGAATTGGCTTTGCATGACTACGCGTCCCAAGGCGGAAAATATCCCTATGATCATCATCATCATGGAAATGCACATGGACATCATCATCATCATCCTCATGCCGTCAGTGGTCACCGTGCTGATGATCAACGTCTTGGGTTCATCATCAGCAGCAGCAGCATGGTTTTTGATGACGACATAAGCAGCCATAAAATGAGTACTGGGCCTAATTCCTTTCAAGCTAATGCTGCTGCTGCTGGAAGACGACGTCCTGGAATTCCTCACTCCAATATTTGCACCATTTGCAGCGTCTATATCTATATGTTTCGACATCGATGTTTGGTAATAATTCATGCTCCTTCTTATTTTATTTTTTTCTGTAAAAAAAAAAAAAAAACTTTTATTTATACCACACTATTAAAACAATAAATGAATACTTCAGATTGTACAAAACCCGATTAACTTTAAACAAACAACTCTGATACATAATCACTATATGTTATGTATCAACTGTCCTTGAAGGTTACATCAATTAGTCCATCTGCTCTTCTCCAACAGCAAGACTTTTGCTCCATCGTTTTGACTGTTTTTTTTTTGGTGGAGATTTGGACTCTAGACTTCTTGCATAGAAAGAACTAGATATATACCAACCGAGACAAAGGTTTTCACTGTTTCTAGTCAACACACCACTTCATTCCTAAAAATCTTGTTATTTCTAGCTTCTCATAAAAGTCTGATGCAGCGGAATATGATAGATTGTAATACTCTAATACAAATATGAATAGTTAGTTATATACAAACGAGATAAATTCAGAATCCTTTGAATTCACAAGAAAAACAATAAGTTTACAAAGAGAACAAAAGAAATAATCTCAATTAATTTAATAAAAACGATAAAACTATTTAAAATAGGTTTTTTGGGCTTTAACCGATAAACAACAAGGTGGAAGGACATGACTCTCTCGTTGTTATGGATCTCTTAACTCTTTCTATCTCAAAAGTTATAACAATACTACTATCATATAAAAAAGGGTCTCATAATAATCACATACACACGCATACTGTGGGGCCCGCAGTATGCATGTGTGTGTATACGAGTATTATGTAACTGATTTTTTTTATGTGATAATAGCATTATTTCAAAAGTAATGACATTTTAAAAATGTACGGACTTCAAAGCCTGTTGCTACTCATATCCGACTCATCCGATGTATCAAAGTCGCAAGATGTGAGAAGTAATCACAAACCACTATACTCCTGCTTAATACTAGCTAGCTAGTCTCCTATATATTAACTCCCTTTTCTCTATGTAGGTTTGCGGAAGGGTGTATTGCAGGCAATGTGTGAGCATAGGCATGGGAGAGATGACTGAAGGAAGGAAATGTATCGAGTGTTTGGGAAAGAGATTTAGCCAAAGGTACGTACGTACCTAATTAATACTGGCCAAGTAAATTGTAATTAATTAATGTACAACACTAATAAATTACAATCTTCCTAATTCATTAGTTACCAAAAAAAAGAAGAAGTTGTTGTTGTACTATTTTCATCATCATCACTATCCACACTGAATTAAGGACATATCATTATCTAATTCATGATTAACATGATCCAATACCCTATAATTTTGGCTTAATAAGCATATTTGACCCTCAAGTATTATTTGAGACCGACTATAAAGTATATATATTTTTTGACATTATTTAAATATCATTTATGTATTAAATTTGTTATATATACGGTTTGACATTATTTAACTATCATTTATGTATTAAATTTGTATAACTACGAACATAATAACGAATAATTAACTTAAATAAAATATTTAACCCAACTAACTAATCCAAAAACTAATTAACTTAACTTGGCATTTATAAGTAACTAATAAAATATTTAGCCCAACTATTTTTTTTGGTTAAATTTATTAGCTGGGCTAAATATTAGGAAAGAATGGTCGTCTGCAATTTTATCGTGCTCTGAAATTTCACTTTTATAGTTTATTACTCTCTAAAAAGATACCCTATAATTCCATATATATAAGATTATTATTGACTTAATTTTAAAGTTATCTTATGATATTTTTAAATTCAAAATTGGCATGAATTCCTTTAATTTTAGTAAACTATTTAAGAAGTGTTACTCATTGAAAAATTTATTATTTCAATTTTTTTAAAAAAATAATCTTAATTTTGTGTTTGAAAATGTATCAAATTGACTTTCAAAAGCCAATATCTTATAATTTGAAACGAGTGAGTAAATTAACTTGACATATTTATACTATAAGTGAATGACCTTTTAATCAATCTCCCAATATATCCATAAAAAGAGTCATATTTATTTATTTGTTTTTTTTTAAAAAAAGTCTCATACTTTTTTTTTTAATGATGGTATAATATAGCACAATATTCTTCTCAAGTTCGTTCGTGTCATCACTATTAAATTAAGCACTTGATAAGTTTAGGTGGTAACAAAGTAGGTAACAGAGTAGTAATGTTAGAGAGAATGAATGTATAATGTTGATATTTGTTGTATCGACTGTAGGTACATACAAAAAGCAGGAAAGATAGGGTGTTGGGCAGGATGTTGTATGGGGTATCCAAGTAGTGCAAAGCTGCAAGAGCTCAAGTGGGCGGAGAAGGGACCCAGGAGAAGCGGTGAGAATAGATACGGTGGCGGACGTAGTGGAATAATATCAAGATCAAGAAGCCCAATGACTCCAAGAACACCCACTTCGTCCCATATTCCTAGTACTCCTCCATCCTTTGTGGCAAGCTCACCCTATTCGCCTTATTCCCCTGCTAATTATCACCTGCCGTTGTAGTAGCCAAGGAAGGGAGGATGGAACCTAGCTCCTATCCTAGGTCTTTGCAAGTGAAAAAAAAGAAAGAAATAATAATAATAATAAAAGAAAATAAAGAAGATGTTATACTACAATATGTTATTGTTAATTTCTCATTAATTTCATTAGTCTCTCGTGTATTTGGATATTTAATATGGATTTTTCTTCATTTGGTGATTTCACTTGTGACCATTAATTCATTCATTCATACATACATACATACATACAGAGTCCAGCCTAACGAACGGAGATTGTTTTGAAGTGAACCAGAAGGAGCACTTGTCAGATACTAATTGGATCACTTAATTAATTTGGTTAAACAATTATACTCAATATTTTTTTATTAGCATGCATTTGAACGGGACAATTAGTGGAATGAGCTATCAAATTACTATGTTACAATCTTTCGACCGGAGGAGAGGAGAGGAGGCATCCATTCCAATGTATGACGTTCACATCAATCATGAGAGGGGTATGCCCCAAAATATTAAGAGTTTCTAGATATGATTTTTTCAACTGAAAACGGTTGAATTTGTATATAGCTACATCATGTAATCAAATCACACATAAATAGTGCAGAAGTGCGATAAATTAGTTTTAAAAATTTTCATACAAATCATCATCATGATCATGTTTTGTACTTAATTATCAATCAAAATAAAGAAGAAGGAGAATCATATTCATACCTTGTAGAATCGTGCTTTCTCAGGTACGAGTTCAACTCCTAGTCATTCGTGTTCTCCTCGAATTCACGGGGTTAGATTCCTTCATTTAATTAATGTTATCTACCCAAACGTTTGACCGGTGATCCACTAAGGAATAACAATTATTTAAGAATATGGGTGTGTGGAGATGAGTGTGGTAAAACCCTAATTCTATCTCTATAGAATATACGTACTCGCCAACACTTGGAATTGTTAGTGTAACCCTAATCCATAATAAGACTTTCTTTTTTATAAATATAGGCAACCCTCCTAAACCATTTAGAAATACGGTTTTAATTTAATTAATAAAACTACTTTAATTAATTAGGTTCATAATCCGATTAGGAATAAATGAGAGTACTTTCATTAACTAATTTCCAAACTCTGAATTAAATAATAATAATAATAAGACTACTTTATTAATTTATATTTAATATTTTTAAAATATTAAATATAAATATTAAGCTATTTAATTTATTTTATCATCATAGATTAAATTAAATATACTTAACTTATTATTACAATTATTCCATTAACTTCTTAAATAATTATTTTTCCTTTTATGATGTGACCCTTTTAGGTTCTCTATATTAAACCTAGTTGTGAATAAATCAATTAGAATAATTCTAATTTTATTTAAATAAATAAACTAACTATTTAATTCATTTAAATAAATAACATTTATTCTACAATAAAGATAAGTCTCCTTAGCGATCAACGACTTTTCAGATAATATAGATTTCAACATTAATCATAAAAGAACATTTGAGTTAATAGTTACCGTACAATTCAATCCTTCTACTATACAATGTCCCAATTAAATATAAGACATTAAATTAAAGTCAAGTCTTATTTTATTTAATTATATGTATTTCAATTTTCAAATGCCCAACTCATAATAATGCAAATTAGAAACTCATTTTTAATTTCATTCCACATTGGTCAATGATTCCTGAGTTGTCATTTATCAAATTATATAGGACATTCTCTCCTTTTTACTAGAAGTTGTAGATTCTTTATTGATCATTCATTACCTCCATGCACAACTTATTATACCCAAGCATATCCTATGATATACCCTAAAGGTCTTAAGGGACATGTCAAAGTATAACTCATCATACACAAGATACTATGATGATTTCAAGTCTAAGGATCACATGTATGTATCACTACAAGAATTCCTATTGACAGACAAGGTAAACTCCATTATGTATTCTTTAGCGAGCCACGTTCAGTGAACTTATTTTCCTATAAGCACCTACACACTTGCTTTAGTGTCTCCACACAAATGATTATGAGATCAATCATTCTCTTCCTAAGAGCAAACAACATATGTACCGATCTATCCGGAGTCACTAATTTCCTCTTTAGTAATCCAACTATTGAGAACTATTTTAGTTTTAAGCTATCTAAGAATTTAGATCTCATTAGCATGATCATCGTCATCGTCATCACTTGTCTGGGACATCCTTTGGCGTCACTATCCCAGTTGGACTTGACTTCACTACACGACAAAATTGAGCTAGGTGACCTTCTCTTCCGCAATTGAAACACGCTTTGGGTTGCTGCTGATAAGTGGATTTTATATACGCGATTCAATGTCCATTTCATGCTTATTTGATGCTAAATTCTTGTGATCATGTTCATTTTTACTTGTTTTATGTTATTTCATGTGTAGAATGGTGGTTGTAGCATTCAACGTACATTTGGAACTATTCGGTGTGATTTGAAGTCAATTGGAAGAAAGTTAGAAGTTCAGCAAAGTCATCTGGCAGAAGACATGTCCATAGGAAGTACATCATTAACTTATACACCCACGTAAAATGGGTTTAATCTCCGATTAGCGAAAGGTAGCATACTAGGGAGGGCGTATTTTGCCTTTACACCCGGAAATCAAGCGTAAGGGGGTCTTCATTTGAGCTTGACAAAAAGGGAGCACGTAGCCATGATATATATATCTTGAACCCCGTAGGAAGGGAGAAGATGGTGGCAATTTTTGCTATCCTGTTATGATTAAACTTCTTCTTGAGCATGGTTTCTAGTAATTGCATGACAATGGAACTCTAATTGAAGGGAATTTCGGCTGGAGCTTTTATGCTATATATCTACTACTCTATCAAACACAACTAAAACAATACACAAGGCACATAACGAGGATTGATATGAGTTTTTCATAGCAAGCGTTGGAGGAGTATTTCGAAGAGATTTTCGAGACGATTGCGATTCTAGGCTACGAGAAGGGTGTTTTTCAATATTTTTCGTCTTAGGCTATTATTTATAATCAAAAGAATGTTTTCTATGATTTATTCAGTGTTTATTTCGTTTAGTATGAACTAATTCACTTTTTAGGCTTATGATGGATCTTTAAGTGAAATGATGATTTTGTAAACTTCGATTTCCATTTCAATAGTCTATTTCCAGTTTATCTATATTGATTTGAGCTTGAATTTATGAATTGCCTGATCAATAATTCTATGTGGATTTGTATGGAATCGAGAGAGGATATTCAAATCTAGACCTAATTAATATAGCATGTGTTCATGAATTTTGTGAATAACAGAATCTTGATGAATGTTAAGGTAGAGATATGCTTGACATCGCATGTAATCGGATAGAGAACTTATTCTTAAGCCTTTTTTTAATTGTAATTCACATAGAGATATAGTGAGTTAGTTAATTAATGTGTTTAACTTGTTTCTATCTTTATTGTAGATTTAAGTTGATACGGTATTAGTGCATCGAGAGGTGGTTAATACTACATTCGTGTTCTTGATTAATAAACAGGGATAGTAAATTGAAGTGGAATAAAGGTGTTAAAATCAGAGTGAAGCTTAGGGTGAAATCATAAGTCTATTTCTCCATTGATTGTTTGAAATTCCAGATTTTGATATTTGTGATTGGTTTGTGGTAGTTTATGTTATTATTTAATTTAGAATCTTTAATTATAATCATTCAGTTGATTTGTTTAATAAAACTAGGGTTAATAGGAAATTGGTAATTGTAAGTTAAGATTATTGCTAGTTAGTCTCTGTGGGAACGATACTCTACTTATCACTCTATTATTTGTTGACCACGTATACTTGTGTGCTGTGCGTATATAAATTTTACCCAACAAGTTTTTTGGCGCCGTTGCCGGGGATTATTTAGTATAAATCTTAATATTTTTACTATATCAGTTTAATTAATCTAGTTTTACTTAGACATTTTTATTTTTGTTTTGTCCTTCTATTTCAGGTGTTGGAAACAGTTTATGCAAACTCGGTCTAAAAATCCAGACTTGCTGCCTTTTGAGGACGACACAGAGAAAAAGTTTCAGAGGTTGAGTAAGTGGATCAAGGAAACGAGGCAAGAATTTGAAACATCTGAGAAGGAAGAGGAAATGGCAGCCGAAGATCAGAAAACGTTAAGGGACTTCGCCACACCCAAAGTGACTGAACTGCAGTCAAGCATCACCAGGCCTGTAATAGCTGCTAACACATTTAAAATCAAGCTTGGAACGATTCATATGATTCAGAATTCAGTTCAGTTTGAGGGATTGACAATTGACGATCCAAACGAACATCTAGTCAGTTTTCTGGAGATTTGCGACACCTTTAGGTACAATGGGGTATCGGATGATGCAGTGAGACTTCGCTTGTTCCCATTCACTCTACGAGACAAGGCGAAGAGTTGGTTGCATTCTCTATTGCCTGGATCGATTACTAAATGGGAGGATTTAGCTCAGGCATTCCTAGCCAAATTCTTTCCATCGGCGAAAACTGCAAAAATGAGGAACGAGATAATGATGTTTGAGCAACAACATGGGGAGTCGCTATATGAGGCATGGGAGAGATATAAAGAATTTCTCAGAAAATGCCTACATCATGGATTACCCAAGTGGTCGTAAATGAACACATTTTACAAATCTGACTACATGGAAATCTCGAACTAGTATTGATGCAAATGGCGTCAAGAGGAGCATTCATGGCCAAGAGTTACGAGGAAGCATGTGATTTGATTGAAACCATGGCGTGCAAACAACTACCAATGGCCCACAAAGAAGAAAGAATGACACAAGCAAAGGCAAATTGGGGTGTTAGAAGTAGATGGTGTGACAAATTATATAAGCACGATTTTTGCACTTTCAAAGAAGTTGGATGCCATGATGAAGGGCTCGTGCACAAAGAAGTCAAGCGGTGATATGTGAATTGTGTGCGGGTGACCATCCTACAGATCAATACGCAATCAATCCATCATCTTTCCAGTTTGTAGGTAGCTACAATAGGGGTCCGCAGAATATGTACCAAAACACTTATAACCAGGGGAATAAGAATCATCCAAATTTTTCATGGAGCAATAACCAGCAGCAACAAGCTCCAAGATCATCATATCCACCAGGATTTCAGAACCATCAACAACCAGCTCAACATCAAGAAAGGAAATCAGATATAGAGGAGTTGGTAAAAAAATACATAACTAGCAATGAGGTGGTTATGAAAAATCAAGCAATGACTATGAAATCAGAAGAGATGGCGATCAAAAATCTAGAGAATCAGATAGGACAAATTACGTTGGCATTGAATAATAGACCATAAGGGACGTTACCGAGTGATACAAAGAGAAATCCAAAGGGTAACCATGAACAGTGTCAGGTAATCACATTGTGGAGTGGGAAACATCTTGAGGGTACTAATGCGAAAAATTCAAATGACTTTGATGAAAAAAGTTGATGATAGCAGAAAAATTGAAAGAAGTAAGGGTGAAGATAAACAGAATGAGGGAACAAATTTTAACAATAAGCCAATTGTTTATCCACCACCACCATTTCAGCAGAGGGTCCAAAAACAAAAATTAGACAAGCAATTCACAAAGTTTTTGGAAGTGTTCAAGAAACTTCAGATCAACATACCATTTGCAGAAGCCCTAGAATAAATGCCGAGCTACTACAAAAATTTATGAAAGGGATTCACAAGGAAGAAGAAATGGGAAGATTTTGAGATAACAGCACTAACCGAGGAGTGTAGTAGCGCGGATTACAAAGAAAAATTACCACCAAAACTCAAGGACCCGGGGAGCTTCACTATTCCATGCACGATCGGGAATATGCATTTTAACAAGTGTTTATGTGATTTGGGGGTGAGTGTAAACCTTATGCCATTGTCAGTATAAACAGAATTGGGTTTGCCAATGCCAAGACCTATAAATATTTCGTTACAGTTAGCGGATTGGTCAGTCACATATCAAAGAGGCATAGTAGAGGACATTTTAGTAAAAGTGGATAAGTTTATATTCCCCGCGGATTTTATCATTCTGGACTTTGAGGAGGACAAGAACATCCCAATTATCCTAGGGAGACCATTTTTGTCCACGGGTAGGACACTCATAGATGTACAAAAAGGAGAACTGACTATGAGGGTCCAAGATCAAGAAATAAAATTCAATGTGTTTAAGGCCATGAAATTTCCCACGGATGAGGAAGAATGTTTTCGAATGGATTTAATTGAGCAAATCATCAGTGAAGATATGAGCAAGAGTTTGGTCAACGATCCGTTAGAAACAACTTTATTGGGAGATGAAGAGGTCGACGACCCAGAATTGATAGATTACTTACAAATGCTAGACTCATTGCCATTAGTTTCTAGATTCAGAACACCGTTTGAACCATTGCACATGGAGGAAGTAGCCGCAGAAAAAATGAAACCATTATTGGAAGAGCCACCAAAGCTGGAACTTAAGCCACTCCCTAAACACCTCAGGTATGCGTATTTAGGCAATTCAAATTCTTTACCTATTATTATTTCTGCTGCACTTAACGAATTAAAGGAAGAAAAATTGTTGAGGGTGCTTCGAGAACACAATCAGCTATTGGGTGGACGATCAGGGACATAAAGGGAATCAGCCCTTCATTTTGCATGCACAAGATTTTGATGGAAGATGAAGCAAAACCAACGATGGAACAACAGTGACGACTTAACCCGATTATGAAGGAAGTTGTGAAGAAGGAAATTTTGAAGTGGTTAGATGCCGACATCATCTACCCGATTTTTCGACAAAGAAATGGGTTAGTCCAAAGGCAAAGGCGTACAAAAAGGGAGGAATGACGACAGTGCGTAATGAAGACAACGAATTAATACCGACTAGAATAGTGACAGGTTGAAGGGTTTGCATGGATTATAGAAAATTGAACAAGGCAACCCGAAAAGACCATTTCACGCCTTTATCGATCAAATGTTGATAGATTGGCATGACATAAATATTATCGCTTATTGGATGGATACTTTCTGCCACAACCGAGATAGTCATCGCGCCAGATGATCAAGAGAAGACCACATTCACATTCTCTTACGGCACATTTGCATTCAGGAGGATGTCATTTGGGCTATGCAATGCACCTGCAACTTTCCAACTGTGTATGATGGCCATTTTTTTAGATATGGTGGAGAAAAATGTTGAGGTCTTCATGGATGACTTTTCGGTCTATGGGGACAGCTTCGATATTTGCTCAAAGAATCTGGTCATGGTGTTGCAACGATGTAAGGACACGAATCTCGTACTAAATTGGGAAAAATGCCACTTCATGGTTGAAGAGGGCATAATTTTGGGCCATAAGGTATCGACTCAAGGATTGGAAGTTGACAAAGCAAAGTTGGAAACTATTGAAAAACTGACTCCACCGAGCTCAGTTAAGGGTATTAGGAGTTTCTTGGGACATGCTGAGTTCTACAGGAGGTTTATTAAAGACTTCTCTAAAATTGTGAAATCTCTATGCAGTCTTTTAGAGAAGGATGCGACTTTCAGCTTTGATGAAGAATGCAAGACAACTTTTGACTTATTAAAGAGAAAATTGACTACATCCCCCGTTATAGTCACACCGAATTGGAGCATGCCATTCGAGCTTATGTGTGATGCAAGTGACTTCGCGGTTGGGGTTGTTTTGGGCCAACATCGAGATAAGGTGTTTCACGCCATATACTACGTAAGCAAAACACTTACAGAAACTCAAATGAACTACACAACCACAGAAAAGGAATTGCTTGCAGTGGTGTATGCATTTGCCAAATTTTGGGCTTACTTGATTGGGACTAAGGTGATAGTCTACACAGACCATGCAGCAATTCGGTACTTGATAGCGAAAAAGGATGCTAAGCCACGCCTTATCTGGTGGATCCTTCTACTTCAAGAGTTTGATTTAAAAATAAAGGATAGAAAGGGGATGGAGAACCAAGTAACCGATCACTTGTCTAGGTTAGAAAACCACGGGAAAGAAAAAGACGACAGATGTAAGATTAATGAGTCATTCCCAGATGAGCAATTGTTTGGGATTTCAGCAGAGATTCCATGGTATGGTGATTATGCAAATTTTCTTGTGAGCAACATTCTTCCACCTAACCTCACAAGACAACAGAAAAGGAAATTTCTTCATGACGTGAAATGGTAAATGTGGGACGAACCATATTTGTTTAAGCAGTGCTCCGACAAAATGATTCAACGGTGCGTCCCCTACAATGAAATGAAGAACATTCTGCATGAGTGTCACTCATCTGCATATGGTGGGCATTATGGGAGTGAGAGGACAGCAGCGAAGGTGTTGCAATTTGGATTTTATTGGCCTACATTATTCAAAGATGCCCACCATTTTGTCAAATAATGCGATAGGTGTTAAAGGGTGAGCAACATTTAGAAACGGAATAAGATGCCCTTACAAAAGATTCTTGAAGTGGAAATTTGTGATGTATGGGGTATCGATTTCATGGGGCCATTCCCCTCGTCTTAAAACAATCAATACATTCTACTCGCAGTGGACTACGTGTCAAAGTGGGTTGAAGCTGCAGCATTACCATCAAACGATGCTAAAAGTGGTCCTTAAGTTCCTTCAAAAGAACATCTTCATGAGGTTTGGCACGTCAAGAGAAATTATCAGTGACGAAGGTAGTCACTTCTGCAATAAGTCTTTTACAGCCCTTTTGGCCAAGTATGGGGTCAACCATAAGGTAGCGACATCATATCAGCCTCAAACCAGTGGACGGGCTGAGGTATCAAACAGAGAAGTCAAGAAGATATTAGAGAAAGTGGTGAATCCGAGTCGGAAAGATTGGTCGCTTAGATTGGACGATGCATTATGGGCATACCGGACTGCATACAAGACATCAATCGGGATGTCACCATATCAACTACTGTACGGGAAGGCATGTCACTTACCAATCGAGCTACAGCATAAGGCATATTGGGCGGTGCAAAAACTCAATTTTGATCAAGCAGCTGTATGGGAGAAAAGATTACTTCAATTGAATGAACTCGACGAATTTCGTCTTCACGCCTATGAGAATTCCAAAATTTACAAAGAAAAGGTAAAAATATGGCACGACCAGAAAATTATGCACCAAACATTCGAGCCGGGTCAATCAGTACTATTGTTAAACTCACGGTTGTGATTGTTCCCCGAAAAGCTTAAATCGAGATGGTCAGGACCATTCACTATCAAACAGGTTTTCTCTCATGGCATAGTGGAACTCTACAGTCAAAATCCACTAGATACGTTCAAAGTAAACGGACACCGGTTGAAGCATTATTGGGGTGGAGAAGCCAACTCCGATGTGATCGCCATCACATTAACCGACACAACATGAACAGGAAGTAGTCAGGCTGAACGACTTAAAATCAAGGGCTAATTGGGAGGCAACCCAATCTTTAGTTTATTCTCGTATTTTTCATTTTTAGTCTTTACAATATAGATTTTATTCAATTAATAATTAGTAGCATATAATAAAAGTCTCATTAATTTCTCCACACTATATTATGTTATCAATAACTCACTATATCTCATGTGTATATCTTGCAAGATGGAAAATGGAGCATTAAGGAGATCTACATGAAAAACAAAAGTAAAAAAACAAAGAGCATGACAAGAGAACATGCCTGGCTCACAGGCGGCCCATTTACACTTCTAACCCCGCCAAGGACGGGTCCCCGAATCCAGTTGATAGAATACTAGCTCAATGAAAGCGCCTTCCTAAGATAATACCACCCGTCACGGGGGGGTCCCGAAAGCAGAATTTGAAAGTTACATAGACTTCTCCCTTCCCAATAACACACCACTAACCCACTTTCTCCAATTCCCCACTACAACAATTAAATCTCCTAACCACTACCCACTACTACCACTACCACCTTAACTCCATTAATCACCCCACCTCTCCACTCAACCAATGGTAGCCTTCCCTCTACCTCTATATATATCACCACATCTCATACCAAATCTCCTACAACAATTGATATAGAGAATTTATAGAGTATATTAGAGAGCTGGAGAGAAATCATGGCCTCACCATCATCTTCTAAATGAAAAAAGGGGAGAAAGCTCATGGTCATATCAACCAACCCGCACCTTCGATCGCCGAAAATTAGCAAGTGCCGCCACCGCCGATCGGTATGACTACATGCTCACCAAAGCCCTTACACCGGAGAGGGGGTTGGCACCGGATCCTAACGATGGGGAGCTTATACCTCAAATTTACCAAAAAGGATGGACCAAATTCACCGAGGAGCCGGAACCCGCCGTTGTTAACATTGTCAAAGAATTTTACGCAAATGCTGAGGACAAAGAACCATTCCACGCATTTGTGCGAGGTCGGTTGGTTCCATTCAGTGCCGACGCCATCAACACCTACTACCAACTACGAGTACCTCACCACTGCCAATATGCTTATCTCCGTAATTCTGACCCGGACTATGATGCTATAATCACGGAGATAACAAAGCCAGGAACATCTTGGATCAAGGGTCGGAAGGGAGGCACCGTGTTTCATAGCAAAGACCTTAGCCAGTATAGCAAAATTTGGTATGCCTTCCTATGTGCTAAATTGCTTCCGTCCCAACACACCTCGGATGTCATAAAAGAGAAGGCGTTACTGTTGTACGCCATTGTGCAAGATTTCATCATCGATGTCGGGGCCATTATTTGTTCCTCCATTCATTGGTACTTACGTGGAAACTTTTCTAGAGGCTTGCCACACCCATCACTCATTTGTGGGTTGTGTCGCAATGCAGGGGTTTGATGGTCCGACGACGAGCCCACACAATTGCCGCTTGCATTGCTTGATTCTAGAATGATAGCGCAGTATTCCGTATGGGCAGGGGACGAGTCACATCCGCGTGGTCTGGGTTTTATTTTTCCGTTGGATTCAGAAGATGACGTGGATGCTACGGAGACATCAGGGGAGGATGATGAACCAATGGGCGATCAAGGGACTGAGCAGCTACCGCAGGCCGAGGCTATATCCAGTTCTCAATTCCTTGTTTTTCAAAATCAATTGAATGCACACAACAAAGCAACACATCTGGAAATGAGGCGATTGGCAACGAGGTAAGATCATATATTTGATTCTATGAACACATCTTTCGCCTCGCTCAACACAACTATACAGAGCTTCAACCCGGCGGCCCAATTTCCATATCAACAGCCCATGCCAATGCCAAGGTTTCCACCAAGTGATTCGGACGAAGAACAACAACAACCACCTCCTCAGACTTAAGCGATAGCAGGGAAGTCCTCACGTACTTATTTTGACTATTCATCCAATGAGGACATTGTATTACTTAAGTTTGGGGGATTTAAATACATGTTTGTATGCATTTAGCTCATTTAGGTTGTATTTTACATTTTGTCATTTAAATTTCAGTATTGTATCTTAATTTCAGTATTGCATGATAGCTTAGGTGCATTCATAGTAGCTTAGGTTAATGTTTGTCATTGCATAGTAGATAATCTTGTAATGCATTTTGTTATCCATATAAAAAAATAAAAAAATAAAAAAAATAAAATTTAGTTAGTAAATATTGTGTCGCGTAAGTCCATCAATGTTGTGTTTCATATTGTTTGTGGGCTAATGATGTGATTGACAATAAGTTAACAAATACAGTATTGAGTATTAGAACTATGATACAATTTCTGCTATGAATCGAATCTTGAGCTTGTTTGAACTGGTATAATAAAGATAGCACGGATAATAACATCGATGTTGACTGGTCAGTTCAAATTGATACCTAAATGGTCTCTAAAGGATAATGTTAGAGTAAATGAGAAAATGATAAGGATAGACAGTAAAGGCAAAAATTAGGCAAGAACCTAAGTTTGGGGGATGATATGTGGGGTATATAAACTTTATATATAAAGAGTATACATATATCGTGACTAGTCTTATTTCGGGGCCTTTGTTACTTGAGCAAGTACGCCTGAGGGGATTGTCTTTACACCTAGCGCCCTAAGGTCTTTTATGGTCTGAGAGTCGTTGGTTGAAAGCTCGCTAAGGGGTAGCACGATCAGTCTAATGGGATGAGACATTGCACAGTCATGTATGTATTTAAAAAAAATGTGAATAAAACGGGAAAAGAGCAAAAAGCCCCTGTAAATAAAAAAAAGAAAAAAAAATATATATGAATAAATTATAAGTACCTTGCTTGAACCCCTGAGATTAGTGATTTTTAGTTTTAGTTGGAACTGTCTGTTTTTGAAATTTTTAAGTTTGCGCTGCATGATTCCTTCTAAGAGATTGGTTATGTAATGAAATTTGAGTCAGTATCGGTTATCATGGATGTTGCACATACACTATACCAGTGATGATGGCTTGAGATTTGATGATTAAAATGGAATTGTAGATTGGTCTTTGGTGGTTGATATTGTATAGTTGCTTGTTTTCGCTGAGGTCGTTAAGATAATCTTGATTCTGCGATATTGTTGGATTCGAAAGCATATAAGTTAGGTCATATTCAATTCATCTCCTTGTGTTGCATGTAGTTGTTTTGTGCTCGAGGACTAACACAGTTTAAGTTTGGGGGATTTTGATAAGTGGATTTTATATACGCGATTCAATGTCCATTTCATGCTTATTTGATGCTAAATTCTTGTGATAATGTTCATTTTTGCTTGTTTTATGTTATTTCATGTGTAGAATGGTGGTTGTAGCATTCAACGTATATTTGGAACTATTCAGTGTGATTTGAAGTCAATTGGAGCATAATTGGAAAAAAGTTAGAAGTTCAGCAAAGTCATATGGTAGAAGGCATACGCCACGTAAGGCGCATCATCATTATTTATACACCCACGCTTGATGGGGTAGTACGGGTAATGATTTTATTTTTTTTTACACCCCAACGGCGAAGTGGTCTTCATTCGAGCTTGACAGAAAGGGAGCATCACAATGGCGTATATTAGATAGATATACCCCGCCGAGAAGGGGGTATGATTTTGGCTATGTCCTGTTATGATTAAACTTCTTCTTGAGCATGGTTTCTAGTAATTGCATGACAATGGAACTCTAATTGAAGGGAATTTCGGCTAGAGGTTGTATGCTAGATATCTACTACTCTATCAAACACAACTAAAACAATACACAAGGCACATAACGAGGATTGATCTGAGTTTTTCATAGCAAGCGTTGGAGGAGTATTTAGAAGAGATTTTCGAGACGATTGCGATTCTAGGCTACGAAAAGGGTGTCTTTCAATATTCTTTGTCTTAGGATATTATTTGTAATCAAAAGAATGTTTTCTATGATTTATTCAGTGTTTATTTCGTTTAGTATGAACTAATTCACTTTTTAGGCTTATGATGGATCTTTAAGTGAAACGATGATTTTGTAAACATTGATTTCCATTTCAATAGTCTATTTCCAGTTTATCTATATTGATTTGAGCTTGAATCTATGAATTGCCTGATCAACAATTCTATGTGGATTTGTATGGAATCGAGAGAGGATATTCAAATCTAAACCTAATTAATATAGCATGTGTTCATGAATTTTGTGAATAGCGGAATCTTGATGAATGTTAAGGTAGAGATATGTTTGACATCGCATGTAATCGGATAGATAACTTATTCTTAAACCTTTTTTAATTGTAAT
The DNA here is from genome assembly GCA_020205615.1 of Panax quinquefolius. Lineage (NCBI taxonomy): Eukaryota > Viridiplantae > Streptophyta > Magnoliopsida > Apiales > Araliaceae > Panax > Panax quinquefolius. The sequence continues at coordinate 402,448 of CM035155.1, read as the reverse complement.
TCACATAGAGATATAGTGAGTTAGTTAATTGAGGTGTTTAACTTGTTTCTATCTTTATTGTGGATTTAAGTTGATACGGTATTAGTGCATCGAGAGGTGGTTAATACTACATTTGTGTTCTTGATTAATAAATTGGGATAATAAATTGAAGTGGAATAAAGGTGTTAAAATCAGAGTGAAGCTTAGGGAGAAATCATAAGTCTATTTCTCCATTGATTGTTTGAAATTCCAGATTTTGATATTTGTGATTGGTTTGTGGTAGTTTATGTTATTATTTAATTTAGAATCTTTAATTATAATCATTGAGTTGATTTGTTTAATAAAACTAAGGTTAATAGGAAATTGGTAATTGTAAGTTAAAATTATTGCTAGTTAGTCTCCATGAGAACGATACTCTACTTATCACTCTATTTGGGAAGTATACTTGTGTGTTGTGCGTATATAAATTTTACCCAACAGCTGCGTACAGTTTGGACGGATGTGTCCCTCCTGTCCGCATTTGAAACATACGATCGGTGGTCGTTCTTCTTCTTTGGAAACAGGTGCTGGTGTTGCTGTCTTTCCATCATTATTGAACCTTCTCTTCTTGAAATTTCCACTTCTATTATCTTGGCCATGATTACCACTGAAGTGGTTACCATTCTTGGCATGATAATTTCCCCACGATGGTTATCGTTGTTCCGATGGCCGTTGCCACCGGTATGATTATTATCGTGCTGTTGGTCATTGCCTTTTGGTTGTGCTAACTCATTATCGCGCTCCACTAATTGAGCCCTATTCACAACATCTGAATATAAACAAAGTTTGTGTGAAATGAGGTATTGACGTATTTCGGGTTTCAAACCTCGCAGAAACATTCACGTCATTCTCTCCTCATTAACGACCAAATGGGTTGCAAACCGGGACAACTTGGAAAAATTAGCCTCGTACTGTGCCACGGTCATATTATTTTGATCCAACTTGATGAACTCTACCTCCTTCATGTGACGAATACTTTCGGGAAAGTACTTGTCGTTGAACAGTTCTTGGAACTTCTCCCAAGACATCTTGAGTGCGTCAGGCTGGGTATATTTTACAGATTCCCACCAATGATCTGCTTCTTCACGCAACATAAAGGTGGCGAATGGAACCTTTTGCTCCTCTGAGCATTCCAAGATATCAAATATCTTGGTGATCTGCTTTATCCACGTCTCTGCCTTAAGTGGTTCTGGCTTTCCCAAAAACTCTGGAGGTCCCAGCTCCTTGAACTGCTTAACGGTGACCAACTGTGGGTTGCCATTGTTTCCACCTGCATTATGAACAGGAGTCTCTCTCGTTTGGTGTTGCATAAACTGCAAAAAGCCTCTGAACATCCCATCGTTCATTATTTGATCGGTGTTGTTATTTACCTGAGGATTATTGTCTTCATGTTGCACATTATCCTGGGTATTGATCTGTGGTGACTCAACGGTCTCTTGTGCTCCATTTCTATTCTCAACATTCTTAGATGTCATTTTCAAATACTGCCACAAAACAAGGGTTAATTGACATATCACATATTATTCCTATACTCTGACCGACCAATTAAATACAAAATAAACTTAGGTAGGTCATATTAGCGAAGGAATTCCCCGTCTCTCCCCTCCTAGTTCTTGTCTCATATCTCAGACAGGATCATATCCCTAAGCTTTGATACCAACTGTGACGCCCCCAAAATAGGTATACATCACCCATTCTGAGACGCCAAATACATGGTACATAATACAAATACAAACTTAAATATACAACATGAGCTGTGAGCTTTAATATAAATATTGTCTTCTAGATAGTATTCAAACTCAAAATAAGTCCTCAATACATTTATTATCATACTATTTTACAGAATAGTGAGGACTACTAATGCAACCATCTGGACCGTCAATCTATTCCCCGACTAGTCCAAACTATATTCTCATTTCCTGAAGAGAATAGTGAAAGAAAGGGTGAGCTCAACTAGCCCAGTAAGAAATATTATGACTGAGATAATGCAGAATAAATTATCCTTAGCCTTCAACAGTATAACAACTAATAGAATATAATAGACAACAAGTTTTAGATCAACAACCGCAATGAATAAGCAATCCATTAGAAGAGTCAAGTAGAGCATAAAATCTACTATCTTCTATGATTTAAAAGATTTATCATCAATTTTATCGCTGAGACTCAGCTTAATAAAGAATCCACATCATCGAATCACCCTTGCACTACGGCCAAGGATATTCTTTAGTATCACGATCACGAATTATCCTTGCACTACGGGCCAAAGATAATCGTGTTTTCATCAACGGTCATAATCATGCCATAAAATAATTCATCTTTGCACCATTGGCCGAAGAGAATCCATGACCATAATCATACCAAAAAATGTCCATCAATGCACTACGGGCCAATGAGGACTTTTATCACATCATTTGTAACATTACGGTCATAATTATACCGAATAATCCCTTGTCATAATCATACAAAGTCTATCTATGCACTACGGGCCAAAGATGACTTTCATAACAATATAAGCATGAGGATGATGACAACGACATAATAATTCAATAAAACAAGTTCAAGGATAAATTTTTAAAGATTTATAATTTAATTTATCTAGAAATCAATAACGTCCAAATTGTCAACATGATACTGCTTTGTAGAGTAAAATTCAAGAATAATATTGTATCAAAAATAATTTGGACCGAAAATGAATTAATTTTTATCATGATTAGTACTCCGGGTGACTAGTACTCGAGTGAATAGTATCCCATGAATAGTACTTCAGGAATAGTAACCCCGTGAATAGTACTCCGGCATGAAAAAGTTAAAACTTATCAAGAATACTCAGAATAATATTTCCATGAAAAGATACTGGATGGAGTGCAAATATCAAGGATATTCTATTAATTTCACGGAGTATAGAAGCCAAAATTTTAGCAAAACAAGTATAGAATTCGAAATCTGAAACGAAATAATATTACTTACATACTACAGAGTATGGAAGAAAATATTATTTCAAGCTTAATATCAAACAAAACTAAAATCCTTTTCGAATCGAAAAATAATATTCCATAATAAACAATAATGGAGCAAAATTCAAGAATGAAGATCAAAACATGGATACAATCAAAGATAGTAACCATAATAGACATCTAGGACGAAAAAGAGAAAATTTCATTTTTTGGTGAATAGTGTCGTATTCGTGAATAAAGGTCATGAGTATCGTGAATAGTCAAGATATCGTGAATAGTAACCAGCACACAAACGGTAAAAATTTCACAATAAAATTTATATAAATATTTCTAAGATAATGATATTGAAGAAAATAATATCATTTACAAAGAAAATAACATCCCTTACCTCAAAATAACAATGAATTCGATCCTGAATATCTGATGTAAAGTCAAGGAAACTTAAGACCTAATAAAGAACTCTCAAAGTATCTAAATACTCACAAAAATACGCCGATAATATAGAGAGAAAGAAAACTTGTTTCGTGTGATTTTTAATTCTAACCTAAGCGTCCTATTTATAGGAAAATGCTAAAACGCCATAGAGACTAAATAATAAAATAATATTATTATTTATACAAAATTTCTACGCATGCCAAGCTAGACGAAAAATTCAGCCACCACAAGTGGGGCCCACCAATTCAGCACATGTTTTCTATACCAACCAAAAGTGGGTCCCACCCATAATTTTAATAAAAACATTTTATTTTTCAAAACTTCAATAATTCATAATAAATATTCCTTTTATCAGAAAAATACGAATTTTATGTCCATTCCACACGAAATCAAATTCTCTACAACTTTGTAGCTTTAAGTTTTTCCAAATTCCAGACAGAAAATATCCATAATCCACAAACGGATGATTTTTAACACCTTTTAAAATTCATAACAAATCATGCGTTAATTTTTAACGGTTCAAAATTTTTGGACATATACTAAACTTATATATGTATAACATATCCAAAAATCACAACGATCCAACAGTCGGATTAAAATTATAACTCACGCAATAGAGCTTTAATAACACCGATTTGAGTTTTTAATACCTCCGATCCGACAAAATACTGATAAAATTCCTCAACATTAATTCCTTCAATTATAACCACATAAAATAAATATTTTCCTATCTATCATTTATGTCCACATAAAATAAATATTTCTTTATCATATAAATCAATAATTAATTATTCACAAATAATATTACAGTAATCACAATAATGACAACCAGCCGCTCCTGTGAAAGAGGGGGCTTTTCGATAAGGATTTCTCCTTCTTGGCGCCAATGATTAGGTGACTAAACTCAGCGACGCCCCCAAAATAGGTCCAATCCATCCAACCTATTCTGAGTCGCCAAATACATGGTACGTAAAACAACTACAACTTTATTACAATAATTGTCGTAGTAAAATACAACAACACATATATTGTGAGTTTTGATACAAATATATATACCAACTGTGACTCTTGACACCAACTTGGGTAGTACGTCACAATGACACCTTACATAAAGATACAGTCAAAAACTGTTTTAGAAATTAAAATATTTGGAAAGTGCTCAAGGAAACCTTCTTACATGGGAGGCCATGCGTCTAGGTTATGATAGATATCATATGTCCACAGAATTATCCTTGGTTGACCCAATAGACCCCAAAGAAAAATGAGAAGATTACTATCATGTTCTTTCCAACGGTGAGTCTTCTCTTGATATATAACTATCTCCACTGTCTCCAGTTGAAAATTATATTTCAAATAAACTCCAAGATCATATAGGTAGTACTCGTAGATATACTCAGCAAGTGGATGTGCACAACCCTGTCTTATGATAACACGAGGTTGTATGTCATTAGACATCTTGTATGATAGTGGCAAAACACCCTTCCAAAGTTGGGTTCACCTCACCCTATTCGGTTCACCAAAATTAAATATCAAATGACATATACAATACGACACGTTTATCTAAAGTTCTCAATAAAATTATTTCCATACTATTTAGGGAGAACCTCAACAACTATAGACCACCGTTCTATTCCCCTGTTATCCCTGCTCGACCCAGCTACACTCTTATTACCTGAAAGGAATTGTGAAACAAAAGGGTGAGAACAACTAGCTCAGTAAAGAATATCATGACTAAAGATAATTAAATTATCAATGGCCTTCATCAGTAATAAATCAGAGATTTAGAACATATGGTAGATGATAAAACTTTTCAACAATAGTTGCAGCGGAACGAGCAATCCATTAAAAGAGTCAAATAGACTATAAAGTCAATTATCTTCTCCACATTAAAAGTCCACCAACAATGTTTTATCCCTGTAACATCAATCAACAGTTCCTTTCTACAATCATATGAATAACTCATAATTATAATTGTGATTCTAAATTCCTCTTTTCATCCAGGATGAGGATAATTTACATCACCTGTTTTTACCTGAAACATCAAAGATCATGGTTATACCAAATCACAGTTCCTGTTCATAATCATACTAATAAATTCATCTTTGCACTACGGGCCAAAGATATTCATCAACAAGTCATCTTTGCACTACGGGCCAAAGATATTCAACAACAGGTCATCTTTGCACTACGGGCCAAAGATATTCAACAATAGGTCATCTTTCCACTACATGCCAAAGATATTCATATCTCAAAGAAATACATAATCATTTCAAAATTTATATAAACCATAATTATAACCATGTCAATCAATTCACCTTTACACTTAAGCTAAAAATATTCAATTATAAATTCAATGGTCATGATCATACAAATCAACGATTCAACTTTGCACTACTGACCAAAGAGAACTCATAGTCACGATCATACCAATAATCTACCCATCTTTACACTCAAGTCAAAGAGAAATTTCTTCATCGGAATTATAAAAATATTATATATGATAATAAAAACAATATGATCAAAACACGGATTTAATTTCAAGAGTAAGATTCATAAATCAACGATAATTTGGTCAGAAAAAGAAACCAATTTTATCGTGAATAGTACCCCGTGAATAGTAACTCATGAATAGTAACTCGTGAATAGTAACTCATGAATAGTAACCCCGACATGAAAAAGGTAGAAATTCCATAATAAAATCCATACCAATATTTCGGTATAATGATATTCAAAAGAATAACATTTCTTAAACTTATAAACAATTTATTTTAATTGTTTACACTTTACTAAATAATGCATTTAATCATCCTAAAATGCCAAACTTATAAGATTTCATCACCCATAACCAAAATCCTCATCAAAAATCTGCATATACCTCATATAAGATTCTCAAGCCATAAAATCATATTTTCCAATTTTCTTCCTTCACATAACATATTTAATTCATTTACTCATAACTAATCCATTTTTTATGAAAAATATCAAATCAGTACAAACAAATTTTCTTTTCTGGGATTTAGCAGAATGTAGTCCCATATTGAACATATATTTTTCTCAGAATTTTTAAAATTCATTTACTATCTTTCATATGGCCAAAACTGCCGAATATTTAGATATTTATCATAAATTATAATTTTATCCAAAAATTCCAAAATTTACAAAGTATACTTCTATTATATACATGTACTCCCAATAAAAATTTCATCAATTTTGGAGTTAACCACAAGGAGTTATAAGGGTTTACTTTTAAAATAGTCTTTCCCCATAAAATTCATAACTCTTAATCTATACATCCAAAAATCACGATTTTTGGACATAATCAAGAAAACTCATCAAATTATCATTTCAAATTTTTCCAGAATTTTTGAAGGTTCAGAAAAATTACAAAACTGAAAAACATAATAAACCTTAAAATCCCTTACCTCAAAAGAGCAGTATTTCTGACCGGAATATCGGATGAAAAGCCGGAGGAAACTTGCACCGAATAGCAACTCTCAAAGTATCTAAATACTCACAAAAATATGCTTGATAATATAGAGAAAGAAAACTTATGTTTCTGGTGTGATTTTCAATTCTAACATAAGCACCTATTTATAGGAAAATGCTAGAACGCCAAAGGAGACTAAATTAATAAATTAATATATTTTTATTAATCTTCCTTCTACGCCACCTTTGAATTCAGCCCACCACACTTGAAAGAATAATTCAATACATGCTCTCTACACCAACCAAAAAGTGGGTCCCGCCTTCTAGAAACCTCCACCAAAATCATTTATAAAAACAATTTCTAAATCAGTCACCTCTTAAAATTCATAACAAATCATACGCTCATTTTTAACGGTTCAAAATTTGTGGATATATACTCAACTTATATATGCATAACATATCCAAAAATCACAACGATCTAACGGTCGGATCAAAATTTATAACTCACGCAATATATCTCAAGATCACTGATTTTTCGGATTATGAGTCCTTCGGACTAGTTTCATTCAAAAATTCACCACGATAAATCTACAAAGGATTTTTGGGTGATTCAAATTTCTACGTTTAGCTTACTTCAAGGGCTTTCTTTCGATATATGGGTCATCTCCTAACTCATTATACACCAAGAGTTATAGATTTTACAAAAGCAAGTAACAAATTAATTTTCTAAAAATTTCCAAATTTCGTTCTTCATTTCAACAAAATACTAATAAAACACCTCAACATTAATTCCTTCATTTATATCCACATAAATATATCCATCATTTATATCCACATAAAATAAATATTTCCCTATCATATAAATCAATAATTAATTATTCACAAATAATATTACAGAATCGTAAATAATGACAACCAAAAGCAGCCTCCTGAAAGAGGGGGCTTTCCAATAAGGATTTCTCCTCATCATGCAATTAGGTGACCAAACCTCTCATTGACAGAACTTTCTAGACATTACCAATAATGCTATCTAATAATATTATTCAAATAATATGAATTATTGATCTGATAAAGGGAAATATCAGGCAATGACAATTATTGAAACCTCAATAATATAAAATATCAACGCAAAGAATTATTGAACCAATAAAATAAAATATTGAACAAAGAATTACCGTAATAATTATTGAGTAGTGCCTTTCTACTACGCAAGGATCAATGATTAAAAAATATCGCGTGCAAATACTGTGTGTCTTGTAACCAATGCCAGATTCGTATTTTAACCACTAGATATTCCAACAAAGGTTAATTGTGTAATAATTACTGTTATTATTTATAAAAACTCAAATTTGTCATTTTCTTCATCCGATAGTTATTCTGTTATGGGGCCCACAAATGGTTGCGCCGTCGTACGAATATTCCCCGACAACAATGAGTATTTTATAACCACTTGCGTATTTTGTAAACTTTGCACATATCACCCTTAACTTTAACTTTTTATCAATTTAATCATTTACTGAATAATAATTATAAGAAAAATTGAATACTTTTATTTCATAAAATTCGGGGTCTTACAAAACCTCTCATTGACAGAACTTTCTAGACATTGTCAATAATGTTATCTAATAATATTATTCAAATAATATGAATTATTGATTTGATAATGGGAAATATTGTGCAGTGATAATTATTGAAACAACAATAATATAAAATATCAACGCAGCAATTATTGAATCAATAAAATAAAATATTGAACAGTAATTATTGTAACAATTATTGAGCAAAACTGAGTGACTTCTCACGTAAGCATCAATGATCAATATCGTGTGCTACTATGCAACCACGCCAGACATCAGATTTTTACTACTACGGGTAATTCAACATTCTTGGTAAAACTTCCGCCGTTATTTTCATAAAAAGATATTTCTGTAGTTTTCTCATTCCGATAATAATTCTGTTGTGGGGTCCACCAGTGATTGTACCGTTGTACGGATATTCTCCGACAAAAAGAATATTTTATAACCACTTGCTTACTTCTCAAAATTTATAAATATTACCCACAACTATAACATTATTTCAAATCCACACCATAATATAATAAAAATATTTCGAGAAAATTAAATCTTTATTCATAAAATTTGGGGTCTCACAATCTCACCTCCTTATGAAATTTTGCCCTTGAAATTTACGTACGTACCTGGTATGCCGAACAGATGAGGACACTTCATCAGATTCTAACTGTAAGACCCCGAATTTTTTATATATATATAAATAAAATTGAATTTCCTCTATTCATTATATTGAAATAATAAGGAGCTAATTTGATATAATATTTTGGTTTGGGTGAAATGTGCAAATTTTGCAAAATAAGCAAGTGGTTATAAAATATTCATTTTGTCGGGGAATATTCGTTTGGTCGTGTAATATTCTTTATTCATCGGGAATATTCGCATGCGACGGTAGCGACCCAATTAGGGCCCCATAACGGAAAAACTGTCGGATGAAGAAAACGACAAAGTTTGAGTTTTATAAATAATGGCGTAATTGTTACCGTTAACACTGTTGAAATACCTGGTGGTTAAAATACGAATACACGCGGGTTGCACAAAGAAGACACCAGTATTGCACAGTATTGTTGAATTATTGATTAATACGTAAGAAGACACTACTCAATAATTGTTACGAGAATTCTTGTTCAATATTTTATTTTATTAATTCAATAATTGCCGATTTATATTTTATATTATTGTTGTTTCAATAATTATCATTGCATAAAGATTTCCCATTATCGATCAATAATTCATATTATTTGAATAATATTATTAGATAGCATTATTGGCAATGTCTAGAAAGTTCTCATCGAAGAAGAGGTTTGGTCACCTAATTGTCGTCAAGAAGAGAAATCTTTATCTGAAAGCCCTCTTTCCTCGGGAACAAATTTCGTTGTCATAATTGTGATTCTATAATATTATTTGTGAATAATTAATTATTGATTTATATGATAAGGAAACATTTATTTGATGCGGATATAAATGATGGATTTATTTATATGTGGTTATAATTGAAGGAATTAATGTTGTAGTTTTTTATCAGTATTTTTGTCGGAATGGAAGTATTAAAAATTAAATTAGTATTTTTACGATATATTGCGTGAGTTATAATTTTTAATCCGACTGTTGGATCGTTGTGATTTTTGGATATGTTATACATATATAAGTTGAGTATATGTCCACAAATTTTGAACCGTTAAAAATGAACAAATGATTTGTTATGAATTTTAAGAGGTGACTGATTCAAAAATTAGGTTTATAAATGATTTTGTTGGAAAATTCTAGAATTGAGTGGGCCCCACTTGTGGTTGATGAAGAAATGTGCTGAATTTTATTTCAAATGTGGTGGGTGGCAATAGTAGCAGGTAAAGCCATCAGGTAGCAGGTCAAGTCTGCTTTGGCGTGCTAACATTTTCCTATAAATAGAGGGCTAAGTTAGAATTGAAAATTACACCAGAAACATAAGTTTTCTCTCTTTCTCTCTCTATATTATTAAGCGTATTTTGTGAGTATTTAGATACTTTGAGAGTTCTTTGCTTAGTATAAGTTTCATTCAAAGATCACTTCCGACCTTTCATTCTGAAGTACTATTTCTTTGAGGTAAGGGATGTTATTTTCTTCTTAAATGATATTATTTTCTTCAATATCATTATGCTGAAATATTGGTGAATGTTTTAATCAAATTTAGAACTTTTTGTGTCGGGGTTACTATTCACGTATACGGCACTATTCACCAAAAAATGAAATTTTTTCTTTTTGTCCAAGATATCTATTATGGTTACTATCTTTGATTGTATCCATGTTTTGATCTTTATTTTTGAATACTGCTTCAAAATTGGTTATTATGAAGTATTAGTGATCTTGAATAAACTGTAACACGAATCCCTAATATTTGTCCTTCTGTCTCACTGGATTCGTTCTCTAAAATGTTTTTCATCATCCTCGGTCCTTAATGATGATATTATTGAATATCTTTGGCCTGTAGTGCAAAGATGAATGATTAACAGATGAATATCTTTGGCCCATAGTGCAAAGATGAACAGGTGTTGAGATGAACATGACCAACTGGTGATACAAATGAATATCTTTGGCCTGTAGTGCAAAGATGAATATTCGATTAAAGATGTATATTTATTGTTGTTACAGGGATAAATATTGATGATGGACTTTTAAATCTTAGAAGATAGTAGAACTTATTCTCTACTTGACTCTTCTAATGGATTCTTTGTTTATTGCACCGCAGCTTTGATCTAAAACTTGTTGTCTATTATGTTTTATCAGATTTTTCCCTGTTGAAGACTAATGATAATTTGTTATATATTATCTTAGTCATAATATTCTTTACTGGGCTAGTTGAGCTCACCCTTTTCCTTTTTGTTCCATTTTTCTTCTCATGAGGTGAGAACATAGCAGGATCTAGTCGGGGTATGTAGTGATGGTTCTAGAAAGATGTTTTAGCAGTCCTCACTATTTCTGTAAAATAGTATTTTAATAATTATAATGAGGACTTATTTGAGTGTTGATATTGTCTAGAAGACAATATTTGTATTTAAACTCATAGTATATGTTGTCGTATTTTGCACGACAAATGTATTATTGAAGTTGTAGTTTTCTTTTTGTACCATGTATTTGGTGACTCAGGATGGGTGTTGTATACCTATTTTGGGGGCATCACACTAACTCTTGAGGTATAACCTTTGAGCGTAGAATATATTCCTTCTTATCCAAGATTTTAATAGGTACCTCTTCATACGTTTAATCTTCCGCTATCTCGTCCGGTTCAAAATCAATAATGTGGTTCGGGTCATCCATATATTTACGTAACATCAATACGTGAAAAACACGCGACATACTTTGCATTAAGGCGAGTCTATAGGTCACAATTCCTACTCGATCGAGGATTTCAAATGGGCCATCTTCATAGACTCTTGCTTCTAGAATAACGCCTTCTTGAACCTTCTTCTTCATATTCATCAGCTCCAGGTCTGTAGCTTTAACATTAATGTTTAAATTCGGTTCTAATTAATCGTATATTCGCTATTTTCACGTAGGTTTGTATATTTGCACTCGTAAACACATACGATCCTCTACTCAACACGTCGGCTAACACGTTCGCTTATCCCACGATGGTATTGAATGGTATAATCGTAATCTTCAACAGCTCGAGCCAACATCTTCAGCGCATGTTACGTTCGTTTTGGGTGAAGAAATATTTGAGGGTTTTAAAAATGGGTTTTGTACTGGGGTCAATACAAAATTCGATTTCCCGCTCTGGGGTAGTCTAAGAAGTCTTCCGGGAATACGTCAGGAAATTTATTAACAATAGAAATATCATTCATAACTGTGACTCTCATCCCAAACTTGGATAGCACATGAAATGAAGATTTCTCCTAACAGAGTTTCAACAGATAAGTTAAAGTTTAATTTCTCCAGAGTTAAATTTAAACGTTGAGCGCAAATAGGAGAAATAAAAGAGTGGGTAGAACCGGTATCGAATATGGTATAGACTATGCAAGAGTTTTGATTAACTTACCCGTAATAACTTTGTTCGGGTTCCTCGACAAACGCTCTCACTTAAACTACCGACTCTGACTTGTCTGGGACATCCTTTTGGCATCACTATCCCAGCTAGACTTGACTTTACTACACGATAAAATTGAGCTAGGTGACCTTCTCTTCTTTAATTGAAACACGCTTTGGGTTGCTGCGTACAGTTTGGATGGATGTGTCCCTCTTGTCCGCATTTGAAACATACGATCGGTGGTCGTTCTTCTTCTTTGAAACAGTCTTTGGTGTTCATTGCCTTTCCATCATTATTGAACCTTCTCTTCTTGAAATTTCCACTTCTATTATCTTGGCCATGATTACCACTGAAGTGGTTACCATTCTTGGCATGATAATTTCCTCACGATGGTTATCGTTGTTCCAATGGCCGTTGCCACCGGTATGATTATTATTGTGTTGTTGGTCATTGCCTTTTGGTTGTGCTGACTCATTATCGCGCTCCACTAACTGAGCCCTATTCAAAACATCTGAATATAAACAAAGTTTGTGTGAAATGAGGTATTGACGTATTTCAGGTTTCAAACCTCGCAGAAACATTCACGTCATTCTCTCCTCATTAACGACCAAATGGGATGCGAACCGGGACAACTTGGAAAAATTAGCCTCGTACTGTACAACGATCATATTATTTTGATCCAACTTGATGAACTCTACCTCCTTCATGTGACGAATACTTTCGGGAAAGTACTTGTCGTTGAACAGTTCTTGGAACTTCTCCCAAGACATCTTGAGTGCGTCAGGCTGGGTATATTTTACAGATTCCCACCAATGATCTGCTTCTTCACGCAACATAAAGGTGGCGAATGGAACCTTTTGCTCCTCTGAGCATTCCAAGATATCAAATATCTTGGTGATCTGCTTTATCCACGTCTCTGCCTTAAGTGGTTCTGGCTTTCCCAAAAACTCTGGAGGTCCCAGCTCCTTGAACTGCTTAACGGTGACCAACTGTGGGTTGCCATTGTTTCCACTGCATTATGAACAGAGTCTCTCTCGTTTGGTGTTGCGTAGGCTCGCACAAGCCTCCTCGAACATCCCATCGTTCATCATTTGATCGGTGTTGTTATTTACCTGAGGATTATTGTCTTCATGTTGCACATTATCCTGGGTATTGATATGTGGTGACTCAACGGTCTCTTGTGCTCCATTTCTATCTCAACATTCTTAGATGTCATATTCAAATACTGCCACAAAACAAGAGTTAATTGAGATATCACATATTATCCCTATACTCTGACCGACCAATTAAATACGAAATAAACTTAGGTAGATCATATTAGCGAAGGAATTCCCCGTCTCTCCCCTCCTAGTTCTTGTCTTATATCTCAGACAGGGATCATATCCCTAAGCTTTGATACCAACTGTGACACCCCCAAAATAGGTATACATCACCCATTCTGAGACGCCAAATACATGGTACATAATACAAATACAAACTTAAATATACAACAAAAACTGTGAGTTTTAATACAAATATTGTCTTCTAGATAGTATTCAAACTCAAAATAAGTCCTCAATACATTTATTATCACACTATTTTACAGAATAGTGAGGACTACTAATGCAACCATCTGGACCGTCAATCTATTCCCCGACTAGTCCAAACTATATTCTCATTTCCTGAAGAGAATAGTGAAAGAAAGGGTGAGCTCAACTAGCCCAGTAAGAAATATTATGACTAAGATAATGCAGAATAAATTATCCTTAGCCTTCAACAGTATAACAACTGATAGAATATAATAGACAACAAGTTTTAGATCAACAACTGCAGCGGAATAAGCAATCCATTAGAAGTGTCAAGTAGAGTATAAAATCTACTATCTTCTATGATTTAAAAGATTTATCATCAATTTTATCGCTGAGACTCAGCTTAATAAAGAATCCACATCATCGAATCACCCCTGCACTACGGCCAAGGATATTCTTTAGTATCACGATCACGAATTATCCTTGCACTACGGGGCAAAGATAATCGTGTTTTCATCAACGGTCATAATCATGCCATAAAATAATTCATCTTTGCACCATTGGCCGAAGAGAATCCATGACCATAATCATACCAAAAAATTTCCATCAATGCACTACGGGCCAATGAGGACTTTTATCACATCATTTGTAACATTACGGTCATAATTATACCAAATAATCCCTGGTCATAATCATACCAAGTCCATCTATGCATTACGGGCCAAAGATGACTTTCATTACAATATAAGCATGAGGATGATGACAATGACATAATAATTCAATAAAACAAGTTCAAGGATAAATTTTTAAAGATTTATAATTTAATTTATCCAGAAATCAATAACATCCAAATTGTCAACATGATACTGCTTTGTAGAGTAAAATTCAAGAATAATATTGTATCAAAAATAATTTGGACCGAAAACGAATTAATTTTTATCATGAATAGTACTCTGGGTGACTAGTACTCGAGTGAATAGTATCCCGTGAATAGTACTTCGGGAATAGTAACCCCATGAATAGTACTCCGGCATGAAAAAGTTAAAACTTATCAAGAATACTCAGAATAATATTTCCATGAAAAGATACTGGATGGAGCGCAAATATCAATGATATTCTATTAATTTCACGGAGTATAGAAGCCAAAATTTTAGCAAAACAAGTATAGAATTCGAAATCTGAAACGAAATAATATTACTTACATACTACAGAGTATGGAAGAAAATATTATTTCAAGCGAATATTGAACAAAACTAACATCCCTTTGAACGAAAATAATATTCCATAATAAACAATAATGGAGTAAAATTCAAGAATGAAGATCAAAACATGGATACAATCAAAGATAGTAACCATAATAGACATCTAGGATGAAAAAGAGAAAATTTCATTTTTTGGTGAATAGTGTCGTATTCGTGAATAGTGCCGTATACGTGAATAGTGCCGTATACGTGAATAGTAACCCAGACATAAACGGTAAAAATTTCACAATAAAATTTATATAAATATTTCGGCATAATGATATTGAAGAAAATAATATCATTTACAAAGAAAATAACATCCTTTACCTCAAAATAACAGTAGTTCTGATCGGAATATCGGATGTAAAGCCGAAGAAAACTTGCACTGAATAACAACTCTCAAAGTATCTAAATACTCACACAAAAATAAGCTTGATAATATAGAGAGAAAGAAAACTTGTTTTTGGTGTGATTTTCAATTCTAACCTAAGCGCCTATTTATAGAAAAATGTTAGAACGCCATAGGAGACTAAATAATAAAATAATATTATTATTTATATAAAATTTCTACGCATGCCAAGCTAGACCAAAAATTCAGCCACCACAAGTTGGGCCCACAAATTTAGCACATGTTTTCTACACCAACCAAAAGTGGGTCTCACCCATAATTTTAATAAAAATATTTTATTTTCCGAAACTTCAATAATTCATAATAAATAGCCCTTTTATCAGAAAAATACGAATTTTATGTCCATTCCACACGAAATCGAATTCTCTACAACTTTGTAGCTTTAAGTTTTTTCAAATTACAGACAGAAAATATCGAAAATCCACAAACAGATGATTTTTAACACCTTTTAAAATTCATAACAAATAATGCGTTAATTTTTAACGGTTCAAAATTTGTGGACATATACTAAAGTTATATATGTATAACATATCCAAAAATCACAATGATCCAACGGTCAGATTAAAATTATAACTTACGCAATAGAGCTTTAAGAACATCGATTTGAGTTTTTAATACCTCCAATCCGATAAAATACTGATAAAATACCTCAACATTAATTCCTTCAATTATAACCACATAAAATAAATATTTTCCTATCTATCATTTATGTCCACATAAAATAAATATTTCCTTATTATATAAATCAATAATTAATTATTCACAAATAATATTACAGAATCACAATAATGACAATCAGGCCGTTCCCACGAAAGAGGGGGCTTTCCGATAAGGATTTCTCTTTACTGGCGCGCAATTAGGTGACCAAACCTCTCATTGACAGAACTTTCTAGACATTGCCAATAATGCTATCTAATAATATTATTCAAATAATATAAATTATTGATTTGATAATAGGAAATCTCGTCAAATGACAATTATTGAAACAACAATAATATAAAATATCAACGCACATGAATTATTGAATCAATAAAATAAAATATTGAGCAAGAATTACTTCGTAACAATTATTGAGCAAAACCGGTGACTTCTCACGTAAGCATCAATAATCAATACCACCGTCTTCTACTATGCAACCACGCCAGATTCTTTACTTTTACTACTACCGTGTAGTTCAACAGTTAACGGTAAAACTTCCGCCGTTATTTTCATAAAAAGATATTTCTGTCGTTTTCTCATTCCGACAATAATTCTGTTGTGGGGGACCACAAATGATTATGTCGTTGTACGGATATTCCTCGACAAAAAGAATATTTTATAACCATTTGCTTACTTCTCAAAATTTATAAATATTACCCACAATTATAACATTATTTCAAATCCACACCATAATATAAAAAAATATTTTGAGAAAATTAAATCTTTATTCATAAAAATTGGGGTCTCACAAGGTTTGAGACATTAAAAGAGCAAAGTTGTTAACAAAAGGAATAGGGGACCTATTTCTATGTCTAGGTCTCCAACACCCTTTAATCTCAACTTATATTGGTGCATCTTTGAGAGGAGGAGTTGGGTTACATATCGTCGCTATTTCCTTTAGCCACAGTCTTTTGGCTTATGTTAATTTTCTTGTAGTGGAAATTTTAGAGATAAAAAAATAGGAGATAGAGGAGTCTAACGTACTGTGACAAAGCCTCACTATTGATGATTATTTTCTCTTTATAATATAGATAAATATAGATAATAAAAAGTATATGATTTATCATGAAGAGGAAATGTGAGACCCCGAATTTTATGAAATGAAAGTATTCAATTTTTATAATTATTATTCTATTTACTAAATGGTTAAATTGATAAAAGTACAGTAATACGCGTGGTTGCACAGTGGCACACAATATTGTACAATATCTTTGATTATTGATGCTTACGTGACAAGTCATTCAGTTTTATTCAATTATTGTCAATATTTTATATATTATGAAATTAATAATTGAGACGACAAAGTTATTCATATTATTAAATTGCAATATTTACAATGTCTAGAAGTTCTGCCAAGGAGAGGTTTGGTCACCTAATTGCGCGCCAATAGGGAGAAATCCTTATTAGAAAGCCCCCTCTTTCCTGGGAACGACTTGGTTGTTAAATATTGTGAATTATGATATTAATGATGGATAAGTTCGTATTGATTAAAGATGAATTTGATAGTTCCATTGTGTTGAAATTATTTGTGTTAGTGGAAATCGACATTTATTTCGATAATAATTGATGTCTGAAGGTTATATTGTTCAATCGGGTATTCGGGGCACTTTTTCTGTCGGAGTACTATTCATGAGTTACTATTCAATTCTTTATTATTCCATTCTTTATTATTCTGTTGGAATAACTCAGATACGCCAGATACCCTATACATAACCTTTTGTATCTGTACATACCCTATACTTGGTAAAATCCTATGTTATTCCATTCATATTATTATGTTGGAATAATGCTTTATCTGATACCGCATACATGGTGAAATTCTTCTATTATTCCGTTCTTTATTATTCGTTTGGAATATCACATCGGTCTGAATTCACTTTGACTGGTTTTCATTTATTATTCATTGGAATAACTTTTGTATACGTGGATTACCGTATACCGGTGATGTCTGTTGTTATTCCATTCTTTATTATTACATTGTAATAACTTTGTATCGTGGATTACCGTATACACGGTGATTTCTGCTGTTATTCCATTCTTTAATATTACGTCGAATATCCTATCTCGTGTTTTCTGTGGGACTTGGTTCCATTCATTATTATTCTGTTGGAATAACCTGTCTATGTGAATTACCACATGCATGGTGAATGATCCTTTGTATTCATTCCTTATTAAATTGTGGAAATGATCTGTTTACGTTGATTATGATGAGAGTCATAATAAAAGCATTGGACTGATGAAAATCATGGGTATATATGGTATTAGTAAGTGTTATGATGAGTTATGTTGGTTATTATGTGAAAACATGAAAGTTTCTTAAAAATCACAAAGGGTTGAAAAATCAGATTTTGGTGAAAATGGAACATAAAATTCAATTGATCATATCTCCTATTATATTTCGCATTTTTTAGTGTGGTCAAGTTCTAGAGTTAGATCTATGACTTTTGCAGCATCTCCAAGTGGAATCACTGTAAAAGGTGTTGTAGATTTTCGTGTGGACTGATTTTAACAAATGAGTCAAAAGCTACAAATACCGAAAATGCTACTGCCCAGATTTTTAAAAGGGAAGTTTCGGCCACTTAATTTGTGAGAAAAATTCTGGCCTTTTGGGACATGAAAGTATATGGTATAAAGTACCTCTTGTCCAAAAAATGAGCTCATTCCGACTTAAAATGTGCAAGTTACGACTATTTCAATATTTAGGTTTTTCCGACGAAAAATGCTATAATCGGAGTTCTATAACTCCGATGACCATGAAATTTAACCTGGAAGCTTACGTTAACATGTGTAAGATCCTGCCAAGATTTGGGAATTTCTGGAGTTAAACTTGAGGTAGCTAATTTCTTAAAGAATTAATTAGAAATTGATTTTTGAAAAAATAGTAAATGAATTTTAAAAATTTTAAGAAAAATATATGTTCATTATGGGACTATATTCTGCTAAATCCCAGAAAAGAAATATTTTTGGAACTGATTTGGTATTTTTCATGAAAATAGTTTAGTTACAAACATATGAATTAAATATGTTATATGAAGTAACAAAATTGGAAAATAGGATTTTATGGCTTGAGAATCCTATATAGGGTATATGCATATTTTTGATGAGGGATTTGATCATTGGTGATGATATCTTATGAGTATGGCATTTTTGAATGATTAAATGCATTATGTGGTAAAGTGTAAACAATTGAAATAAATTGTTTATAAGTTTAAGAAGTGATTAAAATATTGTTATAGTATTAATGATATTAGATTATGAGATTATTAAGTGATTGATAATATTGGGATATTCTTGAACCCTGGATAAATTATATTATAAATGCTTAATATTTATCCTTTATTTCATTTGATTGATTATTTATATCATTGTCATGATCCTCATGCTTATATTGTGTTGAAAGTCATCTGTGGCTTACGTGCATAGATGGACTTGGTATGATTATGACCAGGGATTATTCGGTATAATCATGGCCGTAATGTTACAAATGATGTGGTAAAAGTCATCTTTTACCCGTATTGTATAGATGGACTTGGTATGATTATGACCAGGGATTGTTCGGTATAATCATGACCGTAATTGAAAACACGAATATCCTTGGCATGTAGTGCATGGATAATTCGTGGTCGTGATACTATTAAGCTGAGTCTCAGCATTATTGGTTTTACAGTTGTATATTTTTGGCCTGTAGTGCAAAGATGAACTGTTGGTTACTGGTTATATAGTTGTATATCTTTGGCCGTAGTGCAAAGATGAACTTATTAGTATGATTATGAGCAGAAATTGTGATTTGGTATAATTATATGTCAAGAGAAGACTCATCATTAGAAGGAACATGATAGTAATCTTCTCATTTTTCTTTGGGGTCTATTGGACCAACCAAGGATAATTCTCTGGGCATATGATATCTATCATAACTTAGATTCATGGCCTCCTATGTATGAAGGTTTCCTTGAGCTTTTCCCAAAGATTTAATTTCTAAAACAGTTATTGACTGTACTTTTATATAAAGTACCTTTGTAAGGTGTTGTGGTCGAAGCACCATGAGAGTTACATAGATTTTGTAATGAAACTTATCTGTTGTCGTACTCTGCACGACAGTTCAATAGTTGTATAAATGAAATTTGTATTTGATTTTTATGGAGTGATATCTGGCGACTCAGAATGGGTCGTGTGGACCTCTTTTGGGGTCGTCACAATTGGTATCAAAGCTTAGGGATATGGTCGCTGGCGAAGATGTTAGTCTATAACTAGGAGGGGAGAGACGAGTAATATACTTCGCTAGGGTGTGACTTACCTAAGCCGAATTTTTTTTTACTTGATAAGTTGATAATTTGAGATATGTCAATTAACCTTTGTTTTGAAGGTATATTTTAGAATGATATCTGAAATAAAGGAGATGAACAATGGGAAAATTATGATACAGAGGATATAACTGGAAAGGTACAATTCGAAAAGAAAGCAAGGTATTCTCATCTCTTCGAACTACCAGGTACGTAAATTTCGAGGGCAAAATTTCATAAGGAAGGGAGATTGTGAGACCCCAAATTTTATGAAATGAAAGTATTCAATTTTTATAATTATTATTCTATTTAGTAAACGGTTAAATTGATAAAAGTATGCGATGTCTGGCATTAGTTGCAATTGGCACACAATATTGTACAATATCTTTGATTATTGATGCTTACGTGACAAGTCATTCAGTTTTATTCAATTATTGTCAATATTTTATATATTATGAAATTAATAATTGAGACGACAAAGTTATTCATATTATTAAATTGTAATATTTACAATGTCTAGAAGTTCTGCCAAGGAGAGGTTTGGTCACCTAATTGCGCGCAAATAGGGAGAAATCCTTATTAGAAAGCCCCCTCTTTCCTGGGAACGACTTGGTTGTTAAATATTATGAATTATGATATTAATGATGGATAAGTTCGTATTGATTAAAGATGAATTTGATAGTTCCATTGTGTTGAAATTATTTGTGTTAGTGGAAATAGACATTTATTTCGATAATAATTGATGTCTGAAGGTTATATTGTTCAATCGGGTATTCGGGGCACTTTTTTTGTCGGAGTACTATTCATGAGTTACTATTTATGAGTTACTATTCAATTCTTTATTATTCCATTCTTTATTATTACATTGGAATAACTTTTGTATCTGTGACATACCCTATACATAACTTTTAGATCGTGATATACCTATATACTTGGTAAAATCCTATGTTATTCCATTCTATATTATTATGTTGGAATAATCTGCTTATCTCAATCCGCATACATGGTGAAATTCTTCTATTATTCCGTTCTTTATTATTACTCGTCGGAATATCCTCATCGGTCTTAATTTACTTTGACACGGTTTCATTTATTATTACATTGGAATAACTTTGTATCGTGGATTCTGTATACACCGGTGATGTCTGTTGTTATTCCATTCTTTATTATTACTCAGTAATAACTTTGTACGTGGATTATCGTATATCCGGTGATTTCTGTTGTTATTCCATTCTTTAATATTCTGTCAGAATATCCTATCTGTGTGTTTACGCCGGACTTGGTTCCATTCATTTTTATTCTGTTGGAATAACCTGTCTATTTGAATTACCACATGCATGGTGAATGATCCTTTGTATTCATTCCTTATTAAATTGTGGAAATGATCTGTTTACGTTGATTATGATGAGAGTCATAATAAAAGCATTGGACTGATGAAAATCATGGGTATATATGGTATTAGTAAGTGTTATGATGAGTTATGTTGGTTATTATGTGAAAACATGAAAGTTTCTTAAAAATCACAAAGGGTTGAAAAATCAGATTTTGGTGAAAATGGAACATAAAATTCAATTGATCATATCTCCTATTATATTTCGCATTTTTTAGTGTGGTCAAGTTCTAGAGTTAGATCTATGACTTTTGCAGCATCTCCAAGTGGAATCACTGTAAAAGGTGTTGTAGATTTTCGTGTGGACTGATTTTAGCAAAGGAGTCAAAAGCTACAAATACCGAAAATGCTCTTGATTTTTAAAAGGAAGTTTCGGCCACTTAATTTGTGAGAAAAATTCTGGCCTTTTGGGACATGAAAGTATATGGTATAAAGTACCTCCTGTCCAAAAAATGAGCTCATTCCGACTTAAAATGAGCAAGTTACGACTATTTCAATATTTAGGTTTTTCCGACGAAAAATGCTATAATCGGAGTTCTATAACTCCGATGACCATAAAATTTAACCTGGAAGCTTACGTTAACATGTGTAAGATCCTGCCAAGATTTGGGAATTTCTGGAGTTAAACTTGAGGTAGCTAATTTCTTAAAGAATTAATTAGAAATTGATTTTTGAAAAAATAGTAAATGAATTTTAAAAATTCCAAGAAAAATATATGTTCATGAATTACTATTCACGAGTTACTATTCACGAGTTACTATTCATGAGTTATTATTCATAAGTTACTATTCACGAGTAGTACTCACGGGGTACTATTCACCCGAATAATATATTTATTTTCAGTCTAAATCATTTTTGGGTACAATATTATTTCATGAGGAGATGTGCTAATTTTTGAGACCGTTGGTTGAAATTATAATAGTAAATCAATATGGATCGTTGATTTAAAGTTTTAATAGTAACTTGCCCTTTCGGTGTTCCAAGGGTTAATTACCCCTTCGTAAATAGTAGTTGTCTCTTCAATATTACCAAGAGTTATTTGCCTCTTCGGTGTTCCAAGGGTTAATTGCCCCTTCGAAAATAGTAGTTGTCTCTTCAATATTACCAAGAGTCATTTTGACCCTTCGTTAAGACCAAGAGCCACTCTCAGTTTTTCTATAAATAGAAGCTCATTCCTTCATTATTTCTTACGAATTCACTGAAACTCTAGAGAGAGAAATTATAGAAAGAAGCTATAGAGAGAAAGAAGAAGAATATTCTGCTACTTCACTACTTCTATATCCAGTTTCTTTATAAGGTAAGGGATATTATTTATTGTACTCGTAAGGGGTGTTATTCTTTCTTATTCATAAAAAGAACTTCTGTTATTCCATTCTTTATTATTCTGTTGGAATAACTTGTATACGCGACA
Source organism: Panax quinquefolius (assembly GCA_020205615.1). Lineage (NCBI taxonomy): Eukaryota > Viridiplantae > Streptophyta > Magnoliopsida > Apiales > Araliaceae > Panax > Panax quinquefolius. The sequence continues at coordinate 379,106 of CM035155.1, read as the reverse complement.
TACCCTATACATAACTTTTGTATCACAAAGATACCCTATACTTGGTGAAATCCTCATTTATTCCATTCTATATTATTATGTTGGAATAACTTTGTTTATCTGATGTCGCATACATGTTGAAATTCTTCTATTATACCGTTCTTTAATATTTTGTTTGGATATCACATCGATGCTAATTTACTTTGACACAGTTCCATTTATTATTCTATTGGAATAACTTTGTATACGTGGATAACAGTATACACGGTGATGTCTGTTGTTATTCCATTCTTTATTATTACATTGGAATAACTTTGTATACGTGGATTCTGCCAGTATACCGGTGATTTCATTGTTATTCCATTCTTTAATATTACATCAAAATATCCTATCTGTGTGTTTCTGCGGGACTGGTTCCATTCTTTATTATTACATTGGAATAACTTTGTCTACATGTGAATTACCACATGCATAGTGAATGATCCTTTATATTCATTCCTTATTAAATTATGGAAATGATATGTTTACGTTGATTATGATGAGAGTCATAATAAAAGCATTGGACTGATGAAAATCATGGGTATATGTGGTATTAGTAAGTGTTATGATGAGTTATGTTGGTTATAATGTAAAAACATGAATGTTTCTTAGAAATCACAAAAGGTTGAAAAGTCAGATTTTGGTGAAAATGGAACATAAAATTGAATTGATCATATCTCCTATTATATTTTGCATTTTTGAATGTGGTCAAGTTCTAGAGTTAGATCTATGAGTTTTTGTAGCATCTCCAAGTGGAATCACTGTAAAAGGTGTTGTAAATTTTCGTGTGGACTGATTTTAGCAAAGGAGTCAAAAGCTGCAAATACCGAAAACGCTACTGCCCAGATTTTTAAAAGGGATGTTTCGGCCACTTAATTTGTGAGAAAAATTCTGGATTTTTGGGACATGAAAGTATATGGTATAAAGTACCTCCTGTCCAAAAATGAGCTCATTCCGACTTAAAATGAGCAAGTTATGACTATTTCAATATTTAGGTTTTTCCGACGAAAAATGCTATAACCGGAGTTCTATAACTCCGATGACCATGAAATTTAACCTGGAAGCACATGTTAACATGTGTAAGATCCTGCCAAGATTTTGGAATTTCTTGAGTTAAACTTGAGGTAGCTAATTTCTTAAGGAATTAATTAGAAATTGATTTTTGAAAAAATAGTAAATAAATTTTAAAATTAGAGAAAATATATATTCATTATGGGACTATTTACGCTAAATCCCAAAAAAGAAATATTTTTGGGCTGATTTGGTATTTTTCATGAAAATGGTTTAATTACTGAACATATGAATTAAATATGTTATGTGAAGTAACAAAATTAGAAAATAGGATTTTATAGCTTGGGAATCCTATATAGGGTATATATATATTTTTTTGAGGAGGATTTGATCATTGGTGATGATATCTTATGAGTATGGCATTTTTGAATGATTAAATGTATTATATGGTAAAAGTGTAAACAATTGAAATAAATTGTTTATAAGTTTAAGAAGTGATTAAAATATTGTTATAATATTAATGATATTAAATTATGAGATTATTAAGTGATTGATAACATTGGGATATTCTTGAACCCTGGATAAATTATATTATAAATGTTTAATATTTATCCTTTATTTCATTTGATTGATTATTTATATCATTTTCATGATCCTCATGTTTATATTGTGTTGAAAGTCATCTGTGGCTTACGTGCATAGATGGACTTGGTATGATTATGACCAGGGATTATTCGGTATAATCATGACCGTAATGTTACAAATGATGTGGTAAAAGTCATCTTTTACCCGTAGTGCATAGATGGACTTGGTATGATTATGACCAAGGATTGTTCGGTATAATCATGGCCAGATTGAAAACTCTGAATATCCTTGGCATGTAGTGCATGGATAATTAATGGTCGTGATACTATTAAAATTTGAGTCTCAAAGATTATTGGTTTCTGAGTTGTATATCTTTGGCTGTAGTGCAAAGATGAATCTGTTGGTTCTTTAGTTATCTGATTGTATATCTTTGGTAGTAGTGCAAAGATGAATTTATTAGTATGATTATGAGCAGAAATTGTGATTTGGTATAACCATGATTTTTGATGTTTCAGGTGAAGATGGGTTATGAAAATTATCTTCGTCCTAGGTGCGAAATGGAATTCAAATCACAATTATGATTATGAGTTATTCTTATGATTGTGGGCGAGAATTTGTTGATTGATGTTTCAGGATAAAACATTATTGGTGGACTTTTAACTTGGAAGATAATAGACACGATGGTCTATTTGACTCTTTAATGGATTGCTTTCGTTCACTTCAACTATGGTTGAAAAGTTTTATCATCTACCATATGTTCTAAATCTTTGATTTATTACTGATGAATGCTATTGATAATTTAATTATCTTTAGTCATGATATTCTTTACTGGGCTAGTTGTGCTCACACTTTTGCTTCACAATTCCTTTTAGGTAATAAGAGTGTAGCTGGGTCGAGCGGGGATAACAGGAAAATAGTGAGATGGTCCGAAACTGTTGAAGTTTCTCAATACATTATAAAATGACATGACATGCAATATATATTTGCATTGAGGACCTAAGATGTGCGTGTCATATTTTATACGTCACTTGATAATTGATTTTGGTGAACAACAATAGGTTGATGAGAACCCAACTTTGGAAGGGTGTTTTGCCACATCATACAAGATGTCTAATGACATACAATCTCATGTTATCATAAAAGACGAGTTTGTGCACATCCACTTCTTGAGTATATCTACAAGCACTACTATATGATCTTGGAGTATATTTGAGATATAATTCTCACTTAGAGATAAGCGAGATAATTATATGTCGAGAAGACTCATCATTGGAAGGAACATAATAGTAATCTTCTCGTTTTTCTTTGGGGTCTATTGGACCAACCAAGGATAATTCTCTGGGGCATATGATATCTATCTAACATAACTTAGATTCATTGGCCTCCAAAGATTTTAATTTCTAAAAGCAATTTTTTTTACTTGATAAGTTGATAATTTGAGATATGTCAATTAACCTTTGTTTATAAAGGTATATTTTAGAATGATATCCCTATTTTGGGGCGTCAAATTGGTATCAAAGGAGATGAGCAATAGGAAAATAATGATACTTACCTAAGAGGATATAATATGTCGATTAACCTTTGGAAGGTATATTTTAGAATGATCCGAAAAGAAAGCAAGGTATTCCCATCTCTTTGAACTACTAGGTACGTAAATTTGGAGGGCGAAATTTCATAAGGAGGGGAGATTGTGAAATCCCGAATTTTTTTAATTGAAAGTATTCAATTTTATATAATTATTATTCTATTTAGTAAACGGTTAAATTGATAAAAGTATAATAATATGCGTGGTTGCATAGTGGCACACGGTATTGTAAAATATCTTTGATTATTGATGCTTACGTGAGAAGTCATTCAGTTTTATTCAATTATTGTCAATATTTTATATATTATTAAATTGATAATTGAGACGACAACGTTATTCATATTATTAAATTGTAATATTTACAATGTCTAGAAGTTCTGCCAAGGAGAGGTTTGGTCACCTAATTGCGCGCCAATAGGGAGAAATCCCCTCTCTTTCCTGGGAAGGACCTGGTTGTTAAATATTGTGAATTATGATATTAATGATGGATAAGTTCGTATTGATTAAAGATGAATTTGATAGTTCTATTGTGTTGAAATTATTTGTGTTAGTGGAAATCGACATTTATTTCGATAATAATTGATGTCTGAAGGTTATATTGTTCAATCGGGTTATTCGGGGCACTTTTAGGTGTGAGAGTACTATTCATGAATTACTATTCATGAGTTACTATTCACTTTATTCAGTTACTATTCATGAGTACTATTTATAAGTTATTATTTATTCACGAGTACTATTCATGGGTACTTTCAATTCACTAGAACAATATATTTATTTTCGATTCAAATTATTTTTGGGTAAAATATTATTCCATGAGGAGATGTGCTAATTTTTCAGACCGTTGGTTGAAATTATAATAGTAAATCAATATGGATCGTTGATTTAAAGTTTTAATAGTAACTTGCCCTTTCGGTGTTCCAAGGGTTAATTGCCCCTTCCCAAATAGTAGTTGTCTCTTCAATATTACCAAGAGTTACTTGCCTCTTCGGTGTTCCAAGGGTTAATTGCCCTTTCGTAAATAGTAGTTGTCTCTTCAATATTACCAAGAGTCATTTTGACCCTTCGTTAAGACCAAGAGCCACTCTCAGTTTTTATATAAATAGAAGCTCATTTTTTCATTATTTCTTACGAATTTACTGAAACTCTAGAGAGAGAAATTATAGAGAGAAGCTATAGAGAGAAAGAAAAAGAGTATTCTGCTACTTCACTACTTCTATATCCAGTTTCTTTATAAGGTAAGGGATATTATTTATTGTACTCGTAAGGGGTGTTATTCTTTCTTATTCATAAAAGAGAACTTACATTATTCCATTCTTTATAATTACATTGGAATAACTTTTGTATCTGTGACATACCCTATACATAACTTTTGTATCATGCCGGTACACCCTATACTTGGTGAAATCCTTTGTTATTCCATTCTATATTATTATGTTGGAATAACTTTGTTTATCTGAAATCTGCATGCGTGGTGAAATTCTTCTATTATTCATTTCTTTATTATTACATTAGAATATCACACATCGGTCTTAATTTTACTTTGACACAGTTTCATTTATTATTTTGTTGGAATAACTTTTGTATCGTCGTGGATAACCGTATACACGGTGATGTCTGTTGTTATTCCATTCTTTATTATTACATTGGAATAACTTTTGTATCGTGGATTCTAGTATACACGGTGATTTACATTGTTATTCCATTCTTTAATATTACGTAGAATATCCTATACGTGTTTTCTGTGGGACTTGGTTCCATTCATTATTATTACATTGGAATAACTTTTATACATGTGAATTACCACATGCATGGTGAATGATCCTTTGTATTCATTCCTTATTAAATTGTGGAAATGATCTGTTTACGTTGATTATGATGATAGTCATAATAAAAGTATTGGACTGATGAAAATCATGGGTATATATGGTATTAGTAAGTGTTATGATAAGTTCTGTTGGTTATTATGTAAAAACATGAAAGTTTCTTAGAAATCACAAAGGGTTGAAAAATCAGATTTTGGTGAAAATGGAACATAAAATTCAATTGATCATATCTCCTATTATATTTTTCATTTTTGAGTGTGGTCAAGTTCTAGAGTTAGATCTATGAGTTTTGTAGCATCTCCAAGTGGAATCACTGTAAAAGGTGTTGTAGATTTTCGTGTGGACTGATTTTAGCAAAGGAGTCAAAAGCTGCAAATACCGAAAACGCAACTGCCCAGATTTTTAAAAGGGAAGTTTTGGCCACTTAATTTGTAAGAAAAATTCTGGCCTTTTGGGACATGAAAATATATGGTATAAAGTACCTCCTGTCCAAAAATGAGCTCATTCCGACTTAAAATGAGCAAGTTATGACTATTTCAATATTTAAGTTTTTTTGATGAAAAACGCTATAACCGGAGTTCTATAACTCTGATGACCATGAAATTTAACCTGGAAGCTCACGTTAACATGTGTAAGATTCTGCCAAGATTTGGGAATTTTTGGAGTTAAACTTGAGGTAGCTAATTTCTTAAGGAATTAATTAAAAAATTATTTTTGAAAAAATAGTAAATGAATTTTAAAAATTTCGAGAAAAATATATGTTCATTATGGGACTATTTTCTGCTAAATCCCAGAAAAGAAATAATTTTGGAAGTGATTTGGTATTTTTCATGAAAATGGTTTAGTTACGAACATATGAATTAAATATGTTATGTGAAGTAACAAAATTGGAAAATAGGATTTTATGGCTTGGGAATCCTATATAGGGTATATGCATATTTTTGATGAGGGATTTGATCATTGGTGATGATATCTTATGAGTATGGCATTTTTGAATGATTAAATTAATTATGTGATAATGTGTAAACAATTGAAATAAATTGTTTATAAGTTTAAGAAGTGATGAAAATATTGTTTTAATATTAATGATATTAGATTATGAGATTATTAAGTGATTGATAACATTGGGATATTCTTTAACCTGGATAAATTATATTATAAATGTTTAATATTTATCCTTTATTTTATTTGATTGATTCTTTATATCATTGTCATGATCCTTATGCTTATATTGTGTTGAAAGTCATCTGTGTCTTACGTGCATAGATGGACTTGGTATGATATGATTATGACCAGGGATTATTCGGTATAATCAAGACCGTAATGTTACAAATGATGTGGTAAAAGTCATCTTTTACCCGTGGTGCATAGATGGACTTGGTATGATTATGACCAGGGATTGTTCGGTATAATCATGACCGTAATTGAAAACACGAATATCCTTGGCATGTATAATCGTGCTTATGGATCATTATTATTTTTCTGATTGTATATCTTTGGCTGGCACATGGTGCAAAGATGAACTGTTGATTCTTTGGTTATCTGATTTGTATATCTTTGGTAGTAGTCTGAAGATGAACTTATTAGTATGATTATGAGCAGAAATTGTGATTTGGTATAACCATGATTTTTGATGTTTCAGGTGAAGATAGGTGATGAAAATTATCTTCGTCCTAGGTGCGAAAAGGAATTCAAATCACAATTATGATTATGAGTTATTCATATGATTGTGGACAAGAATTGTTGATTGATGTTACAGGTATAAAACATTATTGGTGGACTTTTAACTTGGAGAAGATAATAGACCTGATGGTCTATTTGACTCTTTTAATGGATTGCTCGTTTCGCTGCAACTATGGTTGAAAATTTTTATCATCTACCATATGTTCTAAATCTTTGATTTATTACTGATGAATGATATTGATAATTTAATTATCTTTACTCATGATATTCTTTACTGGGCTAGTTGTGCTCACCCTTTTTGCTTCACAATTCCTTTCGGTAATAAGAGTGTAATTGGGTCGGCGGGGATAACGAGGGAAATAGTGAGATGGTGCGAGGCTGTTTTAAGTTTCTCAATACATTATAAAAGCGGCATGACGTACAATATATATTTGCATTGAGGACCTAAGATGTGCGTATATATTTTATCGTCACTTGATAATTGATTTTGGTGAACAACAATAGGTTGATGAGAACCCAACTTTGGAAGGGTATTTTGCCACATCATACAAGATGTCTAATGACATACAATCTCATGTTATCATAAGATAGGGTTGTGCACATCCACTTGCTGAGTATATCTACAAGCACTACCTATATGATCTTGGAATATATTTGAGATATAATTCTCACTTAGAGATAACTGAGATAATTATATGTCAAGAGAAGACTCATCATTGGAAGGAACATGATAGTAATCATCTCGTTTTTCTTTGGGGTCTATTGGACCAACCAAGGATAATTCTCTGGGCATATGATATCTATCATAACTTAGATTCATGGCCTCCTATGTATGAAGGTTTCCTTGAGCTTTTCCCAAATATTTTAATTTCTAAAACAGTTATTGACTGTACTTTTATGTAAAGTACCTTTGTAAGGTGTTGTGGTTGAAGCACCATGAGAGTTATATAGATTTTGTATTGAAACTCACAGCTTATCTGTTGTCGTACTCTGCACGACAGTTCAACAGTTGTATAAATAAAATTTGTATTTGATTTTTATGGAGTGATATATGGCGAATCAGAATGGGTCGTGTGGACCTATTTTGGGGGCATCACAATTGGTATCAAAGCTTAGGGATATGGTCACTGGCGAAGATGTTAGTCTATAACTAGGAGGGGAGAGACGAGTAATATACTTCGCTAGGGTGTGACTTACCTAAGCCGAATTTTTTTTTTACTTGATAAGTTGATAATTTGAGATATGTCAATTAACCTTTGTTTTGAAGGTATATTTTAGAATGATATCTGAAATACAGGAGATGAGCAATGGGAAAATTATGATACAGAGAGGATATAGCAGGAAGGTGCAATCATCGAAAAAAGCAAGGTATTCTCATCTCTTTGAAATACTAGGTACGTAAATTTCGAGGGCAAAATTTCATAAGGAGGGGAGATTATGAGACCCCGAATTTTATGAAATGAAAGTATTCAATTTTTATAATTATTATTCTATTTAGTAAACGGTTAAATTGATAAAAGTACAATAATACGCGTGGTTGCACATTGGCACACGGTATTGTATAATATCTTTGATTATTGATGCTTACGTGAGAAGTCATTCAGTTTTATTCAATTATTGTCGATATTTTATATATTATTAAATTAATAATTGAGATGACAAAGTTATTCATATTATTAAATTGCAATATTTACAATGTCTAGAAGTTACGCGAGGAGAGGTTTGGTCACTAATTGAGCGCCAATAGGGAGAAATCCTTATTGGAAGCCCTCTTTCACAGGAACGACACGGTTGTTAAATATTGTGAATTATGATATTAATGATGGATAAGTTCGTTATTGATTAAAGATGAATTTGATAGTTCCATTGTGTTGAAATTATTTGTGTTAGTGGAAATCGACATTTATTTCGATAATAATTGATGTCTGAAGGTTATATTGTTCAATCGGGTATTCGGGGCACTTTTCGTGTCAGAGTACTATTCACGAGTTACAATTCATGAGTTACTATTCATAAGTTACTATTCACGAGTACTATTCACGGGGTACTATTCACCCGAATAATATATTTATTTTCAGTCCAAATCATATTTGGGTACAATATTATTCCATGAGGAGATGTGCTAATTTTTTAGACCATTGGTTGAAATTATAATAGTAAATCAATATGGATCGTTGATTTAAAGTTTTAATAAGTAACTTGCCTTTTCGATTGTTCCAAGGGTTAATTGCCCATTCATGAAATAGTAGTTGTCTCTTTAATATTACTAAGAGTTACTTGCCTATTCGATTGTTCCAGGGTTAATTAAGCCTTGAAAATAGTAGTTGTCTCTTGATATTACCAAGTCATTTTGACCCTTCGTTAAGACCAAGAGCCACTCTCGGTTTTTTACTATAAATAGAAGCTCATTCCTTCATTATTTCTTACGATTCTTTGAAACTCTAGAGAGAATTATAGAGAAAAGCTATAGAGAGAAAAAGAGAGAATTACTACTACTTCACTACTTCTATATCCGGTTTCTTTATAAGGTAAGGGATATTATTTATTGTACTCGTGTAAGGGGTGTTATTCTTTCTTATTCATAAAGAGAACTTACATTATTTCATTCTTTATTATTACATTGGAATAACTTTTGTATCTGTGGCATATACCTATACATAACTTTGTATATGCGTATACCATATACTTGGTGAAATCCTTTGTTATTCCATTCTATATTATTATGTTGGAATAACTTTGTTTATCTGAATCTGCATACATGGTGAAATTCTTCTATTATTACATTCTTTATTATTACATTGGAATATCACATGCAAGGTTGAAATTTTGCACGACTGGTTCCATTTATTATTACATTGGAATAACTTTTATATCATGGATTCACCAGATATACCGGTGATGTCTGTTGTTATTCCATTCTTTATTATTACATTGGAATAACTTTTGTATCGTGGATTCTGTATACCGGTGATTTCTGTTGTTATTCCATTCTTTAATATTACGTCGAAATATCCTATCTGTAATGTTCTGTGGGACTGGTTCCATTCTTTATTATTACATTGGAATAACTTTTATACATATGAATTACCACATGCATGGTGAATGATCCTTTGTATTCATTCCTTATTAAATTATGGAAATGATCATTTTACGTTGATTATGATGAGAGTCATAATAAAAGCATTGGACTGATGAAATTCATGGGTATATGTGGTATTAGTAAGTGTTATGATGAGTTATGTTGGTTATTATGTGAAAACATGAAAGTTTCTTAGAAATCACAAAGGGTTGAAAAATCAGATTTTGGTGAAAATGGAACATAAAATTCAATTGATCATATCTCCTATTATATTTTGCATTTTTGAGTGTGGTCAAGTTCTAGAGTTAGATCTATGAGTTTTGTATCATCTCAAAGTGGAATCACTGTAAAAGGTGTTGTAGATTTTCGTGTGGACTAATTTTAGCAAAGGAGTCAAAAGCTATAAATCTGAAAAGCGCTATCGCCTGTGATTTTTAAAAGGAAGTTTCGGCCACTTAATTTGTGAGAAAATTTCTGGCCTTTTGGACATGAAATTATATGGTATAAAGTACCTCCTGTCCAAAAATGAGCTCATTCAGAGCTTAAAATGAGCAAGTTATGACTATTTCAATATTTAAGTTTTTCCGATGAAAAACGCTATATAACCGGAGTTCTATAACTCAGATGACCATGAAATTTAACACTGGAAGCTCACGTTAACATGTGTAAGATCCCCGCCAAGATTTGGGAATTTACTGGAGTTAAACTTGAGGTAGCTAATTTCTTAAGAAATTAATTAGAAATTGATTTTTAAAAATAGTAAATGAATTTTAAAAATTCTCGAGAAAATATATATTCATTATGGGACTATACTCGCTAAATCCCGAAAAAAGAAATATTTTTGGACCCGATTTGGTATTTTTCATGAAAATGGTTTAGTTACGAACATATGAATTAAATATGTTATGTGAAGTAACAAAATTGGAAAATAGGATTTTATGGCTTGGGAATCCTATATAGGGTATATGCATATTTTGATGAGGGATTTGATCATTGGTGATGATATCTTATGAATATGGCATTTTTGAATGATTAAATGCATTATGTGGTAAAGTGTAAACAATTGAAATAAATTGTTTATAAGTTTAAGAAGTGATTAAAATATTGTTATAATATTAATGATATTAGATTATGAGATTATTAAGTGATTGATAACATTGGGATATTCTTGAACCCTGAATAAATTATATTATAAATGTTTAATATTTATCCTTTATTTCATTTGATTGATTCTTTATATCATTGTCATGATCCTTATGCTTATATTGTGTTGAAAGTCATCTGTGGCTTACGTGCATAGATGGACTTGGTATGATTATGACCAGGGATTATTCGGTATAATCAAGACCGTAATGTTACAAATGATGTGGTAAAAGTCATTTTTTACCCGTGGTGCATAGATGGACTTGGTATGATTATGACCAGGGATTGTTCGGTATAATCATGGCCGTAATTTGAAAACACGAATATCCTTGGCATCTAGTGCATGGATAATTCATGGTCGTGATACTATTAAGTCGAGTCTCAAACATTATTGGTTTCTGATTGTATATCTTTGGCTGTAGTGGTGCAAGATGAGCTGTTGATTCTTTGGTTATCTGATTGTATATCTTTTTGGTAGTAGTCTAAAGATGAATTTATTAAATATGATTATGAAGCGAAATTGTGATTTGGTAGAACCATGATTTTGATGTTTCGGTGAAGATAGGTGATGAAAATTATCTTCGTCTGAGAGTGCGAAAAGGAATTCAAATCACAATTATGATTATGAGTTATTCATATGATTGTGGACAGGAATTGTTGATTGATGTTACAGGGATAAAATATTATTGGTGGACTTTTAACTTGGAGAAGATAATAGACCTGATGGTCTATTTGACTCTTTTAATGGATTGCTCGTTCCGCTGCAACTATGGTTGAAATCTTTGATATATCCTTAAGCTACTGAGTCGTTTTGATGAGTTGATTCGGAATCAACCAAAACGACTCGATACTTGTCGTTTTATATTTGCGTATTGATAACATTACAATGTAATTACGATGTTGAAACTTCCCCTGTTTTCATCTGAACTTGTTTTTTGAAAACTCTTTTGTGTGTTCTGCTTTCCAAATGAGAATATTGTAAGGTTTGTATATAGCGCGATAATGCAATCAAATTACATAAAAGGTGCGAAAGCGTGATAAAATAGGAATTTAAAATTTTCATACAAACCCATCACCATGCTCATACTTTGTGCATAATTATCAATTAATAAAAAAGAGAAGGAGATCAGATTCATACCCTTGTAGAAACGAGCTTCCTCAGGTATGAGTTCACCACCAAATCCTTTCACGTTCTCCTTAAATTCATCGGGTTGGATTCCTCACTATAAGAAATCACACATTTTATGACGAATGTTTTTGCCACGCACAACATTTTGTCACAATTTGTTAATTAATAATTACAAAATTCATAATCGTCACTAAAACTTTTGATTTTGTGACGACCTTTACTTTTGTTACTATTAATCATTTATATCGTCACTAATTTACACATTTGATGACGGTTAACAAAATTCCGTCATAATTTATTTTGGAGGTACAATTTCGTACCAAAATTTTGGAGAAAAACCTTTTAGTGACATATTTGTAATAATTGATGACAATATTTATTATCACACAATTTTTCATTCGATGACAATATAATAGTTTGTCATTAATTATTTATAAAATTTAGTGACAATGTGATTTCGTCACTAATGTTCACATTTAGTGACACCAGATACAAATTCATCACAATTTTATTTGTTCTTATTATCCTTTCTTTTTGCCTTTCTATTTACCTTCTTAGAATCGTTCTTCTTTTTAGAAAATCCTTTGACCCCTACCAGTAAGACTTGGTCTTTCTTGGTTAAAAAGTGACTCTCAACATTTTTTAACATGTTAATAAAATCAGCGAGGCTGATATCTAGCTTGTTCATAAGAAAAATTCACAACAATTGTGAGAAGGAGTCCGGGAGTGACTACAAGATCAAATATTAGCTCAACTCTCCAGCTATTACAAAACTAGTTGTCCTAACTGTTCAATAAAATTGATAATGTTAAAGACTTTTGTCTGTACTGTAGTGTCATCGGTCATTTTAGATCGGAAGAGCTCCTTAGATATCTGATATTTATCAGTCCTACTTTCCTCACCATCAACTACTTGATGTGCTGGAATACAGTAAGAGCATGATAGTTTCATGCTGACGCTGAAACTCGTTACTCATGGATGCGAGCATGATGCATTGAGCCAACTGTGCATCATTTTGCCACTTTCTAAAAGTATCAATGTCTTCCTTAGAGGCATTGTCTGCAACCATTGTAGGGATAGGCATATGAAGGACATATGTGAGACCCCAAATTTTGTGAATAAAGATTAATTTTCTCAAAATATTTTTTTTTTTAGTATTATGGTGTGAATTTGATATAATGTTATAGTTGTGGGTAATATTTATAAATTTTTCAAAGTATTCAAGTTGTTATATTATATTCGATTGGTCGGGGAATATTCTTTGTGCCGGGGAATATTAATATGCGGCAAGACAATCATTAGTGGACCCCACAATGTAATTATTGTTTTAATGAAAACTATGTAAAATATCTTTTTATGAAAATAACGGCTGAAGTTTTACCGTTAAAACTGTTGAACTACCCAGTAGTAAAAGTACAGTAATACGCGTGGTTGCATAGTAGCACACAGTATTGATTATTGATGCTTACGTGAGAAGTCACTCAATTTTGTTTAATTATTGCTACAGTAATTGCTGCATAGTATCTCACGTTATTTGATTTAATTATTGTCGATATTTTATATATTATTAAATCAATAATTGAGATGACAAGTTATTCATATTATTATTTGCAATATTGACGATGTCTAGAAGTTCTGTCAAGGAGAGGTTTTGTGACGCCCCCAAAATTAGATATACGTCACCCATCTTGGGTCGCCACTTACATGGTACATAAATTCAAATACAAAATTAATTATACATCTGTCGTGTAACATACGACAATACATAAACTGAGAGTTCTAATAGGAATATTGTCATTTAAACAATATCCATACTCAAGGAGTCCTCATTACATTTATTGTCACACTATTTAACGTAATAGTGAGAAATCGCTAATCTTATCTTCGGGACCATCACTCTTTTCCCTGACTCGTCCCAGCTATATTCTCATTTCCTGAAGAGAACAGTGAAAGAAAGGGTGAGCTCAACTAGCCCAGTAAGAAATATTATAACTAAGATAATGCAGAATAAATTATCAATAGTCTTCAACAATGTTAAACTGATAAAATACAATAGACAACCAGTTTAACTGCAGCGGAATATGCAATCCATTAAAAGAGTCAAGTAGAAAATAAAATCTACTATCTTTTATGATTTAAAAGTTTTTCATCATTTGTTATATCACTAAGACTCGGTTTAATGAATAAACCACAATATCTAATCATCCTCAGTACCACGGTCAAGGATTTTCATCAAATTATCAATGGTCATGACTATATTTGATCACCCCCGTCATAATCATACCAAAACTATCCATCACCGCATTCACGAACCATTTGAGGACTTTTGTCACATCATTTATATCAAGCCATGATTATACCGAATGATCCTCGGTCATAATCATACTAAGTTCATCTATGCACGTAAGCGAAAGATAACATAATATAACATGAGGATGATGACAATGACATAATAATTCAATAAAACAAGTTCACGAATTAATTTATTCAGAACCAATAACATCCAAATCGACATAATCTTTGCTTTGTAGAGTAAAAATTCAAGAATGCTCGAATAATATTTCCATGAAAAGATCTTTGGATGAAGCCTTGAATATCAAGAATATTCTACTAATTTCATGGAGTATAGAAGTCAAAGTTTTAACCAATTTGGGTATAATAAAGAATGGAATAACAAAGGAAATCACCATGCATGCGGTACTTAGCATAGCAGAGTTATTCAATGAATAATAATAACGGAACCGAGTCGGTGAAATTCACCATCAAGCGGGATATTCTAACAGAATAATAAAGATGGAACCGGATCCGGTGTAAAACACACGATATGATATTCCAATGAATGATAAAGATTTAAACCAGTCCGGTGTAAAACACACGCATGTGGATGTTCCAACAGAATAATAATAAAAACGGAACCGAGTCCTGTAAAACACACGAATGTGGATGTTCCAAATGTAGAATAATAGAAGAATGTCACCAAGTATAGGGTAAACCACGATATCTGATTTATGTATAGGGTATGCCACGTATCTGAGTTATTCCAATAGAATAATAAAGAATGGAATAACGGAGGATTTCACCAAGTATAGGGTATCTGGCGTATCACGAGTTATTCAAATGAATAATAAAGAATGGAATAACGAAGTTCTCTTCATCAATAAGAAAGAATAACACCCTTTACTGAATACAACAAATAATACCCTTACCTTTGAAAAAAGCTGGATATAGGAGTAGTAGGGAAGCGGACTTCTTCTTCTTCTTTCTCTATAGATTTTCTCTCTATAGCTTCTCTATAATTTCTCTCTATAATAATGGCTCTAAAGCTTTGGTGAATTGGTGAGAAATGAAGAAGAATGAGCTTCTATTTATAGAAAAGCGAAAGTGGCTCTTGGTCTTAATGAAGGGTCAAAATGACTCTTGGTAATATCGAAGAGACAACTACTATTTGTGAAGGGGTAACTCTTGGTAATCTAGAAGGGACAAGTTACTATTAAAATCTTAAATCAACGATCCTTATTGATTTTACTATTATAATTTCATCCAATTGATTTGAAAATTAAGCACATGAATAGTAGCTCGTGAATAGTAACTCATGAATAGTAACTCATGAATAGTAACTCAAACACAAAAAGTGTCCCAAATACTCGAGTGAACAATACTAGAGTGAATAGTAATTTTGATGAATAGTAACTCGTGAATAGTAATTAAAAAAAACCGCCTCAATACTTCGATTGAACAATATAACCTCCGGACATCAATTACCATCGAAATAAATATTTAACACAAATAATTTCAACACAATGGAACTATCAAATTCATCTTTAATCAACACGAACTTATCCATCATTAATACCATAACTCACAATATTTAACAACCGCATTCCATTCCGGAAAGAGGGGCTTTCCAATAAGGATTTCTCCTGATTAGGCGGCGCATGATTAGGTGACCAAACCTCTCCTCGATGTAACTTCTAGACATTGTAAATATTGCAATTTAATAATGTGAATAACTTTGTCGTCTCAATTATTGATTTAATAAAATAACATATTATGCACATGATCTTCGTGACAATAATTGAATCAATAATATGAGAGATATGATCGAAGAATTCTCGTAGCAATAATGCAAGATAACCGAGTGACTTCTTACGTAAGCATCAATAATCAATACCGTAATGCTACTTATGCAACCACGCCAGATTCATCGTCATTTTACTACTAGGGTAGTTCAACAGTATCAACGGTAAAACCTCCGCCGTTATTTTCATAAAATATTTTTGTCGTTTTCTAACTACGACAGTTCTTCTATTGTGGGTCCACCAATGATTGTGTCGTCGTACAAATATTCCCCGACAAAAAGAATATTTCCCGACCAATCGAATATTATATAACAACTTGCATACTTTGTAAAGTTTTCAAATACTACCCCCAACTATAACATTATCTCAAATCCACACCTTAATATTCAAAAAAAATATTTCGAGAAATTTAAATCTTTATTTATAAAATCTGGGGTCTCACAGGTTTGGTCACTTAATTGCGCACCAATAGGGAGAAATTTTTATTGGAAAGCCCCCTCTTTCCTGGGAACGACCTGGTTGTTAAATATTGCGAATTATAATAATGATGATAAATGTTGTTAAAAATATTGAGAGGATTTTTATGAAGTAGTTGTTGTAAATTTGCTTATTATTTGGATCCCCATTTACCCATTATTAAAATAATCGGTAGAAAGTGATTATGAGATGTTGGTGGGAGGGAACACGTGGAAGGAAAATGAAATGTGGGAGGGAAGAATTTAGTCACGGAGAGGATTGTAATATATATATATATATATATATATATATATATATATATATATATATATATATATATATATATATATATAACTAGTGACAAAATGGGGAAGGAGGAAAAAACTGATCATGGGAGTGTATCCCGTGAATTTTATTGATACATGCTATATATATATTTAATATATATATAATATATTTTATTTAAAGTTTTCGTTTTATTAGAATCTTTTATTGCATAGTGCTGCATAGTAAAATTAAATTTTTCAACGAAATCAATCGAAGAATTCGCCCGTGACTTTCCCTTCACTGTGCGCTCAAATAGTATCTTTTCCATTCTCCTATAAATAGGATGCTTATTTAGAATTGAAAATCACACCAGAATCAGAGAATTCTTCTTCTATAATATTGAGTGTATTTCTTTCGAGTTTTAGAAAGCTTTGAGTGTAGAAAATAGTGAAAGTTTTCTTCAAGAATATATCCGCTATACCAGTTGGAATACTCTTCTTTTTGAGGTAAGGGATATTATTTATTTTACATTCTGAAGAGATATTATTTTTCGTATTCGTATGAATATTATTTTCGTTCAATATTCATAAGAAATTTTATTTCGTTCAATATTCGCAAGAAATATTATATTCGTTTAATATTAAGTAATGAATATTATTTTCGCTTAATATTAAGTAATGAATATTATTTACATTTAATATTAAGTAAGGATGTTATTTTTGTTCAATATTCACTTGAAATAATATTTTCTTCCATACTCTGTAGTATGTAAGTAATATTATTTTGTTTCAGATTTCGAATTCTATACTCATTTTGTTAAACTTTTAGCTTCTAAACTCCATGAAATTAGTAGAATATCCTTGATATTTGCGCTTCATCCAGTATCTTTTCATGGAAATATTATTCTGAACATTCTTGATAAGTTTTAACTTTTTAATGTCGGAGTACTATTCACGGGGTACTATTCACTTGAGTACTATTCACCCGGGGTACTATCCATGATAAAAATTGATTCATTTCGGTCCAAATTATTTTTGGTACAATATTATTCTTGAATTTTACTCCACAAAGCAGTATCATGTTGACAATTTGGACGTTATTGATTTCTGGATAAATTAAATTATAAATCTTTAAAAATTTATCCTTGAACTTTTTTTATTGAATTTTTATATCATTGTCATCATCCTCATGTTTATAATATGTTAAAAGTCATTTGTGGCCTGTAGTGCATAGATGAACTTGGTATGATTATGACCAAGGATTATTCGGTATAATCATGACCGTAATGTTACAAATGATGTGGTAAAAGTCCTCATTGGCCCGTAGTGCATTGATGGACAGTTTTTGGTATGATTATGGCCATGGATTCTCTTCGGCTAAGGGTGCAAAGATAAATTATTTTATAGCATTATCATGACCATTGATGAAAACACGAATATCCTTGGCCCGTAGTGCATGGATAATTTGTGGTCGTGATACAAATGAATATCCTTGGTCGTAGTGCAGGGATGATGTGGATTATTTATTAAGCTGAGTCTCAGCGATAAAAGTGATGAAAATCCTTTTAAATCATAAAAGATAGTAGATTTTATGCTCTACTTAACTCTTCTAATGGATTGCTTGTTCCGTTGTACTTAAACTTGATGTTTGTTATATTTTATAAGTTTAACACTGTTGAAGGCTAACGATAAATTATTCTGCATTATCTTAGTCATAATATTTTTTACTGGGCTAGTTGAGCTCACCCTTTTGCTTTCATTGTTCTCTTCAGGAAATGAGAACGTAGTCAGGACTAGTCGGGGAACGGAGTGATGGTCCAGACTATGAAATAGTATGATAATAAATGTATTGAGGACTCCATTTGAGTTTGAATACTGTCTAGAAGACAATATTCGTATTAAAACTCTCAGTTTATGTTTTGTCGTATTTTACACGACAGTTGTATTATTAAGTTGTATTTGAATTTTGTACCATGTATTTGGCGACTCAAGATGGGTGATGTATACCTATTTTGGGGGCGTCACAGTTGGTATCAAAGCTTAGGGATATGATCCCTGGCTGAGATGTGAGACAAGAACTAGGAGGGGAGAGACGGGGAATTCTTTCGCTAGTATGACCTACCTAAGTTTATTTTGTATTTAATGGGTCGGTCAAAATATAGGGATAATATGTGGCATGTCAATTAACCCTTGTTTTGTGACAGTGTTTGAAAATGGCATCTAAAAATGTTGAGATCAGCAACGACGCACATGAGACCGTTGAGTCACCAACAATCAATACCTAGGATAATGTGCATTAGGAAGACAATAATCCTCAGGTAAACAACAACGCTAATCAAATGATGAATGATGGGATGTTCAGAGGCTTTCTTCAGTTCATGTAACACCAAATGAGAGAGACTCCTGTTCATAATGGAGGTGGAAATAATGGCAACCCACGGCTGGTCACCGCTAAGCAGTTCAAGGAGCTGGGACCGCCGGAATTTTTGGGAGAGCTAAAACCACTTAAGGCGAGACGTGGATAAAGAAGATCACCAAGATATTTGATGTCTTAGAATGCTCAGAAGAGCAAAAGGTTCCCTTCGCCACCTTTATGTTGCATGAAGAAGTAGATCATTGGTGGGAATCTGTAAAACGTACCCAGCCTGACGCACTCAAGATGTCTTGGGAGAAGTTCCAAGAACTGTTCAACAACAAGTACTTTCCCGAAAGTATTCGTCATATGAAGGAGGTGGAATTCATCAAGCTGGAGCAAAACAATATGACCGTGTCACAGTACGAAGCCAATTTTGCCGAGTTATCCTGGTTTGCGTCCCACTTAGTTGATAATGAAGAGAGAATGACGCGGATGCTTCTAAGAGGTTTGAAACCCGAAATACGTCAATACCTCATTTCTCACAAACTTTGTTTATATTCAGATGTTGTGAATAGGGCTCAGTTAGTGAAGCGCGATAATAAGTCAGCACAACCAAAAGGCAACGACCAACAACACGATAATAATCATACCGGTGGCAACGATCATCGGAACAACGATAACCATCGTGGGGGAAATTATCATGCCAAGAATGGTAACCACTTCGGTGGTAATCATGGCCAAGATAATAGAAGTGAAAATTTCAAGAAGAGAAAGTTCAATAATGATGAAAAGACAGCAACACCAACAAACTACAAGAAAATTCTCTATCTTCGACCAAACCTTTCAGCGACCACCCTTTCCGATCGCTGATATCAATAATAGCGACGACCATTTGCGACCGGACTTGGTTCTAGTCGCTAATCATTATCAGCGACCGCATGCGGTCGCTGGATTAATTTTCCCTCCCAAAAATTGGTGCCAAATGTTGGCGCGTTTAGTTTTTGCGACCAATCTCTATCAGCGACCGCTAGGTGGTCGATGATGTGTCCACGTTATTAAAAATCCGCGACAAGACGCGCGGTCACCGCCGATCATATTAACATTTACGAGCCATCATTCGCCGACACAAAGCGAAGAAGAAAAAAATGAGGAAGCGAGAATAGAGAAGAGGGAGAAAGGGGGAGAAGAGAAGAAGGAGAAGCCAGCCACCGCCTCACTCCGCCACCGCCACCGCCCACTCTGCCACCGGCCACCGCCTCTCCTCAAACCACTTGTGACCTTTGAATCATCAAGTAAGTTCATTCTTGCCGTCCTAATCCTTCGTTCCTGTTCCTTTAAATGATAACAATTGGATTGTTAGGGACTAAGTAGCATAAATTGCTGATGTATTGGAATTAATACAATATATGACTATTTTAATTGCTATATGAACTGCTGTGATTAGGACTATTTAGTATGGTTCTATGCTTGTTGTTTTAAGCCATAAGGCTGGGGTCAGTAAGCTAAGAATTATGTATTATGTACAAGTATATAAACTTCCCTCTATATGTTTGATAAATTGTCAAGTTAAGGACTGATTTAATTAGTATATGTGTATACTAACTATTATATGGAGTCCAATTAAAGTAAAAATGCTCTTGTAATGGGGGTAATACCTCAAGAATACTCTATGCTTGACCTCATCATAGTTCATTATAACTTGTGATCTTGGGTATTTTAAAAAACTTGGACAAAGCAAGTAAGAATGGACTGAAATAGTAAGCTCCCTAACGACTGTTATTTGAGACCAAAACAAAGGTAATGTCTATCATTTGCTTCTAATATGGTTAGTATACTATAAAATGATATCTATCACTCCAACCCACTAATGCTTATAATTATGAAGCTTAAGCTTGTTATAATTCAAGGAACCAAAATCAGTCCTTGTGACTGTTATTAAGAAATTTTCTTATGATAGTTATAACTGAGGATAACTACCTCAAGTCTTAAAGGCTGGTAATGAGGACACTTTAAAGCTTCACGATAAGAATGTTAATGTCTAAGAGGTGTGGTCATGGATTGTCTAAGAAGTAGCTAATAGGTCATCCGGATGAAAGACATACCTACTAGATATTATGTAAGTAACCAATTCTTGTTTACTTGTTGGTTTAGAAATACAGTTATTTCATTGCTTGGTACTGTTTTGGTGTAATGGTATTAAACCATGTCTATAATGCTCTATGTGAATTATAGTTGTGCACATTCTATTTTGTTATTGGGATTATATTTTGCTGAAATTGGAATTCACAACCTTTGATTTGGGACTTCATATTATTTGGTAATGTTTTGTGTCTTGGGTGCCTAGAAATGTCCATATATGCATGTCGTCGTGCATGTGGCTAGTCCATATTGTAGGGGAGACTCTGGCAAATTTTTTTTAAGTATTATAAGTATAAGTTTGAAAAATGTTCATAAGTATTATAAGTATAAGTTTGTAGTTGAATTTTTTTTACCTCTTTTATTGTGAACAGTTTTAGGTTTAAAATATATAATAGCTTTTGGTTATAGGAAAGCTATGCCCATTATTGAAATAAAATGAGAAATTGAATTGTTTGAATATCGAGTAGCTTAATTTTAGTAATTCTCGATAGAAATTGGGTTCTATTTATATAGAGAGCACGGTGTCGCTTATCAATTGGATATAAATATATTGGTGATCCACTAGAGCCTATTAAAGGAACATTGTTGAAGTCGATGAAATTTGGGATTGGGGTATGCGAGGCAACATGAAGGCCACGCCAAGCTTAGCTTAAGCTCACGGGGCCAAGCCAAGCTTGGTTGTCGACATATGGTAAGCTATTGGGGGTCATTAAGCCAAAATAGGCAATGCTTGGGAACCTGTTAGTCAACGAGAAGGTAACTAGACACACTTTGGTTAATAAAGAGATTTTTTTGGCTATAATAGAAAAACAAGGGTATTTGTAAGACCCCAACTTATTATTAATGAAATTTAATTTTCTATTTATTATTTTGAAATAGTAAGGGTTGATGTGATTAATGTGGATAGTTAGGGGTAAAATACATAAATATTTCAAAATAAGCAAGTGGTTATAAAATATTCATTGTTGTCGGGGAATATTAGTTTGGTCGTGGAATATTAAATCTTTGTCGGGGAATATTAAATGCGACGGTAGCGACCATGTGTGGGCCCCATAACGAAAAGTGATTGGATGAAGAAAACAACAAATATAAGTTGTTTAAAAATAACGACGTAGTTATTCACAGATTATCTTGTTAAAATACTAAATTGGTTAAAACACGGTAGCTTTTGGTATTGCACTAATTATTGATTCTTACGTAAGAAGGCACTACTCAATAATGGTTAGAGTAATTCTTTATTCGATATTTTATTGAGTTAATAATTCTTTGCGTTGATATTTTATATTCTTTGTTGTTTGATAATTGTCATTACACGATATTTTTATTATCGAAGCAATAATTCATATTATCTGAATAATATTATTAGATAACATTATTGGCAATGTCTAGAAAGTTACATCTAAGGAGAGGTTTGGTCACCTAATTGCGCGCCGATGAAGAAGAAATTCTTATTGGAAAGCCCCTCTTTCTGAGGAGCTGCACGGTTGTCGATATTGTGATTACGTAATATTATTTGTGAATAATTAATTATTGATTCATATGATGAGAAAAATATTGATTTTATGTGGATATAGATGGAGAAAATTTTTATTGTGACAATTGTTGAAAATTGAAATTTTATCTTTTACGATAAAATAATTTATTTAAATATATTATTATATTTTAATAATATAATAATGGTGATATTTTTACAACGAATGTGGGATATATGAGTATACGAGGAGGAGGAGTATTTTTGTTGCAATAAATGTTTAAAACATGTTAAACATGTCGGTGGACCCCATTTATTGACTGAAATTTGATTATAGCCTGTAAAATCGTCCGTTTGTGAATTTCGGTCAATTTGTATTTGGAATTTGGAAAAACTTTCTTCTGCAAAGTTGTAGAGAATTGAATTTCCTATAAAAACTCGCGAGATTCGAATTTTCTGATGAAAGGGCTATTTATTATGAATTATTGAAGTTCTGAAATTCTGGAATAATTGATTTTTGGAGTTTAAAATATTTTTTTTGTAAGAAAAACATTTTTTGTTGTAATTAAGTGGCTCACATGTGTTATAAATGATCTGAAATCAGATTTCTAAGGTGGGCTTGAATATTTTTAAGAAATATTATTATTTTATTAAATTTTCTGCTTTGGTGTTCTAAGCATTTTCCTATAAATAGGGTCTTGGGTTAGAATTGAAAATCACACGAAACTGAAGTTTTCTCTCTATATTATCGATCGTATTCTTGTGAGTATTTTGAGTATACTTTGAGTATTGTTAGGCGGTGCAAGTTCCTTCAACACTATACCATTATTCCAATTTAAATCTTAATCTTTTGAGGTAAGGGATGTTATTTTCTTCTCGAATGATATTATTTCTTCAATATCATTATCTTTGAAATATTGGTTGGAACTTTTTATCAAATTTGGAACTTTTTCATGTCGGGGTTACTATTCATGAGTTCTTATTCACGAGTTACTATTCATAAGTTACTATTCACGATTCTTATTCACGAGTACTATTAATGAAGCGTGAAGATGTTTTTGTGGAATTTCTATCTTTTGGTGTCGGAGTTACTATTCACGTATCTGGCACTATTCACGTATCTGACACTATTCAATAGAAAAATAAAATTTCTTCTTTTTGTCCAAAATATCTATTACGGATACTAGCTTTGATTGTATCCATGTTTTGATCATTCTTGAATTTTACACCACTATGATCATTTTGAGGTATTTTTTAAACATGGATAAAACAAAGTCTGAATCCTTAATCCTTAATCCTTGTCATTTTGTTTCCTTTGGATTCGTTTCTTTAAAAATATTTTCATCATCCTCGGTCTTAAATGATGATATTATTGAATATCTTTGGCTTTTGTAGTGCAAAAGATGAATGATTTCTGAAGAATATCTTTGGTAGTAGTGCAAAGATGAGCAGTGTTTAGATGAACATGACCAATCGATGAATATCTTTGGCTGTGTAGTGCAAAGATGAATATTTGATTCGGATGTATATTGATTGATGTTACGAGGGATAAAAGATAGATGATGAACTTTTAAATTCATACATAGAAGATAGTAGTTTGCATTCTCTACTTAACTCTTCTAATGAATTATTATTTCATTGCTAAATATTGATTTAAAATTTGTTGTCTATTGTATTCTATTAGATTTTTCCCTGTTGAAGACTAACGGTAATTTGTTGTATATTATCTTAGTCATAATATTCTTTACTGAGCTAGTTGAGCTCACCCTTTTCCTTTTTGTTCCATTTTTCTCAGGAGGCGAGAATATAGCGAGTACGAGTCGGGGTATGGAATGAAGGTTCTAGAGAGAGTCGTTTAGTAGTCCTCACCATTTTTGTAAAATAATGTATCAATAAATGTGATGAGGATTTATTTGAGTATAGATATTGTCTAGAAGATAATATTTGTATTTAAACTCACAGTTTTACTGTTGTAATAATAAAGTTGTAGTTGTTTTTACATACCATGTATTGATAACTTTCGAAATGGGTGATGTATACCTATTTTGGGGCGTCACGGTTGGTATCGAGCTTAGGGATATGATCTCTGGCGGAGATCGGGGAATAGAACTAGGAGGGGAGAGACGAGTAAATCCTTCGCTAGTGTGTCCTACCTAAGCTTATTTGTTAGTTGGTCATATATATATGGATATTATGTGATATATTGATTTCCTTAATTAACCCTTGTTTTATGACGGTATTTGAGAATGTCGTGAGAATATTAACAATGGAAATGAGGCCAGTGGAGACTTTTTGTACTCACCAACGAGGAGAAACGTCTGAGCAGTGGCAATGTTCCTCTGTGAACAACACCATTGAAGCGGATGATGAGCGAGGGATGTTTAGAAGTTTTTTGCGATTCATGCAAAATCGAAGTAGAGGAGACTTCGTGTTCAAAATCTGAGGAGAAATGATAGCATTCACGGGTTGTCACAACCAAGCGATTCGAAAGAGTTGGGACCACGAATTTAAAGGGAAAGCGGATCCGATCATGGCGGAAACATAGGTCAAGCAAATTACCAAGATATTCGATGTCTTGGGATGCGGGAGAAACGAGAGGTTCCATTCGCCACCTTTATGTTCCGTGGCGAAGCGGACTCTTGGTGGGAGTCTCGTGAAGCGTACCCATCCAAAATTTAAGCTTTCGGCATGTCTTGGGATACGTTTGAAAGCTATTTAATGACAAATACTTTCACGAAAGTGTTAAATCGTATGAAGGAAGTGGAGTTCATCGATTAGAACAAAACAACATGACGGTGTCTCGATGCGAGGCAAAGTTTGCGAGTTATCGAGTTTGCACCTCATTTGGTGGAGAATGAGGAGCGTATGGCGCGGATGTTTCGAGAGGGTTTGAAACCCGTCTACGACAATATCTCATTTCTCATAAATTTTCTCTCTATTCGGATGTTGTTAACGAGGGCTCAATTGTTAGAAGCGAGATAACTTGAGTATATTCAACCAAGGACCATAACCGAGGATCGTACGGAGATAGCGATCAGCGAATAATGATAACCAAACGGAGAAAAAAAGACGGACAAACAAAAATGGTAACCACTCTGGGTGGTAATCATAGCCATGAAAATAAAAAAAGCGAGTCGGAGGAGATTTTAAAAGAGAGATTTAACAACGACCATGTGAAGACGCAGCGGTCTTAAAAGAATAAGCGGGTTCTAAGGAGGAGAACGACCACCGGTCATATACTACAAATCACGGAAAAGAGGGACATATCGATCAAAGCGCCCTAGCAGTTCAAGGTATGCTATAATTGTGGAAAGGAAGGACATATCGCTCGAGATTATGCGATAGCGAAACCTAGTTCATGAGGGACGGTGACTCAAAAAGACATCCCGAAAAAGTCAAAGTCAACGATTACGGGAAGAAGCGTTTGTTGTGGTTGGTCAAAATCGAGAAACCCAAGCGAGGTGATCACGGGTAAGCTATTTATAAATTCTTGCGAAGTTTATACCTTACTTGATCTGGGGTGCTACCCATTCATTTATCTCTCCTGCATGTGCTCAACGCGTTTAAACTTGACTCAGGAGAAATTAGACTTTGACTATCTGTGGAAACTCCGTTAGGAGAAACTTTCATCACATCCATTGTTTATAAATCTTGTTTGATTCAAGTTGGCACCATCACCTTACTGTTGACCTTATCTCTTTAAAGATACTTGCTTTTGATGTGATTTTAGGGATTGATTGGTTAACTACTCATCATGCCAAAATTGATTGTTTTAAATAAGGTTGTTAGTTTTCATATTCTAACCAACTTTGTTATGCAATTCAAGCAACTAAACCATTAAAATCAATCACTATCATATCTAATCATAAAGCTATTCGTTTATTGAAAAAGCGGATGTCAAGCTTTCTTAGCCCATGTTATGGATTTGAATAAAGACACGTCAAATTTGAATAATATTCTGTTGTTATTGACTTTCTGGCGTATTTCTGAAGAACTTCCGGTCTACCCCGAACGTGAAGTTGAATTCTTTATTGATCTTGAACTGGTACAAAGCCCATTTCTAAAACCCCATATCGAATGGCTCTATTGAACTTGAGGAGTTAAAGGTCCAACTCTGAGAATTGTTGGACATCGGTTTCATTAAATCTGGTACATCTCCTTGGGGTGCTCTGTTTTATTAAGTAAAGAAGAAAGAGGGGAGTATGCGACTTTGTATTGACTATCGGAATTGAACCATGTCACCATCAAGAATAGGTATCCTCTACCTCGTATTGATGACTTGTTTGACCCGATTCTGAAAGCACAATTCTTTTCAAAAATCGATCTTAGATTACGGATATCATCGGTGAAGATTAGAATCGAGGATATTCAAAGACTCGCCTTTAGAACTCGATGCGGACATTATGAATTCTTGGTCATGTCTTTCGGATTGACTAATGCTCCTGCGACTTTCATGGATATGATGAGCGAGTATTCAAGGAATATTTGGATCGATTCGTTGTTGTCTTTATTGATGACATCCTTATATATTCCAAAAGTCGTGAAGATCATGAGCACCATTTGAAGTTTGGTACTCCAAAGGCTTCGTGAAAACAAACTATATGCCAAATTGAAGAAATCGAGTTACGGCGAGGAAGTAGCATTCCTTGGGCGCGTGGTGTCGAAACATGGAGTATCTGTTGATCCGTGAAGATTGAAGCAATCTGAAGTTAGAACAACCCAGTCGTGGTGGTAGAAATCGTAGCTTTTGGGCTTAAATTTGGTTATTATCGGAGATTAAGTGGAAGGGTTTTCTCGAATCGCTACTCCATTAACTTCGACTAACTTCGGAAGGATACAAAATTCGTTTGGAAGCGAAGAATGCGAGAAAAGTTTCCAAGAGCTTAAGAGGAGACTTATTTGGCTTTTGTTCTAACAATACCATCTGGTTCGGATGGATTTGTTATCTCTGACGATGCTTCGAGCAAAGGGTTAGGATGTGTTCTCATGCAGCGTGGGAAAGTCATAGCCTATGCCTCGCGACAACTTAAAGAGTATGAGAGGAATTATCCTACTCATGATCTAGAGTTAGCGGCCCGATCGTTTTAAGCTAAAGATATGGAGGCACTATCTATATGGGGAGAAAGTGGAGATATATTCGGACCATAAAAGCCTTAAATATTTCTTCACTCAAAAAGAACTAAACATCTGGCGGCGACGTTGGCTCGAACTATTGAAGACTACGACCACACTATTCAATACCATCCCGGTAAAGCGAGCGTGGTAGGCGTACGCGTTGAGTAGAAGATCATATCTTTGGAGCGAGTGCGATGATGTCAAGTATCTGCATAGAGCCAACTTTAATAGAAAAAGTTAAGGTTGCTCAAGCCACTGAATCTTGAGTGATCGTATGAAGAAGAAAGTACAAGAAGGAGCTATTAGGGCGAGAATTGATGAAGAAGGAATACTTGAGTCCACTCTAGACTTTGTGTTCTAACGACTACGATTTGAAGTACAAGATTATGATGGAGGCACACAATACGCCATTTACAATCCATCACGGAAGTACTAAAATGTATCGTGATCTTGACATACATTTTGGTGGAACAATATGAAGAGAGAGATTGCAAAGTTTATCTCGATGTGTTTAACTTGCCAACGTGTAAAGGCGGAGCATCTAGTACCTAAGGGTCCGTTGCAACCACTTGAGATTCGAAATGGAAGTGGGAACACATTACCATGGATTTAGTTCACGGGTCTTCCTACGGTTTCTCAAGGCATCAATGCTATTTGGGTTATTGTTGATAGATTAACCAAGTCTGCTCATTTCTTGCCGTCTGGAGACTTATTCCTTGAGCGTCTTGCTAGTATATGCGTGAATGAAATTGTGAGGTTGCATGGCATGCTGTATCCATAGTTTGGATCGTGACCCAAGATTCACTTCAAGATTTTGGGTTAGCTTGCAAAAAGCTATGGAGCGCAGTTTGCGATTTAGTTGACATACCATCCCCAAGCGGACGGACAATCGAGAGGACTATTCAAACTCTTGAAGATTTATTAAGACTACGTGTCCTGAGACTTCAAGGCGATTGGGATAAGTATTTACCATTGGTGGAATTCTCCTACAACAACAGTTATCGAGCAAGTATAGGTGTGGCTCCATTTGAAGCATTATATGGGCGAAAGTGTCGTTCTCCAGTATGTTGGGACGAGGTGGGTGAAGCAACACTGTTGGGACCCGAGTTAGTACGTATGACTACCGAAAAGATCCAAATGATTCGACAAGCGTATACAAACGGCACAAGATCGACAAAAGAGTTATCGCGGATCTTCATCGAAAGGGCGTGGAATTTAGTGTAGGGGATCATGTATTATTGCGAGTTGCTCCATGGAAGGGAGTTACAAGATTTGGGAAGAGAGAAAGCTCGATCCACGATTTATTGGTCCATTTCAAATTCTTGACCGAATAGGAAATGTAGCCTATAGACTCGCGTTACCTCAAAGTATGTCTCGTGTTCATAATGTGTTTCACATATCTCGTACTTAAATAAATATGTGAAAGACCCGAACCACGTTATAGAATTAGAACCAGACGAAATAGCCAAGACTTAACGCGTATGAGGAGGTACTGTCAAGATCTTGGATAGGAAGGAGCATGTCCCTACTG
This sequence comes from Panax quinquefolius, assembly GCA_020205615.1. Taxonomy (NCBI): domain Eukaryota; kingdom Viridiplantae; phylum Streptophyta; class Magnoliopsida; order Apiales; family Araliaceae; genus Panax; species Panax quinquefolius. Next base: position 349,637 of record CM035155.1, on the reverse strand, counting down.
TGAAAGGTCATACCACAAGTTAAAGTTTTGTGGAGGAATCATGCTTTATAGAGGAAATGACACAGGGAATTGGAAAGCGAAATGAAAGCGAGGTATCCTCACCTTTTGAAACACACCAGTATGCGTCGTCGTCCAATTTAGAGGCGAAATTTCATAAGGAGGGAGGTTGTAAGACCCCAACTTATTATTAATGAAATTTAATTTTCTCTATTTATTATTTTGAAATAGTAAGGGTTGATGTGATTAATGTGGATAGTTAGGGGTAAAATACATAAATATTTCAAAATAAGCAGTGGTTATAAAATATTCATTGTTGTCGGGGAATATTAGTTTGGTGGTGGAATATTAAATCTTTGTCGGGGAATATTAAATGCGACCAGTAGCGACCATGTGTGGGCCCCATGTGAGCGATTGGATGAAGAAAAGCGACAAATATAAGTTGTTTAAAAATAACGACGTAGTTTATTACTGATTAATCTTGTTAAAATACTCGGTGGTTAAAACACGGTAGCTTTGCGGTATTGCACCAATTATTGATTCTTACGTGAAGAAGGCTTTTTCAATAATGGTTAGAGTAATTCTTTCGATATTTTATTGAGTTAATAATTGCTGCGTTGATATTTTATATTCTTTGTTGTTTGATAATTGTCATTACACAATATTTTTATTATCGAAGCAATAATTCATATTATCTGAATAATATTATTAGATAACATTATTGGCAATGTCTAGAAAGTTACATCTAAGGAGAGGTTTGGTCACCTAATTGCGCGCCCGATGAAGAAATTCTTATTGGAAGCCCCCTCTTTCTGAGGGAGCGCACAGTTGTCGATATTGTGATTACGTAATATTATTTGTGAATAATTAATTATTGATTCATATGATGAGAAAAATATTGATTTTATGTGGATATAGATGGAGAAAATTTTTATTGTGACAATTGTTGAAAATTGAAATTTTATCTTTTTACGATAAAATAATTTATTTAAATATATTATTATATTTTAATAATATAATAATGGTGATATTTTTACAACGAATGTGGGATATATGAGTATACGAGGAGGAGGAGTATTTTGTTGCAATAAATGTTTAAAACATGTTAAACATGTCGGTGGACCCCATTTATTGACTGAAATTTGATTATAGCACAATAAAAATCGTCCGTTTGTGGATTTCGGTCAATTTCTATTTGGAATTTGGAAAAACTTTCTTCTGCAAAGTTGTAGAGAATTGAATTTCCTATAAAAACTCATGAGATTCAAATTTTCTGATGAAAGGGCTATTTATTATGAATTATTGAAGTTACGAAATTCGGAATAATTGATTTTGGAGTTTAAAATATTTTTTTTGTAAGAAAAACATTTTTGTTGTAATTGAGTGGCTCACATGTGTTATAAATGATCTGAAATCAGATTTCTAAGGTGGGCTTGAATATTTTTAAGAAATATTATTATTTTATTAAATTTTACGCTTTGGTGTTACTAAGCGTTTTCCTATAAATAGGGTGCTTAGGTTAGAATTGAAAATCACACGAAATCTGAAGTTTTCTCTCTCTATATTATCGAAGCGTATTCTTGTGAGTATTTTGAGTATACTTTGAGTATTGTTAGATCGGTGCAAGTTCCTTGACCTTTATACATATTATTCCAAATTTAAAGTCTTAATCTTTTGAGGTAAGGGATGTTATTTTCTTCTCAAATGATATTATTTCTTCAATATCATTATCTTTGAAATATTGGTTGGAACTTTTTATCAAATTTGGAACTTTTTCATGTCGGGTTACTATTCATGAGTTACTATTCACGAGTTACTATTCATGAGTTACTTATTCACGATTTACTATTCACGAAGTACTATTAATGAAGCGTGAAGATGTTTTTGTGGAATTTCTATCTTTTGGTGTCGGAGTTACTATTCACGTATACGGCACTATTCACGTATACGGCACTATTCACCGAAAAAATAAAATTTCTTCTTTTTGTCCAAAATATCTATTCTGGATACTAGCTTTGATTGTATCCATGTTTTGATCATTCTTGAATTTTACACCACTATGATCATTTTTGAGGTATTTTTGAACATGGATAAAACAAAGTATGAATCCTTAATCCTTAATCCTTGTCATTTTGTTTCACTTTGGATTCGTTTCTTTAAAATATTTTCATCATCCTCGGTCTTAAATGATGATATTATTGAATATCTTTGGCTGTAGTGCAAGATGAATGATTTCTGAAGAATATCTTTGGTAGTAGTGCAAAGATGAGCAGTGTTTAGATGAACATGACCAATGATGAATATCTTTGGCACATGTAGTGCAAAGATGAATATTTGATTCGGATGTATATTGATTGATGTTACGAGGGATAAAAGATAGATGATGAACTTTTAAATTCATACATAGAAGATAGTAGTTTGCATTCTCTACTTAACTCTTCTAATGAATTATTATTTCATTGCGAATATTGATTTAAAATTTGTTGTCTATTGTATTTTATTAGATTTTTCCTGTTGAAGACTAACGGTAATTTGTTGTATATTATCTTAGTCATAATATTCTTTCTTGAGCTAGTTGAGCTCACCCTTTTCCTTTTGTTCCATTTTTCTCGGGAGGCGAGAATATAAGCGATGCAGTCGGGGTATGGAATGAAGGTTCTAGAGAGAGTCGTTTAGTAGTCCTCACCATTTTTGTAAAATAATGTATCAATAAATGTGATGAGGATTTATTTGAGTATAGATATTGTCTAGAAGATAATATTTGTATTTAAACTCATAGTTTTACTGTTGTAATAATAAAGTTGTAGTTGTTTCTGTACCATGTATTGACAACTCAGAATGGGTGATGTATACCTATTTTGGGGGCGTCACAGTATTTAACACTTATGTATACAAGAATAAAGCTACAAAATGTTATAGAAGCTATAAATTGCTCAACCAAGTTGTGACTATCCCAAAACATAAAAGATTATAGAAAGGGACCGTGAGGGGTATAATCTTAAAACATGTTAGCCGAGGCCTTAGATGGACTCTTCAATTCTTGGCGTGAAGCCTTAAATGGTGGTAGTTTTCTTAAGAAGAAACATTTCAATGCATCTGAATACCAACCAAATATGTATTACTGATATAAAGCTAGCATGAATGAAATACCTTACGTATTCACTTACGATTAACAATAAAAACAAATTAAAATAAAATAACATGATATAATATAAAGTTTACTACTTTAATTTGCATTTATTCGTTAACATTGAGTATGCTTAAATGTTAATCATATGCTTACAAGTATGCTCAAGTCATATGGTTACAAGTATGCTCAAGTCATATGCTTACAAGTATGCTGAAATGTTAATCATATGCTTATAAGTGTGCTCAAGTCATATGGTTACAAGTATGCTCAAGTCATATGATTAATAAGCTCATGTTGTCTGTAGTAGGTACTGTGGAATCATGGACCTCTATTCAAACCGTAATTGGATGGCACGATGAAAGTCAAGTGCCCAGATAGGTGCTACAGCTGAATTTAGAGATGGTTGCCAAGTGTTTTTGGAGTATGCGTATAGTCACCCGGAATGTGTGAATGGTAAGTCACAGATACGATGTCCATGTTTGAAGTGTAAGAATGTAAATTATATGGACAGAGACGTGGTAAACTATCATTTACTTGTTTCTAGGTTTATGAAAAATTACGAAGAATGCTAGTGGGCACATGGGCATAGAAGTGATGGTGGCATCACAGAAGTACACAATTCGGGCAGTAGTACTCATCGAATGAATGAAATGGTTCATGATATTGCAGGGCCAGATTTTGATTGGGAGCAAGGTAGAGAGCAACCTATGAATTCTGATGCCAAAGACTTCTTTAAGTTGTTAGACTAGGGTAACGACTAATTATGGCATGGTTGCACCAAACACAGTACATTGTCTGCAGTGGCGACATTACTTAACATCAAGGCTGATCACAACATGAGTTATGAGTGTCTTGAGTCGCTTAAGGGATACGTGTTGACAGACATGGAATCATCGATATTGACCTCCATAGGTCAGCGTACTCCAACGAACCGTTTGTTTTACCAACTCAAACAGTACAAGTATACTACACTCCTAGTCCTGTTAGGAAAAGGGATAGACCGCCTATAGATTGGCAAGTTGTAATTCATACTCCCGTGCGTAGTCGTGTAGAAGTAGTTGATGGGGAGATTTACCAAGAGCAGATGCTTCATAGTCAAACTATAATAAATGTGGAGGACGACAATGAAGTAATCCAGTTAGATGGTGGAGATGAACCACATGAATTAGATCCTGAGTCAATACTTGTGTCAGATGACATTGATCATCGAGGAGGAAGAGTTATTGGTTTGAATCGACCTTTCAATCTAAAGCAAATGATGGTTATGAATCAGCAACACGTATACAAAGATGATTCTAAATCGGATATTGACACTTGAACAAATGAAATGTATGTTTAGCATTACATATTTTTATATCATTGTCATGTTTATGTACTAAACTATTTAAATGCAACTTTTGTTTATTGTCATTTTATATTCATATATATACATGTTTATATCGCTGCCATGTTTATGTACTAAACTATTTAAATGCAACTTTTATTTATTGTCATTTTATATTCATATATATATACATGTTTATATCACTATCATGTTTATTTTCATATATACATGTAATCAAATATGACTCATAATAACATCTTGAAATTTGTAATATACAGATGGCTTCTGAAGCAGCGCAGAAAAAGCGCGGCTTGGGTAGGGGGCCTAATCATGTGCCCAAGGCCCCTACTAATCCGGATGATCGGATTCTTATTCAGATTCGCCCTCCTCCGAATAGCACGTATGTCCCGCATATATCATTTATATATAAGCATTTAAGATTCTATTTATACAAGATATATAGAACTTTGATGTAAATTGCTTTAATATATCTAGCTACTTATCGTTAATGTAAATTATTGTATATTATAGTGATTTTTTAGATAATAAGATCGTCAAGATCAACAAAACCATGAACATGAGTATGACATAAAACATAACTAGGAATTAAGTTTATCCATAATTCAATCAAGAAGAAGGTTCAAAGAAGTTTATGTATAATTTTATATTGGTAATGTTTTGATTGATATTATATTGGTAATGTATATGGGTCTGAATTTTTAACTGCTTTAATTTGCATTCAATCGTTATTATTTTGGTCTTATTGTATTTGAAATTTGTATATTTCTCTTGGTTTGTGTCTTGGGTGCCTAAAAATGTCCATATATGCATGCCGTCGTGCATGTGGCTAGTCTATATTGTAGGGGAGACTCTGGCGATTTTTTTTAAATATTATAAGTATAAGTTTGAAAAATGTTCATAAGTATTATAACTTAGATGTAAATTGCTTTAATATATCTACTTATCGTTGATGTAAATTGTTGTATATTATAGTGATTTTTCATATAATAAGATCATCAAGTGCATATCACAAATTGTTTTACGAAATTGGCCTACACCGTGATTACGTATGCAGCACACACCTATCGCTTTCATAAGGATCTTGTTTGAAATTTGAATTTCGGTATGTTTTTTTTAATTATGATGATAATATAATATTCAAAGGATAATTATTTAGTAATGTTATTATTGTTGTTTTATTTGCGAAAGCGGTATAGATGGAAGGACGCTTGAGAGCTTCAAAGGATACGAGACATTATTACTCGCGTAAGTGTGCGGTCCGCACTTTGACAATTTGAACAAAAAAAGACAAAAAGCCCTTCACAATGTCGAGATCGACCATCCGGGCCGTGGAGAGGATTACATGTATGAGCATAGCCCTGGTGGTGCACCAAATCCATATAAATTTGAGATGTGTGCTCAATGGAGAGTCGAGAGTCGGGTGAAAAGACGAAAGATCGCCGCCACCAACAGATCCTCGGGTGTACCCAATGGCAAAAAGGCTAAAGGGACATACAAGGGCGACAATATTTCACAGTTGTATCATATCACTGCCAGGGTACGTATTTACAAGTTTTAATATGTTTACAATCATGAATTGTAGAAAATATATCACATTTTTACTTAGTAATATTGTGCTATTTTTTGTATAGGAGTCTCAATCTCAAGGTCAGCATATCCATTAGTTGGATGTGTACGTGGCCACCCGTGATGGTCTGCCTAATGCTATTCAGATAGCGGTAATAAATTTTAACAACTTGATCTTGTTTATCAATGCTTACAAAATTAATTTATTTTTAACTATTTAATTGTTAATATGATGACAGGATACTTATAAGCGTTTATTGAATGAGTGCTATCCTGAAGGCACCCTACTTCCGCCTATTGATCAAGAGTTGTGGGAGAGGACGTCTGTTGTGAAGAAGAACTACATTAAAGGTCAAGGACAACGACGACGCCCATCCTTCAGTGGCTCAGGCTGCTTTTCTACCTAGTCTACACAGTCATCGAGCCATCCAACTGTTCATACTCTGGCTGACTGTGTGAGAGCTATATGTCGAGATCGAGATCTTCTGAAGATACTGAGCGGGCATCTGGGGACTCTGAGTCCTGAGGAGTTAGCTGAAGCAGTAGCAGCAGCAACATCACAACATGGGGATGGCGACGAGGTATAAAATCAATTTGTTGTATATATTATCGTAATATACCAATATTAACATAGTTAGTATATATTTGTAACTTGTTTTATTATTTTGTTAATTATAGGGTGATCAAGGAGAAGCTAATCAAGACGTTGATGCTTGACGATCGATACAGCTGTGTTTTATAGTTCTTTGAGAATTTTGTACTTTTATATTCATTCATGTTACTTAAACATTAGATTTGTTTATATTTATTCAATTTATATTGGTTTAAAGGTTTATATAGTTTATATACTAGTTTGGTGTATGTGTCGGTGGACGATTGATGTTTATATTGTTGTGCAAGATGTTTATATTATTGTGTATGTGTGTTGGGATAAAGCAGGTACAAAACAGGTACAGGTTTTTTGGGAATTCTGCTAAACAACAAAAATTTGGTTTTTTAGTTTTTTCAATAGCGACCGTGAAACATCTGAGGGTATCAGTGACCCCATGCGGTCGCTGATTGCGGTCGCTGACATATGGACCACGTCAGCCTTTGGCCCTGAGCCATGCTGACTCAGATCAGCGACCGAAATGACGAATTCGGTCGCTATTAGCGATCACAGATATATCGGTAGCTAATAGTGGTCGCTAGTGTGCACATCAGCGACTAGATTTTATGCGACGACTATCCGCGACTGCAGTCGATCGCTGATAGGTATTTGCGACCGAAAGCGGTCGCTGATAGGTGGTCACTGATAGACCATTTACTTGTAGTGACACCTGTTTCCAAGGAAGAAGAACGACCACCGGTCATATATTTCAAATGCGGACAGGAGGGACACATCCGTCCAAACTATACGTGTGACAACCGAGATTTTGTAATTTAATTTTAATATTTATTGGATCAAATAAATATTTTTCCAAGATCTAATTATTAGATTAAATAATTAATTGATGAAGTTGTGGTAGATTAATTTAATTATATGTGTTATATTTATTAAATTAATGTGGATAATTTTATTATTTGATTTATGTTAATACATGAGCTTATTGAATTAAAAGAAATATTTATTAAGCCTAATATTATTTTAATTAATTAAATAATTAATTAGATAATTAATAAATTGGACATAATTAATAAACGAGAAATTTAATTATGTGACTATATGAATTAAATGAGAAATTATTATATTTTATTTAAATTAAATTAAATAAAATATTTGATTTATTGTGCAATAGGGTGTGACATGATTTAAACTATAGTATAGGAGATTAATTAAAATAATTAGAAGGGTTACTTATGTTTCAAGCCAAACGAGGCCTTATGAGGAGTTGGGAGCAGTTAAACCACGTATGGATTAACTGACCTCAACTGTGCGCATAAATGATCAATCTGGTTCTTTGACGTATTTTCAATTAAGAGTTCAACTTGAGAGTTCAGAGAGAATTCAGAGAAACATTGAGAAAATTGTGAGTTGTGTGATTAAAGAAGAATTTGAGACGGAATTCATCTCCTACTAATCTACACTCTACGCTATGGGTAATTCTCTTCAACCCAATTTCTATTTTACGTCATTAAGGTTTCTTGAAAATGGCTTTCAATTTTTCTGTTAAAATCTTTGTAGTTGGAAAGATCAATAATTATGTGTTTATATATGTGATAAGATGTTATCATATCATGTTTTTACTGTATATGGTAGATTTCCATATCATCAATTTCATAAAAATATGTTGTATATTGTTACAGAGTATAGAAATATGGCCATATAATACCTTTATAATGTAAATTTAATATGTCAAACATATATTGTCTCGTAAATTTCACACTTGTATATAACTATGTATATTAAAACGAGGAAATCAAACTTCGAATGGACGAATTTGGTGTTATAACGAACACGTGATGTTAAATTTTATGTTTTGTGTTCAAAACCTTCAAGAACATCAAGAAAAATGAATTTACATGTTTGATTATGTAATTATGTGTTTTAAATTGTTAAAATCACTCTATAAAGGTTGGGTAATGATTATGTACGAATTCTAGTATGTGGGTATGTTTAAGTTAATGAATTTAATGACCATGTAATGATAATTTCGCCTGATTCTGTAACCCCATAAGGGGAAGATTTAATTCTATCTATTGCATGGTTTGCATTTATTATGGGTAGATAGATAGATGATATTTGTACAGTGAACACCAAATCCTGCGGAAATAGAAGTACCCGAATTTGGGGGTGTCACGGGTTGGTATCAGAGCCATAGGTTATGAACCTTAGGTGGGGGAACAACCTTAGGTAGTAGCCTTGTAGGAGATCGAGAACATAGTGGTGGTAAACTCTTATCGAGTTCTAAGAAATGAATTTCTTAATTCATTGAAGATAATAAAAGACTTTATGTGCTTATGTGTTAAATTATGTGCTCGCTAGTATGGATTAGTAACTAAAACTTAAAAAAATGTGTTGTCAGGATGCCGGATGTTGGAGGAGCTAGTCGAGATGGGGAGGAGGAACCCCGAGTACCTACAGAAGAGGAGCCCCGAGACATTCATGTTGTCAGGGAGCAGTTGGTACAGAGAGAGCCATCTCCGTTGATCACTATTGTTGGTCAGGAGCATGAGCCTGAGACTAATCCAAAGGAGGATTCTGAGGAAGCAGAGGAGGAAGAGGAGTTCCCACCAAACTCCATTGATGCTGAGATGTATGATGCGCTTTATAATCATAATATAGAGTTACGAGACACTGTTCAGGAGCTGAAGGAGCGGACGGTTATTCAACAGATTACCATCGAGCAAAAGGATATAGAGATTGTGACTCTTCACACATTTGGGAAATGTGGAGTGGGATTTGTTTCACGAGAAGGGTCAAACTGAGGAGAAGTCCGAAGAAATAGAGAAGTTGAAGAAGGAACTGAAAGAGAGGCCAGAAAGGCTGACCATAGTAGAGGAGGGCTGGGTAAGAGAGTCACGTCGTGCTGATCTTGCAGAAGAGGACTGTCGTGCGACGAAGGCTAAGATTGGGAAGACGTACTCTACACTTTAAAATGCAATGGATGCGGCCCAGGATCGAGTTATGAGATATCCAATTCAGTTTGAAGGTCTACCATCATATATGCTAGATCACAGGACAATGTCTCGTATCATGGAAGAGGAACATGGCAAGGCTATTCAGCACCTTAACAGGCAGTGATAGGATTAGTTTAATTATGTGAAAACTTATCTGGTAGTTAAAGATGTAAATTCCGATGTGTTTATAAACAAAGGAATATTTTAATGTTGTAAATCCGGTAGAATCTTTATCTCGGGATAGTTGATGTAAATAGCAGTGATGCTATCGTATGATGTTAAAACTTTTGAATTGAATAAAATGTCAAAGTTTATTCGAGATAATGTGTTAAGTGAATTATGATTAAATATTTTAGTTATGCCTTAAATGTTTAAGGGATTGAATAAAGACCTAATAAGCGTATATTCTTAATAAAACAACGACGCCAATGCTAACCCTGTTCAGCAATTGGTGAACCTATTAGCTGGAGCAATTCACAATCAACCACAAGCTCCGTTAAATACATCATTCAAGGATTTCAAGGCGGTGGGACAGCCAGAGTTTAAGGGCTCCATAAACCCGATCGAAGCTCAAACCTGGGTTATGGAGATTGAGAAGGTGTTTGATGTCGCCAGAGTAAGAGAAGACCAGAAGACCGCATACGCAACATTCATGCTGAAATCTGAAGCCAGTTATTGGTGGCAGGCAAACAAAGTACGGGGAGGAGAAGGTGTGATAACCCGGGAGAGATTCAAGGAGATGTTCTTCGAGATGTATTTTCCGACTAGCTCGCAGAACCAATTGGAGGTTCAGTTTTTGGAGTTGAAACAGGGGAATATGTCCGTAGCAGATTATGCGGCAAGATTCAATGAGTTGGATAGGTTCGCCACATATCAAGTACATACTGATGAGAGAAAGGCAAGGCGTTTCGAGCAGGGATTGAAGCCCTGGTTGTATAGCAAGGTGTCAATGTTCCAATTGAACACTTTTGCTGGGGTGTTAGAGAAGGCCATACTCGCTGAAGGTGGAAGCGATGCGATAACTAAATATAATCAGGATCAGAAGAAGAAATAGAGTAAAAATGAAAGAACTAACAAGACTGGTGGAAGTAGCATGGGAGGTAGTAATAATCATAAGAAAAAGTGGTCTGATAACTCGTCAGCTAGAAATCAACAAGGAGGGCAGAAGAAGAAGATCGAAGCATGCCCAACCTACGGAAAAGCTCCAATATCAAAGGCACCGTACCGAATGGCACCAGTAGAGATGAAAGAACTGATGGTTCAACTAAAAGAATTACTGGACAAGAAGTATATCCAACCAAGCGTATCGCCGTGGGGAGCACCAATTTTATTCGTGAAGAAGAAGGATAGGACAATGCAGCTTTGCATCGACTATGGAGAACTGAATAAGGTCACGATTAAGAATAGATATCCATTATCGAGAATCGACGACCTGTTCGATCAGTTAAAGGGAGCGAGATACTTTTCAAAGATAGACTTGAGGAGTGGTTATCATCAACTGAAGGTGAGACCAGAGGATGTAACGAAGACAGCGTTCAGAACACGATACGGTCACTACGAATTTTTGGTAATGTCATTTGGTATAACGAATGCTCCTGCAGCATTTATGGGCTTAATGAATGGAGTGTTCAAGCCGTTTTTGGACAAATTCGTAGTGGTATTTATAGATGATATTTTGATATATTCGAAAACCAAGGAAGAACATGAAGAGCATTTGAGGGTGACATTAGAGACACTGAGAAAGGAGAAGTTGTATGCCAAGTTTTTGAAATGTGAATTCTGGATTGAAAGAGTACAATTTCTGGGACATGTGATCGATAGGGACAGAATTTTGGTGGATCCCTCTAAGGTCGAAGCTATGATTAACTGGGATCAGCTGAAGACACCGTCGGAAGTTAGAAGTTTTCTCGGATTGGCAGGTTATTACAGAAGATTCATTCAGGACTTTTCCAAGATCGCAACTCCATTAACGAATTTGACTAGGAAATCGGTGAAATTCGTTTGGACGGAGAAGTATGAGGAAAGTTTCCAAGAGCTTAAGAAAAGGTTGAGTTCGGCACCTGTGTTGCCTCTTCCGGATGACTCAGGAAATTTTGTGGTATATAGTGATGCGTCGCATAAAGGACTTGGTTGTGTGCTTATGCAAAACGGTAAAGTCATTGCGTACGCATCATGACAATTGAAGGATTATGAGAAGGGGTATTCAACCCACGACTTGGAGTTAGCTGCAGTGGTTTTCGCTTTAAAAATCTGGAGGCACTATCTCTATGGGAGAAGTGTGAAATATATACTGCACCAAGAAGTCCGAAATATATTTTTACATAGAAGGACTTGAACATGCGCCAAAGAAGGTGGTTAGAGTTAATTAAAGACTACGATTATGAGATTCTATACCATCCCGGGGTAAGGCAAATGTGGTTCTTGACGCCTTAAGTAGAAAGGGCCTGGAGAAACCGATGATGTTGGCCAGAGGATGAGCTAATTTCAGCAATGGAAAAGCTAGAATTGGAAGTGAAGTATCCTATGGAGATTGATGAGAAACTGTTTCAGATGTAATCTTGTACAACTCTACTAGATAAAGTTAAGGAGGCTCAACTTCAGGATGACGAATGAAAAATGGTTAAAAAGAAGATATCTGAAGGAACCGAATCAAGATTCAAGATGGATAGGGAAGGAATATTGAGATTTGAGAATAGAATTTGGGTACCGCCAGTACCAGAGATTAAGGAAGAAATTTTGAGCGAGGCTCATAACTCACGATATTCGATTCACCCTGGTAGTACGAAGATCTTCGACAACATTTCTGGTGGCTGAATTTGAAATGAGAGGTTGCAGAATGTGTTGCCAAGTGTCTGACATGTCAGAAAGTGAAATCAGAACATCAGAGGCCGAGTGGGTTACTACAACCTTTAAAGATTCCAGAATGGAAATTAGAATATATTACGATGGATTTCGTGGTTGGCCTACCAACAACTCAGAAAGGCTACGATGCAGTATGGGTTATTGTTGACCGATTGACGAAATCCGCACACTTCCTTCCGATCAAAATCAGATTCAACTTAGATCAGTTGACAAGGTTATATGTGAAAGAAATTGTTTTGAGGCACGGAGTTCCGGTGTCAATTTTTTCCGATAGGGATCCGCGTTTTACATCGAACTTCTATAAACGTTTACAAGAATGCATGGGTACACAGTTGCAAATGAGTACGACATATCACCCTCGGACAGATGGATAGAGTGAAAGAATAATTCAGACATTAGAAGACATGTTACGAGCTTGTATAATGGACTTTAAAGGAAATTGGGATGATCATCTACCGCTCGTAGAGTTCAGCTACAATAACAGTTACCACGCTAGTATTGGCATGCCGCCTTATGAAGCGTTATACGGCAGAAAGTGCAAAACTCCGCTATACTGGGATGAAGTTGGCGAAAGACAATTACTAGGCCCAGAATTGGTACAGTAGACAACAGAAATAGTCAAAGTGATCCGAACAAGATTGATAGCAGCTCAAGATAGACAGAAGAAATACACCGATCCACACCATAAAAATGTTCAGTTTGAATCGGGTAGTTATGTGTTCTTAAAGGTCTCTCCCTGGAAGGGAAAGATCATGTTCAGAAAAAAAGGGAAATTAAGCCCAAGATTCATTGGACCCTTTGAGGTACTGCGAAGGATCGGAGAGGTTGCGTATGAGGTAGCCTTACCTCCAGCACTCGAGAATGTCCACAACGTTTACCATGTTTCAGTTCTACGACCCTACAAACCCGATTACAAGCACGGGATTGAATATGAACCCCGAAATTTTGAAAAAGACTTATCTTACGAAAAAATTCCTGTTCAGATTGTCGACCGAAAAGAGCAAGTTCTAAGAAATAAAGTAATACCTTCTGTTAAGGTAATTTGGAGGAACCACAACGCTGAAGAAGCTACGTGGAAACTCGAAGAGAATATGATGAAGAATTATCCTCATTTATTTACTTAATTTATGTGTAAGCGATTCTGGAGACAGAATCTTTGTAAGGAAGGAGAATGTAACAAGACGAATTATTTGAGTCGTGATTCTGAGGACATAATCCTTTTAAGGGGGGGAAGATGTGACAACCGAGATTTTGTAATTTAATTTTAATATTTATTGGATCAAATAAATATTTTTCGATGATCTAATTATTAGATTAAATAATTAATTGATGAAGTTGTGGTAGATTAATTTAATTATGTGTTATATTTATTAAATTAATGTGGAGATTTTTATTATTTGATTTATGTTAATATGTGAGCTTATTGAATTAAAAAAAATATTTATTAAGCCTAATATTATTTTAATTAATTAAATAATTAATTAGATAATTAATAAATTAGACATAATTAATAAACGAGAAATTTAATTATGTGACTATATGAATTAAATGAGAAATTATTATATTTTATTCAAATTAGATTTAATGTGCAATAGGGTGTGACATGATTTAAACTATAGTATAGGAGATCAATTAAAATAATTAGAAGGGTTACTTATGTTTCAAGCCAAACGAGGCCTTATGAGGAGTTGGGAGCAGTTAAACCACGTATGGATTAACTGACCTCAATTGTGCGCATAAATGATCAATCTAGTTTTTTTACGTATTTTCAATTAAGAGTTCAACTTGAGAGTTCAGAGAGAATTCAGAGAAACATTGAGAAAATTGTGTGTTGTGTGATTAAAGAAGAATTTGAGACGGAATTCATCTCCTACTAATCTACACTCTACGCTATGGGTAATTCTCTTCAACCCAATTTCTATTTTACGTCATTAAGGTTTCATGAAAATGGCTTTCAATTTTTCTATTAAAATCTTTGTAGTTGGAAAGATCAATAATTATGTGTTTATATATGTGATAAGATGTTATCATATCATGTTTTTACTATATATGGTAGATTTCCATATCATTAATTTCATAAAAATATGCTGTATATTGTTACAGAGTATAGAAATATGGCCATAAGGCACTTATACGTAAATTTAATATGTCAAACATATATTGTCTCGTAAATTTCACACTTGTATATAACTATGTATGTTAAAACGAGGAAATCAAACTTCGAATGGACGGATTTGGTGTTATAATGAACACGTGATGTTAAATTTTATGTTTTGTGTTCAAAACCTTCAAAAACATCAAGAACAATGAATTTACATGTTTGATTCTGTAATTATGTGTTTTAAATTGATAAAATCACTCTATAAAGGTTGGGTAATGATTATATACGAATTCTAGTATGTAGGTATGTTTAAGTTAATGAATTTAATGACCATGTAATGATAATTTCGCCTAATTCTGTGTTCTTCGCGAACTGGAATTCAAAAATTAGAGTTTCATGGCCATACGCTAACTCCATGCCTTAAGTCCCTACAATGTAACACAAAATTTCGTCGGCTTTCCGCCAAATTAAGCATGATGGTGGTAATAAGCTTACCACTTAGCGATTAATCGAGAAATGAAAATTTTTAAGTGTTCAAGTCTAGAAATGTGATAGTAACCAAATCTAAGGAACATAAAATTATGTTAGACGTATAATGAGACGTTAAGATAAATTCTTAACATATTAATAACACAATTATGTGCGAATTGAATTATTGAACACATAGTTAGCTTATTGTTCATAAAGTGTAAATTATGTGTCAATGAATGTAGTAATTTGACTAAGTATGGTCATAATCGAAGTTAGACAGAGAATGAACTTGTGATAACTAGTTACGTTATAATTGACTGGTATTGTGAATGTAAATGGTATGTAGGATTAAATCAAGGAACGTGTATAAATTAACGTGTAATCTACATACGAGGCAAGTTTCCTAACCCTACTCGTTATCATTATATAAGTTTATAAGTTTATCTCTTTACATCGAGCAAATTCTCGTTATTATTGATAAAGTTAATATTGTTATATAAAGTTTATTAATCTCTCAAAGTATGGTTCTGTTATACAATACTTATTCTATTGTATATCTCTTGAGATCGTTATTCGATTTAAATATCAGTTACTGTTGAACCTTGTTAGACTAGCGAACCCTTAATGATTCGACTAGTCCATAGTTGATGAACGTTCTAAATTTTAGAACCCTTGTTGAGTTATCCAAACCAAACTTCCTTTGGTGCGGACTCTAATGTCAAACTGAGATGAACAACCCTGTATAGGGGATTACTTATGTGTTAGCGTTAAGATATTGTACGCATGATATGGTACTAAGGGTTGATCCCCTAAGTATGAGAAGAAGAGTCCATAGTCTTATGATCATTAAAGGTTTCAAGTATAAACACTTGACAACTTTAGACATAGTTTCAAGGTCTTATGACCCTCGTAAGTTCTTTTGTTTCTTGTTATTCATTTTTGATTCAAAAGTTGAGTTTCCTATTTCAGAAGTCTTTGATTTATTCGCATGTTATTATTCATTTGTCATATTGTTATACTTATGGGCAATCGTGCTCACTCTTGCGTAATAATAACATTGCAGTTAAGAATGAAAGATCTGACGAGCCTTCCACCAAGGGAAAGGTTAACAAATGAAGAAGACTTGTTGTTAATATGTATCTATATTTCAGACTTGATGTTTTCTAAGACTTGTTAATTGTTTATGATTATGCACAGATGTTTAAGGTTAGAGTGACCTGGGATTGTATTTATTATACAGATGATGTAACCCCATAAGGGGAAGACTTATTTATTTATTTATTTCTATCTATTGCATGGTTTGTATTTATTATGGGTAGATAGATAGATGATATTTGTACAGTGAACACCAAATCCTGCGGAAATGGAAGTACCCGGATTTGGGGGTGTCACAGTACGCAGCAACCCAAAGCATGTTTTAATTGCGGAAGAGAAGGTCACCTAGCTCGATTTTGTCGTATGGTGAAGTCAAGTCCAACTGGGATGGTGACGCCAAAGGATGTCCCAGACAAGTCAAAGCCGGTAGTTAAAGTGAGAGTGTTTGTCGAGGAACCCGAACGAAGTTGTCACGGGTAAGTTAATCTTAAACTCTTGTGAAATCTATACCTTATTTGATACCGGTTCTACCCATTCTTTTATTTCTCCTACTTGCGCTCAACGTTTAAATGACTCTGGAGAAATTAGACTTTAACTTATCTGTTGAAACTCCATTAGGAGAAACCTTCATTTCATGTGTTATCCAAGTCTTGGAAGAGAGTCACAGTTTTTAAATGATATTTCTATCGTTAATAAATTTCCTGACGTTTTTCCAATGGACTAACACTCATCCTTAGTATATAAAAAAGAAACGTATTGAAGAAGCTAAGGAAAGTACTACATGTCAGCTGAAAATACCTTTTTAGGTGTTAGGTGAAATAGCAGTTTGCTGTGTCAGTGGGCCAGAAGGTTGAACAGAAGATTTCCAGGAAGTCACCATTAGTGCTCCGAAATGTCAAATACAATTAATGCTTCAACGGATGCTTTCAAATGGACATATTTCAAAGGCACCTTATATGCAAATCAGATACAGATGCAAGAGGCAAACAAGTACACAACGAAAAGCTGATGAACACTCAACGCTCAACTCTACGATCTGTAAAGAAAGCTTGCTCAGCTACTCAGTTCTTTCAAACACGAGCTTAATGACAACTGAGTAGCACCATTCAAGAACTCAACTATCATTAAGTGAAGTAAGAAGTTCCAAGTCTGTTGGACTTGAAGAGTTCTAAGTGAACTAAGAAGTTCTAAGATTGCTGAACTTAAAGGAATCTAAGTGATTCGAAGATTGTAAAAACATCCTTAGTGGATTTCCTTCTCAAGGAGTAGAAGAGTGGACTAGGAGCCTTGAGTGCTCTGAACCACTTAAATTCTCTGTGTCTTTTATATTCTTGCTTTAACTGTTATACTTGTTATAACTGCCTGTTATCTATTAACTCAGTTTATCTTAAAGGGGAACAAACAAATCATTTATTCCGCTGAGTTTGATTAACAATATCTGACAAAGGATTTTAAAAAAGAAATTTTAAAATATCTATTCAACCCCCCTTATATATAACTATTGTGCCTCTTGGAACTAACATTTGGTATCAAAGAAGGTTCTCTCGATCAGCCTACCAAGCTTGAGTAGGTATAAAACACTAACTAACTTTTTTTATATTAAAAATGGCTTCACTAGAGTTAGAGTAGATACCACATTATTTCTTAGAAAGCACAAAAACAAAGTCCTATTAGTTCAAATATATGTTGATGACATTATCTTTGGCTCTACTGATGAAAAACTGTGCAAGAGATTTGCCAAGCTTATGCAGAGCAAGTTTGAAATGAGTATGATGGATGAGCTGAATTTCTTTTTTGGATTACAAGTAAAGCAAATTGATGAATGTATCTTTATTAACTAATCCAAGTACATTAAAGACTTACTTAAAAAATATGGCATGGAATCAGCCTCTCCCATAAAAACACCAATTGCTCCAGCAACCAAGCTTGACAAAGATGAGAAAGGTAATAGTATTAACATTACTCAATATAAAGGTATGATAGGCTCTCTTCTATATCTAACTACCAGTAAACCAGACATAATGTTTGCAACATGCATATGTGCTAGATTTCAAGCTAATCCTAAGGAATCACACTTAACTGCTGTAAAGAGAATTTTACTTAGGACTTTGTTATCCGAATGAGTCCTCCTTTGAACTGACATGATATACAGATGCTGACTTTGCAGACTGTAAGATCGATAAAATAAGTAACAATGGCACTTGTCAGTTGCTAGGAAACAGACTTGTGTCTTAGTTTAGCAAGAAGCAAAATTCAGTATCTACCTCAACAGTAGAAGCTGAATACATTGCTGCTGGCAGCTGCTGTACTCAAATCTCATGGATGAAAAATCAGCTAGCAGACTATGGGTTTGGTTTAAAATCTATACATGTTCATTGTGATAACACAAGTGCCATAACAATAACACATAATTCTGTCATGCATTCTAGAACTAAGCATATAGAGATTAGATATCATTTCATTAGGGATCATGTCCAAAATGGAACTATATCTTTACAATACATCCCTACTAAAAATTAATTTGTTGATGTCTTTACAAAGCCTTTAGATGAATCCAGATTTAATAAATTGATAAGGGATTTAGGTATGCTAAATCTGTAAGACCCCAGCTTTTATAAATAAAGATGAATTTTTCTATAAATATTATTTTTGAATATTATGGAATAAATTTGATATAATGTTATAGTTGTGGGTAATATTTATAAATTTTGCAAAGTATGCAAGTTGTTATAAAATATTCGTTTGGTGGGGAATATTCTTTTTGTTAGGGAATATTCGCATAATGGCTCAATCATTGGTGGACCCCACAACATTATTGTCGGATTGAGAAAACGACAAAAATATTTTTATAAAAATAACTACGGAGGTGTTACTGAATTAAAGCTGTTGAACTACCCTTGGTAAAAGTACGATGTCTGGCGTGGTTGCATAGTAGCACTACGGTATTGATTATTGATGCTTACGTGAGAAGTCACTCACCTATGCTCAATTATTACTTCACAAGAATTCTTTGCATCATATCTCTTATATTATTGATTCAATTATTTTCACATTATCATCTCAGTATATAATATGTTATAGTATTAAATCAATAATTGAGACGACAAGTTATAAATGATTAATAATTATTGAAAGATTAAATATGTGTTATGATTTGTGGTAAGTTTGATTATTTTATGGGGGCTCATATGTCATCATCTAAGAGTCTCTTCATCAATAGTATTTACCTTCGTCAATAATAGTAATTACCCTTGTGAATAGTATTTACCTTCAATCGATAGTAATTATCCTTGTGAATAGTATTTACCTTCGTCAATAAGTAATTACCCTTGTGAATAGTATTTACCTTCGTCAATAGTATATTTACCTTCGTTAATAGTAATTACCTTTACCGACGTCCGAACCACTTGTCGCTTCACATTACAAAGCGTCGAACCACTTGTCGTTTCACATTACAAAGGCGTCAAACCATTCGTCGAGCCACTTGCCTTTTCACACTAAGCGGTGCTAAGCTAGAAATCTTCTATAAATAGAGGCCTAGGGCTTCATTATTTTCACTTAATTCATTCAAGCTATAGAGAGAAAGTATAGAGAGAATAAGAGAGAAAGAAGAGTAGTATTTTATTACTACACCGCCGCAGATTCAATCTCCTACCAAATGTGCGGGTGTTATTCTTTCTTATTCATGAAGAGAACTGTTGTTATTCCATTGCTTATTATACTTGGAATAACTTTGTATAAGTGGTTTACCCTATACTTGGTGACATTCTTCTATTATTCTGTTGGAACATCCTCGTCGTGTGTTTTACAGGACTGGTTCCGCTCTTTATTATTCTGGTTGGAACATCCCGTCGCGGTGTGAATTTCACCCGACTGGTTCCGCTCTTTATTATTCTGTTGGAACATCCTCGCTGCGTGTGTTTTACACCTTTACTGGTTCCGCCTTTATTATTCTCATTGGAATATCCTATCGTGTGTTTTACACCGATCCGGTTCCATCTTTATTATTCTGTTGGAACATCCCATGCTTGTGTGTGAATTTCACCGCTTTGGTTCCGTTATTTATTATTCTGTTGGAATAACTTTTGTATGCATGCGATCTATCGCATGCATGGTGATTTCTTTTGTTATTCCATTCTTTATTATACCCAAATTGGTTAAAACTTTGACTTCTATACTCCATGAAATTAGTAGAATATCCTCGATATTTGCGTTTCATCCAAAGATCTTTCATGGAAATATTCTTCCGATCATTCTTGAATTTTACTCTACAAAACAAAGATCATGTTGACAATTTGGACGTTAATAATTCTGGATAAAATAATTCTTGAACTTGTTTTATTGAATTCTTATATCATTGTCATCATCCTCATGTTTATATTTTTTGAAAGTCATCTGTATTCTGTAGGTGCATAGATGGACTTGGTATGATTATGACCGAGAGACTATTCTTGTAATCATGACCGTAATGTTACAAATGATGTGATAAAAATCCTCGATGGGTCATGAAGAGTGCATTGATGGACGCTTGTTGGCATGATCATGACCATTAATGAATACACAAATATTCTTGGCCCGTAGTGCATGAATAATTGTGGTCGTGATACTAAAGAATATCCTCGGCGTAGTAAAAGTGGGGGTGATTCTAAGATGTGGAATATTTATTAAAGTCGAGTCTCAATATATACAATGATGAAAAACCTTTTAAAACCTAAAAGATAGTAGACTTTATTTTCTACTTGACTCTTTTAATGGATTGCATATTCACCGCAGCTTAAACCGGTTGTCTATTGTATTTTATCGCTTTAACATTATCAAAGACTATTGATAATTTATTCGCATTATCTTAGTCATAATATTTCTTCTTGGGCTAGTTGAGCTCACCCTTTCTTTCACCGTTCTCTTCGTGAAATGATAATATAAATTTGGGACGAGTCGGGAAACGAGTGATGGTCCTCAAGATAAGCATTAGTAGTCCTCACTATTTTGTAAAATAGTGTGATAATAATCGTAATGAGGACTTTTTGTTTGAGTTTGTATAATATCTAGTAGATTTATATTTGTATTTAAACTCACGCTTTATGTCGTATTGTACACCGGCGCTTATGTTAATAAGTTGTATTTAAATTACGTACCATGTAAGTGGCGACTCAAGATGGGTGATGTATACCTAATTTTGGGGCGTCACGGTTGTATCGAGCTTAGGGATGTGATCCTGGCTAAGATGTGAGAATAGTACTAGGAGGGAGGAGGGGAATACCTTCGCTAGTATGACCTACCTAAGTTTATGTGCTATTTTATTGGTTGGTCGGAAGATAAGGATAATTTGTTACACGTCAATTAACCTTTTGTTTTGTGGCGATGTCTGAAAATGACATCCGAGAATGTTGAGAATAAGCAATGGAGCGCAGAGCGATCGTTGATTCACCACATATCAATAATCAAGATAATGTGCATCGAAGGCGACAATCCTCATGCAAACAACAACACCGACCAAATGACAAATGATCAAATGTTCGAGAGGCTTTATGCAATTTATGCAACAATGACGAGAGCGACTCTGTCCCAAAACGTAGGTGGAAACACGGAAAACTCTCGAGGCGGTCACCGCTAAACAATTTAAGGAGCTGGGACCACCGGAGTTTAAGGAGAGCCAAAACCACTTCGGCGGAAGCATGGATAAAGCAGATTACCAAGATATTTGATGTCTTGGGATGCTCAGAGGAGCAAAGGTTCCCTTCACGCCTTTATGTTGTTGCGCGAGAGGCGGATTCTTGGTGGGAATCGGTAAAACGTACTCAACCAAATTGTATCAAGATATCTTGGGAGAAGTTCCAGAGTCGTTCAACGACAAATACTTTCCCGAAAGTATTCGCCACACGAAGGAGGTGGAGTTTATCAAGTTGGAACAAAACAATATGACCGTGTCGCAATGATACGAGGCAAAATTTGCGGAGTTATCACGGTTCGTCCCACTTGGTGGATAATGAAGAGAGAATGGCGCGAAATGTTTTTAAGAGGTTTGAAGTCGAGATACGTCAACATCTTATTTCTCATAAACCGTGTTTGTATTCGATGTTGTAAATAGGGCTCGCTTAGTGGAGCGCGATAATGAGTCAACGTAACTAAAAGAGAAGCGCAACAAAAAATTATAATACCAAATGGAATAGTCATCGAAAGCGGGACAACAAGCGTGGAGGGAATCAACAAAGCGATATGGTAACCACTTCGATGGTAATCGGGGCAAAACAATAAGAATGGACATTTCAAGAAAAGGAGATTCAACAATGATGGAAAGACGTCAAAGACCAAAGACCCATTGTTAAGGAAGGAGAAAGACCACCTATCATATGCTTCAAATGCGGAGGAGAGGGACACATCACCCAAACTGCGTCATGCCAGTCAAAGCATGTTATAATTGTGGAAGAGAAGGTCACTTAGCTCGATTTTGTCATTTATCAAGACAAATTCAGCTAGGATGGAGGCACCAAAGGCCATCCCGGAAAATTCAAAACCTAGAGTGCAAGGAGAGCATTTGTTGTGACCTCCCAAAGAGCAAGGAATCCGAATGAGGTCATCACGGGTAAGCTTATCATAAACTCTAATGAAGTCTATACTTTATTTGATACTGGGTTCTACCCATTCTTTTATTTCTCCTACTTGCGCTCATCGATTAAATTTGACTCGAGAAAATTAGACTTTGACTTATCTGTGGAAACTCCGTTGGGAGAAACCTTCATTACATCCACTGCTTATAAGTCTTGTTTGGTTCAAATCGGCACCCTCACATTACCCGCCGATCTTATTTCATTAAAAATACTTGCATTTGACGTGATTCTAGGGATTGATTGGTTAACTACTTATCATGCAAAATTGATTGTTTTAAGTGTAATTGTTAGCTTTCATATTCCTAATCAACCTATTATGCGAATTCAAACGACCAAACCATTAAAATCAATCACGGTCCATCTCAAGCCATAAAGCTATTCGCTTATTGAAAAGCGGATGTCAAGCTTTCTTAGCTCATGTCACGATTTAAATAAAAATACGCCGCTTTTAAACGATATTCTATTGTTAATAAATTTCCGACGTATTCCAGAAGAACTTCCCCCGCCTACCCCGAGCATGAAATTGAATTTTGTATCGACCTTGAACCCTAAGACAAAACCTATTTCCAAAGCCCCATATCGAATGGCTCTATTGAACTTCGTGGAGTTAAAGACCCAACCGCAGGAATTGTTAGACATCGGCTTTATTCGTCCTAGTACTTCTCCTTGGGGTGCTCTCGTTCTATTCGTGAAGAAGAAAGATGGGAGTATGCGACTTTGTATTGATTATCGGGAGTTGAATCACGTCACCATCAAAAATAGGTATCCATTGCCACGTATTGATGACCTGTTTGACCAAATTGCAAGGAGCCAAATTCTTTTCAAAGATTGATCTTCGCTTAGGATATCACCAATTGAAGATTAGAACCACCGACATTCCAAAGACGGCTTTTCGAACTCGATGACGGCATTATGAATTCTAGTCATGTCCTTTGGATTGACTAATGCTCCTACGCCTTCATGGATATGATGAACCGAGTATTCAAGGAATATTTAGATCACTTTGTGGTCGCCTTTATTGATGACATCCTTATTTATTCCAAAAGCCGTGAAGATCATGAGCAACACTTGAGGTCGACACTCCAAAAGCTTCGTGAATATAAGCTTTATGCCAAGTTGAAGAAATGCGAGTTCGGCTTGAAGAAGTAGCATTCCTTGGGCACGTGGTATCAAGTCATGGAATATCTGTTGACCAAAGAAAGATTGAAAGCTATTCAAAGTGGGAACAACCTAAATCGATGATCGAAGTACGTAGCTTTCTCGGTTTAGGCTGGTTATTATCGGAGATTCGTGGAAGGATTTTCTCGAATCGCTATTCCATCGACTCACCGGTGACTCGGAAAGATACAAAGTTCTATTGGAGCGAAGAATGTGAGAAGAGTTTTCAAGAACTCAAGAGGAGACTTATTTCAAAGACTGCTCGGCTAATACCATCCGCTCGGAGGATTTGTCATCTACAAAGATGCTTGAGCAAAGGGTTGGGATGTGTTCTTATGCAACATGGAAAAGTTATAGCCTATGCCTCATGACAACTCAAAGAATATGAGAGGAATTATCCTACTCATGATCTAGAGTTGGCGGTTGTTGTCTTTGCACTTAAAATGTGGAGGCATTACTTGTATGGGGAGAAAGTGGAGATCTTTACGATCATAAAAAGCCTCAAATATTTCTTCACTCAAAAGGAACTCAACATGCGACAACGACGTTGGCTTGAATCTGCTGAAAGATTATGATCATACCATCCAATACCATCCCGGAAAAGCAAACGTGGTAGTGTGACGCATTGAGTAGGAAATCATATGCAAGTACAAGTCGCGATATTGTCAACGCAAAGGCCCATTTTGTGTGACTTGCAAAGGATGGAGATAGAATTAAAGACTCAGGGACGCGTGTGATGACAAAGTATACGAGTAGAACCGACTTTAATTGATAAAGTTAAAGGCTTGCAAGCTACGCACTGGAGACGATGCAGATGCGATGAGGAAGAAAGTGCAAGAAGGTGCTATCTTAGAAGCAAGAATCGATGAAGAAGGAATACTTGAGTCAACTCCGGACTTTTTGTGTTCCTAACGACCACGATTTAAAGTATAATATCATGATAGAGGCGCACAACACACCATTTGCAATCCATCTCGGGAGTACCAAAATGTATCATGATATTCGGCATACATTTTGGTGGAGCAATATGAAGAGAGAGATAGCGCTGCTTATCTCAAGGTGTCTAACTTGTCAACGAGTTAAAGCGGAGCATCAAGTACCAAAAGGTCCATCACAACCACTTGAAATTCCAGAATGGAAGTGGGAGCACATTACCATGGATTTCGTTCTGGGCCTTTCCTAAGGTTTCTCAAGGCATTGATGCGATTTGGGTCATTGTTGATAGATTGACCAAGTCTCGCTCATTTCTTACCGATACGAGAAACTTATACACTTGAACGCCTTGCTCAGATGTACATAAACGAGATTGTAAGATCGCATGGTATCGCCCAGGTATCCATAGTTTCGATCGAGACCCAAGATTCACTTCACGATTTTGGGTTAGTTTGCAAAAAAGCTATGGGCACAGACTTCACGATTTAGCTTTCGGCATATCATCCTCGAGGCAGACGGACAATGGAGAGGACTATTCAAACTCTTGAAGATCTATTAAGACTCTGTGTCCTTGATTTCAAGGGAGTTGGGACAAGTTCTTACCATTGGTGGAGTTTTCCTACAACAACAGTTATCAAGCAAGTATTGGTATGGCTCCATTCAAGCATTGTATGGAAGAAAGTGTCGTTCTCCAAAGATCTTTGGGATGAGGTGGGTGAAGCAACGTTGTTGGGACCGGGAGTTGGTACGTATGACTACGGAAAAGATTCAAATGATCCGACAACGATAAAAACCTCACAAAATCGATAAAAAGAGTTATCTTGATCTTCATCGAAAGGACATGGAATTCGATATAGAGATCATGTGTTGTTAAGAGTTGCTTCCATGGAAAGGAGTTACAAGATTTGGAAGGAGAGGAAAACTTAATCCTCGATTCATCGGTCCATTTTAATCCTCGATCGAGTAGGAATCGTGGCTATAGACTCGCTTTTACTGCCAAATATGTCTCGTGTTCATAACGCTTTTCACATATCTATGTTACGTAAATATGTGAAAGACCCGAACCATATTATTGAGTTAGAACCGGACGAAATAAGCGGAAGATTTGACGTATGAAGAGAGTTCTGCTCAAATTTTGATAAGAAAGAACATATTCTACGCTCCAGGTTATACCTCAAGTCAAAGTTTTATGGAGGAACCACGATGTTGAGGAAATGACTTGGGAGTTAGAATCAAAATGAAATCAAGGTATCCTTACCTCTTCGACATACCGTGTATCGTACCCTAATTTCGAGGGCTAAATTTCATAAGAAGGGAGGTTGTAAGACCCCAAACTTTTATAAATAAAGATGAATTTTTCTATAAATATTATTTTTGAATATTATGGAATAAATTTGATATAATGTTATAGTTGTGGGTAATATTTATAAATTTTGCAAAGTATGCAAGTTGTTATAAAATATTAGTTTGGTTGGGAATATTCTTTTGTTAGGGAATATTCGCATAATGGCTCAATCATTGGTGGACCCCACAATGTAATTATTGTTTGATTGAGAAAACGACAAAAATATTTTTATAAAAAATAACTACGGAGGTGTTACACCGTTAAAACTGTTGAACTACCCGGTGGTAAAAGTACGATGTCTGGCGTGGTCGTGCATAAGAAGACACTATTGATTATTGATGCTTACGTGAGAAGTCACTCAATTATGCTCAATTATTACAACGATAATTGTCGATCATATCTCTTATATTATTGATTCAATTATTGTCACAAAGATCATCTCGTATAATATGTTATAGTATTAAATCAATAATTGAGACGACAAGTTATAAATGATTAATAATTATTGAAAGATTAAATATGTGTTATGATTTGTGGTAAGTTTGATTATTTTATGGGGGCCTATATGTCATCATCTAAGAGTCTCTTCATCAATAGTATTTACCTTCGTCAATAGTAATTACCCTTGTGAATAGTATTTACCTTCGTCGATAGTAATTATCCTTGTGAATAGTATTTACCTTCGTCGATAGTAATTACCCTTGTGAATAGTATTTACCTTACGTCAATAGTATTTACCTTCGTTAATAGTAATTACCTTTACCAGACGTCGAACCACTTGTCGCTTCACATTACAAAGCGTCGAACCACTTGTCGTTTCACATTACAAAGTACGTCAAACCAATTCGTCAAGCCACTTGCCTTTTCACACGGCGGTGCTAAGCTAGAAAATCTTCTATAAATAGAGGCCTAGGGCTTCATTATTTTTCACGAATTCATTCAAGCTATAGAGAGAGAAAGTATAGAGAGAATAAGAGAAAAGAAGAAGAGTATTTTATTCTACTACCGCTAAAGATTCAATCTCCTACCAAATGTAAGGGGTGTTATTCTTTCTTATTCATGAAGAGAACTGTTGTTATTCCATTGCTTATTATTCTGTTGGAATAACCTGTATAAGTGGTTTACCCTATACTTGGTGACATTCTTCTATTATTACATTGGAACATCCTCGTCAGTGTGTTTTACACCGGACCGTTCCGCTTTATTATTCTGTTGGAACATCCCATTGCAGTGTGTGAATTTCACGACTGGTTCCGCTCTTTATTATTCTGCTGGAACATCCATGCGTGTGTTTTTACACCGACTGGTTTCCGCCTTTATTATTCTCATTGGAATATCCTATTCATGTGTTTTACACCGGATCCGGTTCCATCTTTATTATTCTCGTTGGAACATCCCGCTTGTTGTGAATTTCACCGCGGCTGGTTCCGTTATTTATTATTCTGTTGGAATAACCTGTCTGTGCGGTCTATCGCATGCATGGTGATTTCTTTTGTTATTCCATTCTTTATTATACCCAGTTGGTTAAAACTTTGACTTCTATACTCCATGAAATTAGTAGAATATCCTTGATATTTGCGTTTCATCCAGTATCTTTTCATGGAAATATTCTTCTGATCATTCTTGAATTTTACTCTACAAAACAGTATCATGTTGACAATTTGGACGTTAATAATTCCTGGATAAAATAATTCTTGAACTTGTTTTATTGAATTCTTATATCATTGTCATCATCCTCATGTTTATATTTTTTTGAAAGTCATCTGTGGGCACATGGTGCATAGATGGACTTGGTATGATTATGACCAGAGACTATTCGGTGTAATCATGACCGTAATGTTACAAATGATGTGATAAAAATCCTCAGTGGCCGTAGTGCATTGATGGACAGTTGTTGGCATGATCATGACCATTAATGAATACACAAATATTCTTGGCCCGTGAGTGCGTGAATAATTGTGGTCGTGATACTAAAGAATATCCTTGGCCAGTAGTGCGGTGGGTGATTCGGTGATGTGGAATATTTATTAAAGTTTGAGTCTCAAATTATAACAAAGATGAAAAACCTTTTAAAACCTAAAAGATAGTAGACTTTATTTTCTACTTGACTCTTTTAATGGATTGCATATTCATCACCATGATTAAACCGTCAGTTGTCTATTGTATTTTATCGCTTTAACATTATTGAAGACTATTGATAATTTATTCTCGCATTATCTTAGTCATAATATTTCTTCTTGGGCTAGTTGAGCTCACCCTTTCTTTCACTTTATTCTCTTGAAATGATAATATAGCCGGGACGAGTCGGGGAAACGAGTGATGGTCCTCGAAGATAGCATTAGTAGTCCTCACTATTTTGTAAAATAGTGTGATAATAATCAGAATGAGGACTTTTTGTTTGAGTTTGTATAATATCTAGTAGACGATATTTGTATTTAAACTCACGGTTTATGTCGTATTGTACACGACAATTATGTTAATAAGTTGTATTTAAATTCTGTACCATGTAAGTGGCGACTCAAGATGGGTGATGTATACCTAATTTTGGGGGCGTCACAAAATCTACAACCATAAACTCTATGCTCTAGTTTGTGCTAACCATACAGATAAAAAGAGTTATGTTAAAATCGTAGAGATGACTAAAGAGAAACCACGATCGTAGAGCAGTCTCGACGTGACAGAAAAGTATCCTATGATGACAACATTCCTATCAAATCCAAGCAACCCTTCTGATAAGCGTTTCATGGACAAACCTGACCCTTAGTTCAGTCTAAGAGCTTGGCCTTTCCTGAGCTACCTTAACCCAAAAGGAATGCTAAGTCAAAGTTCATCACAAGAACCAGGACAGACAATGATCGTAGAGTAAAATCAGCAGTGAACTCAACTATCGTATAGCAGCCTCGACGATCGCAGTCTTCCCAAAGGATACACTAGCTCAGGGGGAGCTAAGGGCAAATTAGTATTTTCCGCATTATTTAAAATCGTGGAACCTGGCAGAACTCGACATGTGCCCTACTATGCAGATTGTGAGGAGGGAAGTTACAAATATAGTTTGAAAATTCACCTCAAAATTTCAAAAAGCTCATTCATCTCTCTCTCTATCAACAGAAATCCTAGCTTTCAGAACGATCAACCAACCTCTGTTCAAGAAAATTAATGGTTGTTTCCAATGTTATATCTTGTTACCAACTCTGCTTTGACGAATTCAAGACAGCTGACCCTCAGTTCCACAAGATTTTATCTCTTTTAAAGAAAGCTGGTCTTGAAGAAGCTTTGAGCACCAACACATGAATATACCCAAAGCTGGTGAAAGAGTTCTACAACAATGGAGTCTTTTAGAACGACATTATCTCTACAGGGGTCAAGGGGGAACAAATTAAACTCAAAATTGAAGATATAAACCTAGCCCTATGTTTCAAATCAAAGGGGCTCGTATCTATGGATGTCATTGACTTTCATGAAGGTCTGAAGAAGATGCACCACACGAAGTTTCAGAACGTCAAGGGGTACAAGAAAAAAGAGTTTCCCCATAAGTATGAATTTCTGGCTGACATTGTTGGGAAGTGCATATGTTGTAAAAACTCTGGTCACGACTCTGTAAATGATTCGAAGAATGTAAAAACATCCTTAGTAGATTTTTTACTCAAGGAGTAGAAGATTGGACTAGGAGCCTTGAGTGCTCTGAACCACTTAAATTCTGTGGCTTTTATATTTTTGCTTGAACTGCTATACTTGTTATAACTGCCTGTTATCTATTAACTCAGTTTATCTTAAAGGGGAACAAACAAATCATTTATTCCGCTGAGATTGATTAAAAATATCTGACAAAGGATTTTGAAAAAGAAATTTTTAAATATCTATTCAACCCCCCCCCCCCTTCTAGATAACTATTGTGCCTCTGGGAACTAACATATTTTAATCAAAATTTAAATCATAAAAAAATTCTTTATTTTATTTTATCCAATTTTGAATAAAAATAAACTCTTTATTTTTAATAAAATTCCAAATCAAAATAAACTCCTTTATTTTAATTAACAAGAAATCCAATTTCATGTACAAAATAAACTCCTGTTGTATTTCAAGTATATATAGGGGCAGATGTACATAAGGGACAGTATAGGCATTTTCTGCTGTATTTATTTTTATAGGTATAGGGTGTAGGCCAGATATATAAATTAATAAATTTAAGGGGGAAGATTAATTAAAGAGTTAAATTTGGATGGGAGAAAAAAAAAATCATAAACCAATTCTGAATACAAATAAAAAAATCTTCTTAGGTTGATCTTCAATTGAAAATAGGATCATTTTGGTTGAGTAGTGTTCGGGAGCATTTTACCGACCTTCATGAGGGTCGAAGGCCTGACACTAGAAGGGGTTTATGAGCCCATTGGGCCGAAGCCCATGGAGAAGCTGAAGGTATTCGGGTTCGGCATCCGAGTCCTTTTGGGCCGGAGCCTTACCCTAGCGTATAGTGTTCGGGGTCGGACCATCGAGTCCTTTGGGCCGAGGCTCAGGTCCGATGGTGAGTTCGGTTGGGTTGAGCCTGTGTTGTGGGCTCCCCTGCGCACAAAGTCTGGGGTCCTAACCATAATTGAATAAGGTAACTCCAAAGGTAGTGTTTGGATTGGATTCCACTTCCACCTTTTAAAGAGATTGTGTTGGACCTGAATTATGGGAACTACCAAAATAAGGAGTCCTAAACCGACTCGGAGAGGGATTCTAGGGTGATGGGAATACTATAAATACAAGGACAAGGTTACAATTAACGGGTAATACCTACTTTTGAGCACTAAACACTTAACCTCCATTGTTAAACCTTATGAACGACTTGAACTTATTCTCGCACCGGAGCTATCCCCCGGTGGCACAAGCCGTCAAGCTTCGTGTGTGATCTGTTATTGTGCAGGTTTAAGCGCATGGATTCTGTGATTGGACGCGCCGGCGAAACTTGGCGTTAACATTGGCACTAGAAGGAGGGCCTTTAGTGCTTTTGCAATCACAATCAACTTTTTCGGTGGAAAGTCATGGCGAGTAGGGATACAGGTGCTTCTAACCAAGAAAAGGTGAAGACCCACCAAACCACACTGGTGAGGGGGTCGGTGAAGGATAGATTGGGTTCCAGAGTTCAGCAGGATCAGGAGGAACTGGTTGCTTCCCTCCGGTGAAAACTCTTCCATGACTGCCAGCATAGCTAGTCGTGCGGATGAGAATAACTCTCGGTCACTTGAGGTGTGAGAAAAAGACCGAGGGGAAGGCAATTGAGACCAGAGGGAGTTTATTCTGCAGAAGAAGATGCAACAGAACAGAGATGCCATGATGGCCTTGCGTCTTCAGCAGGAGGAGCTCGAACAGCAGATGGAAAAGATGGTTAGAGAGCAAGAGGCATCTTCTAAAAGGCACAGGCATCGGAGCCGATCCCGGTCACCCCAATGGGGAGAGGCTGAAAGAGAAAAGAGTAGACCCAGAAGCCGTTCTTAAGACGGCAGAAGCCGTAGAAGGAGCCGTTCAGTAGACCGGCGATCAGAACATCCGAGAAAGTCGG
The DNA here is from genome assembly GCA_020205615.1 of Panax quinquefolius. NCBI lineage: Eukaryota > Viridiplantae > Streptophyta > Magnoliopsida > Apiales > Araliaceae > Panax > Panax quinquefolius. The sequence goes on along the minus strand of CM035155.1, from coordinate 317,884 downwards.
GACAGAGAAGGAGGGACGAGTCTCCTGAATACAGGAGGGACAGACTCAGATCGTCCCCTTGTAAAGAGGAGTCCGACCCCCTTGCTCGAAGGGTCGCAGAATTAGAGAAGTTACTGGCAGTAAAGAGTTCGCTGGGAACACCTTCGGCTTGTATAGGCTCCCCTTTCTCGCCCAAAATCAACCATGTAACGGCTGACCCCAAAAAGAAGATGCCCTCGATGGAGACATATGAAGGGCTGGGAGACCCTTATGATTGCTCGGACAGGTACGACAGGTTGATGACCTACTATGGCCATTTGGACGCTGCTAAATGCCACATGTTTGCGACAACCTTGAAGAAAAGTGTCCGGGAATGGATGGGCACGTTGGCAGCAGGGTCTATCAACTCATGGAATGATCTTCGGGAGAAGTTTCAAGCTCAATTCAAGATTAACAGGAGACGGAGAAAGATTAATGTTTCCCTCATGCAGGTTCGACTAAAGGCAGATGAAAGCCTAGGCCAGTATGTCAAGAGATTTCGGGAGGCCATTGGTTCGATAGCAGAGTTAAACTCGCCACATGCTTTGGGATTTTTCACAACTGGTCTGGATATCGGGAAGTCGAAGAAATTGATGAAAGATTTGGTGATCAACCCTCTGGCGGATTTGACAGAAGCTTTCCATCGAGTAGAGGGATTCATAGCGATTGAAGAGGATATGGGAAACTTCAAATCGCACTCCTAATATTTTGAGAAGTCCAGGGATCGGGATAAGCAGAGTTATCAAAGGTCAGATAATCAGGGGAGATCAGATAATTATGGAAGGAAAGCCAATAAAGGGGGGGGTTCGGGAAGTGGCCAACCACCCTTCCCAAACAGAAATGTCAACAAAGCTTACACCGCCCTCAACACTGACCGGGCAAAGATACTGGAGGAGATGCGGAACAAACCATTTTTTGAGCCATGTTCGTCGCATCCGAAGCCTGACAAGAGAGGTCGGGATAAATACTGCGAATACCTTCAAAGTCGCGGGCATACGACGGAGATGTGTAACGATCTGAAGGATTTAATTGAGAAGAACGTTCAGAATGGGCATTTAGTACAGTATGTGGTCGGTCGAGAAGGATCAGAAGCACCTCAAGAGGAAAATAGAGGGTCGGATCGAGATACATAGTCAAAACTAAACCAGCCACCTCGAGGAGTGATTGATGTAATTTCAGGTGATTCGGGAAGACGTGTAACGGGAAAGAAGAGAAGAAGACATCTCGAGGCCGTGTTGTCAGTAGCAAGTTCTTCGCCACGAAGAGATCTGGCCTATCCGGGAATATCCATCTCATTCTCGGACGAAGACTATCCCACAGATCTCATAGAGCCACACGACGGGGCGTTGGTAATAACGACACAAGTCGGACCGATGGACATGAAAAGGATGATGATCGACAATGGGTCCTCGGTAGACATATTGTATACGCACGCCTATTAGATGATGGATTTAGAAGGGAATAAGATGGAGTTGGGAGGAGAAGGCCCGTTGTATGGTTTCAGTGGGGACCCGGTGCATGTGTCAGGAACCATCGAGCTGTCGGTCAAGTTCGGCACGACACCCCACCAGGCAAAAATAATGGTCAAATTTTTTGTGGTACATGTAGATTCGGCATACAATGCTATTCTGGGCAGGCCGACACTAGTAGCTTTGCAAGCGGTAACGTCCATACCACATTTCAAAATCAAGTTTCTGACACCGAACGAGATTGGGGAGGTAAAAGGCGATCTTAACATTGCCCGAAGGTGCTATTGAAACACTTTAATTTCTTCGGGGGTCGGCGTCAGCAAGCAGAAACAGACAATGACCATTGAAATAGAGTCATTCATGGAAAGTAGCACAGAACCGCTTCCCTTGCCTGCCGAAGAGACGGAGGATATAGAATTGATACCAGGGAATTCGGAGAAGTTGATCAAGATCTGGGCGGGATTGGCAGAACCGCTCCGAACAGGGTTGATAGATCTTCTTCGGGTATATGCCGACATTTTCGCGTGGGAGCCTAGTGACATACCAGGGGTAAGCAAATCGGTGGCAGTACACAGGTTGCAGGTGGACCCGAAGAAGAAGCCGATTATACGAAAATGAAGGATTTTTGCTTCAGAAAGACAGAAGATCATAGACGAAGAAATCACAAAACTACTAGAAGCAAACTTCATCTTCGAGATCGACTATCCCAAGCGGTTGGCCAATGTGGTATTGGTTCAGAAGCAAAATGGGAAGTGAAGGTTGTGCATCGACTACACAGATCTGAACAAGGCATGCCCGAAAGATTTTTATCCTCTACCCAACATAGACCAACTGATTGATGCCACTTCGGGGTATGGCATACTGAGTTTTATGGATGCTTTCTCAGGATATCACCAAATCTCGATGAATAAGGAGGACATACCGAAGACTAGTTTTATTACCCATCGAGCAATATACGCTTATCGAAAAATGACCTTCGGACTGCTAAATGTCGGGGCAACATACCAGAGGATAATGAACTTCGTATTCAGAAGGCAGTTAGGTCGGAGTATGGAGGTTTACGTGGACGACATGATTGTTAAAAGCATGTCAGCCCGAGAACACTTAGGAGATTTGGAGAACTACTTCGAGACAGTACGAAGACACAATCTGCGATTGAACCCGACCAAGTGCACTTTCGGATTGGGGTTAGGAAAATTTCTAGGATATTTGGTCAGCAAAAGGGGCATCAAAGTAAACCCAAAAAAGATTCAGGTGATCTTAGACATGAAATCTCTGAAGACATACAAAGATGTGCAAAGGTTGACGGGCCGGATAGCTGCCCTTTGGAGGTTTGTGTCAAGATCAGCAGAAAGATGTTACCCTTCTTTGACACTCTCAAGGGGCCAAAGAACAAAAAGAGTTTTCAATGGACTTCAGAGTGCGAAGACGCGTTCCAAGAGATCAAGAAATATCTGTCTTCAGCACCTTTATTGATGAAACCAATCCCTTCGGAACCTTTATACTTATACTTGGCTGCAAGCTCCATGGCAGTAAGGGCGGCACTAGTAAGGGACAAGGGGGAAAACAGTTCCCGATATACTATGTCAGCCATGTTCTTTGGGATGCAGAAACAAGATACTCAAACCTGGAAAAGTTTGCTTACGCTCTGATCATTGCGTGTAGGAAGCTTAGACACTATTTCCAAGGTCGACTAATAGTGGTGTATACGTATCAGCCATTGAAAAGGGTCCTACATAGACCGGAGGTGTCGGGTCGGCTCGCTGCATAGGCTATGGAGCTGACGCAATTCACCTTGGAATATCATCCCCGAACGAAAATCAAAGGGCGGGCCTTAGCAGATTTTGTGGTAGAATGCTCTTTCACCGAACCAGACGTGAATACAGTTACTGATACACAACAGGGGAAAACCTCGTGGACTCTATACGTGGATGGATCATCGACGTCGGACATCAGTGGGGCGGGAATTATCCTGACAAGTCCCGAAGGTTTCAAAGTCTAACAGGCAATTCAATTTTATTTCAAGGCCACAAACAACGAGGGAGAGTATGAAGCCATTCTGGCCGGACTACGGTTGACCCGAAGCTTGGAAGTGCAGAAGTTGGTCATCTACAGTGATTCACAGCTGCTGGTCAAGTAGTTATTGGGGGAGTATGAGGCTCGGGGGCGAGAATGTCAAAATACATGGCCGAAGTAAAAGATAAGCTTACGTACTTCAGCTCACATAGTTGGCAGGGAGTTGATCGGTCAGATAATATGGTAGCAGATGCTCTAGCCAGGTTGGCAACTACCGAAGCAAGCTCCTTCAACGAGTCAGTGTATCTAGAGGTCTTAGAACAACCAAGTGTCCCGAAGACAGATGTGCTAACTTTGGACCGGCTTGACTGCTGGCTCACGCCTTATATCTCCTACTTAGTGAATGGGGTTCTACCTTCGGACCGAATCTTGGCAAGGAAAATCAAGCATCGAAGCTCAAATTTCATCCTCATTGACGAAGATCTGTACCGAAGGGCTTTTAGTTCTCCCTTGCTCAAATGTTTAACCCCATCGGAAGTAGATTACACACTTAGGGAAGTACATGAAGGGATTTGCGAGGACCACATGGGGGCCAAGTCACTGGCACACAAGATTTTGAGGCAGGGGTACTATTGGCCGACTATCTATACGGAGGCCAAAGAATTCATCAGAAAATGTCCCAAGTGTCAGCTGAACAGCACCATCCCACATCAGCCTCCCGAAGAGTTGTACTCGGTCTTATCTCTAATTCCCTTTGTTGTATGGGGAATCGACATCCTGGGACCTCTGTCGAAGGCCAAGGGACAAGTCAGTTTTTTTATCGTTACTATCGACTACATAACGAAGTGGGTGGAAGCTAAACCTCTGCAGAAGATCACCGAACAGGAATGTCTGAAGTTTTTCAAAGAAGGGGTTGTTTATCGGTTCTGTATCCCGATGGCGGTGGTCTCTGACAATGGGAGGTAATTTGTGGGGTAGAAGTTCGAAGCCTTTTTGAAAGAATTAGGAATTCAGCACCGAAAGACTTCAGTGGCCCACCCCCAGTCGAATGGTCAAGTGGAGGTCACCAACCGAACTCTGCTTAACGGCATCAAAAGAAGGTTGGACAAGTTAAAGGGTCGGTGGCCCGAAGAGTTACTCAGTGTTTTATGGGCTTACTGGACTACCCCGAGAACAACCACTAGAGATTCGCCATTCAGATTGGCGTATGGGATTGATGCACTCATACCTGTTGAGATCGAATCCCCTACCTTACGGGTCATCCAATATAAAGAGTTGTACAACGACCAGGGGTTGCGAACAAATTTGGACCTCTTGGAAGAAGTTCGGGACTCAGCTCTGATAAGGTTAGAAATTTACCAAAAGAGAACAGCCCGACATTACAATTAGAGGGTCAAACATAGGAGATTTGAAGTCAGAGATTTGGTCCTTCGGGAGTCGGAGGCATCAACCCCCCAGAACACCAGCAAGCTGATGCCTAACTGGGAGGGACCTTATGAAGTGGTAGAAGTGCCGAAGCCAGGTACATACCAACTTCGAGCAATGGATGGTTCAGAAGTAAAGAACACATGACATGCTGGAAGACTTAGAAAATTTTACCAGTAAAAGTTATGTCATTCTTTTCCTTATTCATGTAACCGTTTTAATTTAAATGAGATTTTTCTTCAGAAATGTTTAACGTCATTTATATTCATATAATTTTCTATACTCGATCAGACAAACATCGGACTTAAACCGGTCAGAAATTCGGAGACGACAGCACTGATCGGTAAAAGTCACGAGTATAACTGATCGAGAAAGCTATAGTCTTCGATCAAAAAAACATCAGACTTCAACCCATCAGAGAGTCGAAGACGACATAACTGATCGGTACAAGTCACGGGTATAACTGATCGAGAAAACTGTAACCTTAAAAAATAGATAAACTTTGGACATAACTCAATCAAAATAGTTCCATGCAATGTATCTGATCGGGAAAAGTCACGAGTATAACTGATCACAAAAATTTACAGACAAAAATCTTGTACTTCATATCTTCAAATTTTTACAAGACTCGATCGTATAAGATTCGGGCAAAGTATAAATAAAGAGAGAAAATGAAGGTAACAAAGGTTACAAGTCCTAATTGGATTCTATTCCGGAGGAGGCTCATCCCCAGCATCGGATTCTTCGTCCGACGAGTCAAGAACGGAAGCATCGAGCCCAGCAGCAGTCAATTTTGCCCGAGCCTTTTCCCGATAAGTCTCATAGACTTCAGCAAACTGGGCCATGATTTTCTCGGTCAAGGCAGGGGACTCTTCATATTCCTCGATGGTGCGCTGCTTGGCCCCGGCACATTCATCCTTCAAGGCGTTGTTCTCACGGATCAGATACATCATCTTCTTATGAACTCCATCGAACTTTGCCTCAAGTTGATGAAGCGCCTGCAACCATTCATTGCTCTCCCCAGACAGGTGGTCTCTCTCCTCCAGAAGCTTCTTGGCATGGCCTTTGAGGCCGACGAACTCCTGTTAAAGTAGCGAGTATAATTCCTTGAGCTCGTTAGCCTGACGCTCAGCCCTGGTCTCCTTATTCCGGGTCTCAGCATGGAGATCATGTTCCTTCTTCAGGTCTGAGTTCAGACCACGAACCTCTGCCTTAAGAAGTAGCACGTCCAACCTCAGTTGCACCTCTTTTTTGGTCGTTCGAGCTAAAGGCAGAATAGCCCGGGCAAAGATAGCGTTGGCTTGCAGTAGAAGGGGCATATCAGCTATAAAGGATAGAGCATAAAAATAACAGAAGTGATTCGACGACTTGGGGGATTACCTGGCATTGGGCGCGGACATAGGAAACCAGATACTCTTAGGAGGAGAAACCCTTAAATCGTTTGTCATCACCCGATAGTTTGAAGTGATCGAACAAGTTGAAAGGAAACACCTCCGAAGGGCTCTTTGGCCAATAGGTTGTTGGCGTTCCTTGAGAAAAACTCGCTTTAGACGTGGGGATTGATGTGGGAAGGGGTTCGACCTCGGTAACTGGCTGCTCGGGAACCTCAGCTACACGAGGCTTCTTAGGACAAGGTTTGAGAGGGACCTCTTCGGTCTCCTCCGAATCTTCGATCACTGCAACTTGTGCAGTGGGCGGAGGAATCGGCTTCAGTTGAGTTGAAGAAGTGGCCTTAGGGGGGGCCTTTGTGGAAGGCTTCGAGGGTTTCTTGGACTTCTTCAGCAAGGCCATCTTCTAAGCCCGACTCATTTTTAGAGCATTTTTGCTGGTGGTTTCAACAACAATGGTGGTCGGAGGGGCAGGCCCCAATGCAGAACCTAACGAAAGCTCGGTGATGGTGGTGGTCTCCTCATCGGGCGAATCGTCAGTTGTTGGAGGACAGATAGGTTCGGAGGTAAGGGGGAGAGGTACCAGGGAGTCATTGGCACCCTCAGGTTTAAAGATGGTCACTGTCAAACAAACAGAGCAGCTAATAATATGGCATACAAGAGATAAAGTCACGACACGAAAGGAAAGGGGGATGGTAACTTACACCCGTGTTTGTACTGAAAGTAGTATGCACACAAGCCAATCATGTTTGATGATAAAGCATATACTTTGTAACAATCTTATTCATTTATTAATAAAAAGTATTAATTTATTAAAGGCTTTTAATTATCTACATGATGCTGTTTTATAATATGTGATAAACCCATAGTTTTAAGCAATGCTTTTAGAATAATGATGATGATCATTCTAATGAGATCTAAATTCTTACAAAGCTTAAAACTAAAATAGTTCCCAATCATTGGATTACTAAATTGGGGATTAGTGAATCCGGATAGATTGGTACATACGTTGCTTGCTCATTGGATGAGGATGATTGATCTCACGATCATTTGTGTGGAGACACTAAAAGCAAGTATGTAGGTGCTTATTAGAGAATAAGTTCAACGAACGTGGCTCGCTAAGGAATACCTAATGGAGTTTTATTTGCTGTCAATAGGAATTCTCAGTAGTGATAGTAGTCTGAAGTGATCCTTGGACTTGAGATCATCATAGTATCTTGTGTATGATGAGTTATACTTTGACTTATTCCTTAAGACCCTTAGGGTATATCAAAGGGTATGCTTGGGTATAATAAGTTGTACATGGAGATAATGTATGATCAATAAAGAATCTACCACTTCTAATAAAAAGAAGAAATGTCCTATGTGATTCGATAAATGACAACCCAGTGAGTCCTTGGCGGCGGGATGAAATTAGAAAGGAGTTTCTAATTTGCATTATTTGGAGTTGTGCATTTAAGAGTCGAAATACATATAATTAAATAAAATAAGACTTGACAGGTAATTCCATGTCTTATATTTAATTGGGACATTGTATGGTGGAAGGATTGAATTGTCTGGTAACTATTTACTCAAAGGTTCTTTAATGATTAATGTTGAAATCTATATTATCTGGAAAGTCGTTGATCGCTAGGAGGCTTATCCTATTGTAGAATAAATATTATTTAAATAAATTAATTGTTTAATTTATTTATTTAAATAAGATTAGAATTGTTCTAATTGATTTATTCACAAACCCAGGTTTAATATGGAGAACCTAAAGGGTCACACCATAAAAGGAAGAATAATTATTTAAGAAGTTAATGGCATAATCGTAATAATATGTTAAGTATATTTAATTTAATCTATGGTGATAGAATAAATTAAATAGCTTAATATTTATTATTTAATATTTTAGAAATATTAAATATAAATTAATAAGAGGAGTCTTATTAATATTATTACAATTATTATTATTTTAATTTCTAAAAGAGTTTAGGAATTAATTTAATATAAGTACTCTCATTTATTCCTAATTGGATTAGGAAGGAAAATTAGTTAAAGGAGTTTAATTAATTATCCCTAATAAGATTAGGGAGCTTAATTAATTAAAAGAATTAATTAATTAAAACCCAATTCCTTAATTGTTAAGGTGGGTTGCCCACATCTATAAATAAGAGGAGTCTTATTATGGGTGGTATGGGTTGTTGACTTTAACAAAGTACGTAATAATTCCAAGTTGTTGGGAGTATGCCTTTTCTATAGAGATAGAAAAACTAGGGTTTGAGCAAAAACTCCTTCTTCTTGAATTTTCTTCTTCCTTGGTGGATCACCTCTAGAGGCCAAACATTTGGGTGGCTAACGTTGATCGAAGGAAGGAACCAAACCCGGTGGATTCAAGATTGAGCGCGAAAGGATTTGGAGGTGAACTTGTACTGAGGAAGCTTTCGATCTTGAGGTATGATTTATTCTTTATCTTTTCGTTTAATTAATAATTATGCATAAAGGATGATCCGGGTATATGGTTTGTAAATTTTAAACTCGATTTTACACGCTTTAATTTTTTGCAATTTGATTGCATGCACATAAATATTACAAACCTAACAAAGGCATCGAGAGCAAACCTTTATCGCGAATTATTAATTGTTCGATTTGATATGTATGTTGATATGTGTTTAGAACAATTTAATTGGGCATAATTTTATTGTATAAAATTTATTTAAAAAAAAAAAAAAAAAACGTTATTCTTGCTGATCACCGTTTGCTTTTCTCTCACCTAATTCACGTGGCTTGTTAATCCTGCTGATCAAGGTGGGGCTGCTGATTTTTTTTTTTAAATAACTCATGCTGCACGGTTTTTTCAATAGGCATGAACTCACGGAATCTTGGCAGCAATTGCACGAAATAAAAAAAAAAAAAAAAAAAAAAAGCAGGTCACGTTTTTTTGATGAAAAGGAAGTCAGGATATAAAGCTAAGATAATTGCCACGGTTTTTTGAATAAATTAAAGGATTAGCAAGGAAATATTATATATATATATATATATATTACGAATATGTATATATATATATATATATACATATTCGTAATATATTATATAATTAAAATAAAAAGTTTATTTTAATTTTAAAATAAAAAGTTTATTTTAATATTAAAATATAAAGTTTATTTTAATTTTAAAATTAAATTTCATGCTAACTAATTAGAGTTGGAATTGGATTCTATGATAACTAATTGGAGTTGAAATTGGATTTTATTTTTCCTTAAATAAAGGAGTTTATTTAGATATGAAATAGATTTCATATTATTCAAAATAAAAGAGTTTATTTGTGAATAGGAAAGAAAATCCATGTTTCCTTAAATAAAGGAGTTTATTTAAATATGAAATAAGATTTCATATTATTCAAAATAAAGGAGTTTATTTGTGAATAGGAAAAGATAATCCGTGTTTCCTTTAATTTTTTTTTTTTACATGGAATTGGATTCCATAATTAATTAAAATAAAAGAGTTTATTTTAATTAAAGATTTTTTTTATTACATGGAATTGGATTCCATAATTAATTAAAATAAAGGAGTTTATTTTGATTAAAGATTTTGATTAAAATAAAATAGTTTATTTTATTCAAAATAGGATAAATTAAAATAAAATAGTTTTATTTTGATTTAAATTTGGATTAAAATAAAGGAGTTTATTTTGATTCAAAATTAGATTTTATACTAACTAATTTTGCCCATTAAATGATATCAATATATATATTAAATGTTTATTATTCATGAGATGAATGTTATTTATTGATGCGTATGATGATGTGTATGATAATAAATGGGATTGATTATGGACTATCGACCAATGTGATTGGATTTTATTTTAGTTGGATGCATAAATGTATGGGTTTTATTAAATGGGTCTTACTGCGTACTCGCCTTCTCTAATTTTTCTTAATGTAAATTCTATCTCTCTCCTATGTACTTCCCTCGATCACGATCAAGGCTTCTATTTATTTTAAATAGTTTTGTAATAGGAATAGTTAGAATTAATTTTAAAAAATTGGAGATCAAGGAACAAGGAGCGTTTGAAGACCCGTTTGTAATGGAGCCCGAGTTTAAATGTAATAGTTATATTTAAATATTATTTCTTGCACCCCTAGGGTTTGACCTTTTGGTTCACTTGGTGGCTCTAGTGAACCAAACTAGAATAAAAGTCAATAATCAATCCGGGTAGAATATAGTATTTTATATGTGCATGCTATACTATATAAATATTATATATTATGCAAACATGCTTCGCATGTTCATTAATATGACGCGTATTTTATATATATATGTGCATGCGCTTATTAAACAAGATGAGACAAATTAATAACAAACCCCTCAATTTTTTATATAAGTCCTAAGCGTTCAAAGATATTTGGAATATCGAACGTCGCCTTTCTAACATGATAAAATTAATAGAGTATTAAATATTTAATATGAGTTTGTTGTGTCACCACAAGGCAAGTATTAAGTATTTAAGATGTTAATTTATCACATTTGATGCTTATAAAGAAAATTGAACAATATTGTTTTGTTGTGTCACCACAAGGATGATATTTTCTTTTTGAATATATGGAGTGCTAGGTCGGACTTAACTTGGATAATTTTGATTCGGATGTGCCACCACTGATCAAAATAATCTAAGAGGCAAAAAAGAAAAGGAGTTGCATAGTTGATGTAATTGACAAAAGTTGTCTACCTATTTATTTATATATAGTTTGTTGTGTCACCACAAGGCTATATACATTTGAAATGGGATCCTTATTCTCACTAGCAAATCTTTAATTAGATTTTGCCGAACTATATAAGTGAGGGTAATATAGTTTGAAGAAAATAGTGGGAGATACCAATTTAAAACAAGACCTAATTTATTTTGGTAATTAATAAAAGAATGAACCTAGTGTGTACAAAAGGGTCAGTGGGAGCATCGTGACATTCCTAATACTATATGTTGATATACTACGGATAAGGAATGACATATTAATACTACAATCAGTAAAGATAAAGTTGTCTAAACATTCCTCCATGAATGATTTGGGAAGAGTATCTTAATTGGGGATATAAATCTATATAGATAGATTTAAGAGGATGCTCGACTTAACCCAAGGAACGTATATTCATTTGATGCTAAAGTCGTTTAGCATGGCAAACTCCAAGAGATGTCTCATGTTGATGAGCCATGGAGTGCATCTCTCTTAATAGTCCCCACAGACTCCTGAAAAGAGAGGTCGCATGAGTGACAATCATGTATGCAATGAAATGTACGAGACCCGATGTTGATCGGTCCATATTACGGAGAAGTTCACTTTGTGAGTCGGAAAAAAATATCTTAAAGTGCTTAACCCAAGACTAAGGATGTGAGCATACATGGTGGAGTCCGAATTAAAACTAGAGGGCTTTACTGACTCAATTTTTTCGGACCCACCAAGACGATAGAAAATCCACTTTAAGGTAAAGTGTTACCTTGAGCGGTGGTGCGAATTGGAAAGGTTCCAAACAAAGAAAAGAGTTCTTTGGTTTAGTGATAAAGACAAAGTATATAGCTATAAATGAAGCTACAAGTTGATTGTTTGGATGAAAAGTTCATTACGAAACTAGGAATAGTTCCTAAGTCTCATCTTGGATCTAAACATGTGTTGTGGCACTTTCATTTGATTATTAGAATCATTGAAGATGGGAAATCACTATAGAGATAGTGGACTCTCATGAACAACATTACATATCCATTAACTAAAGCTTATCCAACAACGGCGGGATAATCGTCACTTAGAAAGAAGAGTATAAGATACCATGACGATTGGCTTTAGTGCAAGTGGGAGATTGAAAGTAGTATGCACACAAGCCAATCATGTTTGATGATAAAGCATATACTTTGTAACAATCTTATTCATTTATTAATAAAAAGTATTAATTTATTAAAGGCTTTTAATTATCTACATGATCTTTGTTTTATAATATGTGATAAACCCATAGTTTTAAGCAATGCTTTTAGAATAATGATGATGATCATTCTAATGAGATCTAAATTCTTAGAAAGCTTAAAACTAAAATAGTTCCCAATCATTGGATTACTAAATTGGGGATTAGTGAATCCGGATAGATTGGTACATACGTTGCTTGCTCATTGGATGAGGATGATTGATCTCATGATCATTTGTGTGGAGACACTAAAGCAAGTATGTAGGTGCTTATTAGAGAATAAGTTCATTTGAGCGTTGGCTCGCTAAGGAATACCTAATGGAGTTTTATTTGCTGTCATCGATAGAATTCTGTAGTGATAGTAATCTGAAGTGATCCTTGGACTTGAGATCATCATAGTATCTTGTGTATGATGAGTTATACTTTGACTTATTCCTTAAGACCCTTAGGGTATATCAAAGGGTATGCTTGGGTATAATAAGTTGTACATGGAGATAATGTATGATCAATAAAGAATCTACCACTTCTAAAAAGAAGAAAATGTCCTATGTGATTCGATAAATGACAACCCAGTAGTCCTTGGCGCAAGCGGATGAAATTAGAAAGGAGTTTCTAATTTGCATTATTTGGAGTTGTGCATTTAAGAGTCGAAATACATATAATTAAATAAAATAAGACTTGATGATAATTTCATGTCTTATATTTAATTGGGACATTGTATGGTGGAAGGATTGAATTGTGCGGTAACTATTTACTCAAAGGTTCTTTAATGATTAATGTTGAAATCTATATTATCCGGAAAGTCGTTGATCGCTAGGGAGGCTTATCCCTATTGTAGAATAAATATTATTTAAATAAATTAATTGTTTAATTTATTTATTTAAATAAGATTAAATTGTTCTAATTGATTTATTCACAACCGGTTTAATATGGAGCACCTAAAGGGTCACACCATAAAAGGAAGAATAATTATTTAAGAAGTTAATGGCATAATCGTAATAATATATTAAGTATATTTAATTTAATCTATGGTGATAGAATAAATTAAATAGCTTAATATTTATTATTTAATATTTTAGAAATATTAAATATAAATTAATAAGAGGAGTCTTATTAATATTATTACAATTATTATTATTTTAATTTCTAAAAGAGTTTAGGAATTAATTTAATATAAGTACTCTCATTTATTCCTAATTGGATTAGGAAGGAAAATTAGTTAAAGGAGTTTAATTAATTATCCCTAATAAGATTAGGGAGCTTAATTAATTAAAAGAATTAATTAATTAAAACCCAATTCCTTAATTGTTAAGGTGGGTTGCCCACATCTATAAATAAGAGGAGTCTTATTATGGGTGATATGGGTTGTTGACTTTAACAAAGTACGTAATAATTCCAAGTTGTTGGGAGTATGCCTTTTCTATAGAGATAGAAAAACTAGGGTTTAGCCAACCACCCTTCTTCTTAAATTTTCTTCTTCCTTGGTGGATCACCTCTAGAGGCCAAACATTTGGGTGGCTAACGTTGATCAAAGGAAGGAACCAAACCCGGTGGATTCAATATTGAACGCGAAAGAATTTGGAGGTGAACTTGTACCTGAGGAAGCTCGATCTTCAAGGGTATGATTTATTCTTTATCTTTTCGTTTAATTAATAATTATGCATAAAGGATGATCCGGGTATATGGTTTATAAATTTTTAAACTCTGATTTTACACGCTTCCGCTAATTTTTGCAATTTGATTGCGCACATAAATATTACAAACCTAACAGGTACAACCAGGCTTTATTGGACAAAACGGCCAAACTCCATTCGGTCTTGCTCAACTTCTTGTAAAATTCCTTGAAGACATCGGCCCGATCATTAGGAAACTAGGATACCTTCGCAATGGGATCATCAGAATGTGCCCAGCTAGGCAAGAGTTGGAGATCGGTCCCTTTCACGAAGATCCACTGGTTGTGCCACCCTTTGTTGCTTGAAGGGGTCTTGACAAGGATGGAGCGGTTGGGTCGTTTATTTAATTTCTGAAGGCCAGGCTCTTTCGACCCACCGACGGTGAATAAGGCAAAAAAGAAGTCGAGACCAAGAGTGATCTCGATCTCTTGGCACAAAGCGATAAAGGAAACTAAATGGATATACGAGTTCGGCACAAGCTGTGTGAACCCGATTCCAACAAAGCAGAGAAAGGATGAGATGAATTCATGCAGTGGAAACCGGACCCCGTACTTTAAAACATACAGGGGAATGGCCACCCATTCGCCCTCAGGTCTCCAGAACATTTTCTCTCCTGATTTGGGTACCCGAAGCTTGTATTTTTTGGGGATTTTGAACAGGGTTCGGATATCGAAAATTTGGGAAGTGGAGACGGTGGATGTGGTGTTGATATAGGAAAACTCCGTTTCAGAGTGGTAGGCGTTCCGGATCTTGGCTTCGGCACTGATTAGGGTAGGAAGAACTGAGGAGTTAGTGGTTTCGGTAGGAGCCACCGACAAATCAACCGGAATCAGGTCGTCGGTGATGACAAATGGTGGAACTGGCTCAGCAGTAGGGAGAACGCTAGAATCTGCCATTCGAAGATAGTGGTATAAGGTTTTAAACGTGAGAACGAGCAAGGAAAAAGCTGGAAATTTGAAGATGTAGACCAAAAACACGTGGAATGACTGAAATCAGTGAAGTACAAGGAAGAGATGAGCTTGCCGGAAATCGCCTTCGAAGGGAAAAATTTGAACAGAGATTTCGAAATAGAGGAGTATGGGAAAAGTGACAATGATGGACGGAGGGGGGTTTTATAAGCCGAATTGCACGAAACCCCAAGGCGACTAATTATGACAGGTGGGGCTCAGTCTTTGGGAAGCGTGTGGCATTTCAAAAAATGAAGAGAAACCGTTTGGGTTCCCCAGACAACTCATCATTAGCTGTCGTGACTCTTCGAATCCATGACCTCTCAAGTCTCTAATTATAAATAAATTATAATAAGAGACTGTGGGGCAATGTTCGAGAGCGTTTTACCGACCTTCATGAGGGACGAAGGCCTGACACTGGAAGGGGTTTATGAGACCATTGGGCCGAAGCCCATGGAGAAGCTGAAGGTGTTTGGGTTCGGAATCCAAGTCCTTTTGGGTTGGAGCCTTACCCTAGCGTATGGTGTTCGGGGTCAGGCCATCGAGTCCTTTGGGCTGAGGCTCAGGCCCGATGGTGAGTTCGGTTGGGTTGGGCATGTGTTATGGGCTCCCCTGCGCACAGAGTATGGGGTCCTAACCATAATTAAATAAGGTAACTCCAAAGGTAATGTTTGGATTGGATTCCATTTCCACCTTTTAAGGAGATTGTGTTGGAGCTGAATTATGGGAACTACCATAATAAGGAGTCCTAAACCGACTCAAAGAGGGATTCTAAGGTGATGGGAATACTATAAATACAAGGCCAAGGTTATAATTAACGGGTAATACCTACTTTTGAGCACTAAACACTTAGCCTCCATTGTTAAACTTTGTGAATAGCCTGAACTTATTCTCACACCGGAGCTATCCCCCGGCGGCATAAGTCGTCAAGTTTCGTGTGTGATCTGTTATTGTGCAGGTTCAAGCGCATGGATTATGTGATTGGACGCGTCGACGAAACTTGGCGTTAACAAGTAGTTTCTGTCTTTTATTGTTATGATAACTTACAATAATTTTGTCTTATTTTATAATGTAATATAAAAATGATTATGAGTCTTTAACAACCCCTCATTTTTAGTTATATATCATGAGTTTGTTTGAATATAAAAAACAAATTTGGTTTGAGGGTTTGAAAATTTGAGAAATCATTCAAATTGAACTATGATAAGTAACCGAAGTAAGTTTCTAAATTGTTTTTAAATGTTTTTTATTTGAAATTCTCTTTTTAGTTTGGATTATAAATATTTATTATAATTTATAAATATTATTATAATTAGTTCAAATTTTCTTTATTTAAATTCAAAAACAAAATAGTTAAACTCCGCCCCTGCTGAAAAAAAATTCTGAATCCGCTCTTGTATATATATAATGATTCCTTGAACTTCAGTCTTGTCACTTTTGATTCATATATGACTCCTATATTGGGACTAAGATTAGATGCTTTCAATTCCTAAAGCAGTATCAAGCAAAAAAACATCCCAAATTAATGCAATCACTTACTTATAGCCCACATAAGTTAAATACAATTTAAATCAAATATAATAAAAGCCCAATTAAAATATTTTTAAATATATTTAATTATTATTTTATTTTGTTGGGTATTATATAATAAACATTATTATATTTTTTTTTTCTATTTAATATTGCACAAAACGCCTAACCAGATACTAAAAAATGTAATAAAAATCATGAGCATCCCAATTTTTATATATACTCAAGAAAATTTAACATATAAAATCATAATGTTTGAAATTAAGAATTCAAATAATATTTTTGTTGTTAAACACCAAAAGCTAAACTATCAACATAATCACTCTAATTAGAATAGCTCCATTAATAATTTAATTTAAATTTTTAATATTTGTATCACTTATCCAAAAATATATATTAATTAAACTAAATTAATTTTTTTTATGAGTTACCAACAATTTAAATGAGATAGTCGTAATTACAAATAAAATTATAATTAAAATGTATTGTATTAAGAAAGGATAGTTAAACATATATATATATATATATATATGGGGAATGATCCATAGCATCTATTTTTTATGGATCAAAAAGTGGCATATAGCATCCATATCGTCCGTTTAACAAATCAGGGACTGAGATTTAGAATGAGAAATTGTCATCCGCTAGACTTACTAGCGGATGTGTTTAATCAAAATTCTTGACCCTTTTGCTCCTCAATTAGCCAAGACTATGACAGAAATTACACAATCCACTAGTATGACTAGCGGACGGATAATTACCAAAAGCGTCGTGGGAAAGGTAACATAGGTAAAACAATACAGTGGTCTCTCTTTCGGCTATTTGGGCGAAACTTCTAAACCTAGAAGCAATCATCTGCAAATCAAATCCATCCGTGAAATTAAACCTTGTTCTTCCAAACAGAATTCGCAGGTAAGTTTGTAGATTACTCTCCATAATCTGAATTGATGTTGTTGTTCTCCATTAACTCTGTTGAACCCTAATTTCATCATGTTTATTTTCTATGTTTTTTCACGTTTTGAATTGCAATCTACTTCTGCAAAAAAAGATTTGATTTGAGCTTCTTCCCCTGTTTTTTAATTTAAATATGTCATTCATACCGTCTCTACAGATCGATTGTATTTTTTTTACTAGCTATGTTATATTGGCCACCTGCGGATCACAAAAAGAAAACTTGTGGAGTTTTTTGTGGGTGAGTTATAAAGTTAGTATAGTAGTTATATTAGTTATATTTTGTGGGTGGTTTTCTTGATCCACGTTCTTGCACATGATAGAGGTTTCCCCCCTGAAGGTGAAGATGAAGAAACTTTTATTCAGTTTTGCAGGTAACTGCTATCTTTGGTGAATTGTGGTTTTTAAATATGAGTATCAGAATAATGGTAATATGTTGAACTGATTTTTCTCTCTTCCTTTTGCAGTCCACTTCTTTTAGCCTTGCAGGCTTTAGTAAATACTAATTTTGTTGATGGTGATAAGCATGTGAACAATGTTGTCTAATTACATTGTAAAAAGTATTTTTAATGCTATTAAGAGGGCGGACGATGTTGTCAATGCTCAGAAACTCCTGTAAGTTTTCTCAAACCAGAAAACTTCTCAGTGGTATTGCCTTATCAATACTAATACTAGGGTTTATGATATTACGTGTTTATACTCTAAAGATAATAGACTCTGATAAGTGTAAGTTTAATCAATGTAGCGGCGAAGAAGCTGGACAACAAAACAAAGATTCTGACATGCAAAGAAGAACAACAGAGAGGTTGTTAAGTCAACAAAATAATCTTTCCAACCAACAACAAAGTAGCAGGTTGATGGGCTTGCAAAACAACCTTCCAAATATGCATCAATGCAGCGATTGGGCCCTCAAAGTAGTGGTACTGGGCTTCAGAAGCAGCAGAACAACACCATCAATTGCTAGGAACTAAATCTGGTAGCTCTATCATGCCAAATAAATAGCATTACGCACACATGCTACAACAATCTAAGGTTCCACTGCGAAGAACCACGAAGCAAAGCATGTCGAATTTGTTGCCAAGCCAAGGTCAATAATCAACAGCAATACAAAGAATAAATGATGTCAAATTTGTTACCCACCGAGGTCGTGATCACAACAAAGAATCACAACAACAAATGATGACACGGATACAATTACACCAGATAACGGTTACAAGCAGAACTAGGTCTCTGCAAGCAACAGCACCAAAGAGTCATTCCAGAGGCTTCATTAAGTATGTATTTCTCCAGAGGTGTAATAAGTATATTTAGTATGCGATTTCATGCTTCTTGAGCTTCTTTAATATGTGTTTCATCATTTTGATAATCACTCTAACATAGCTTAAATTTTCTCCAATTTCAATTAGCTAACCAGAGTCGCAAATTGGGTGTGAAAGTATGATTAATTAATTTTCACTTGGTCCGAGTAGCTTTAGTATTTTATTAATCTACTTTTTTATATTGTGTTGACTATTTTGTTTTAAAAAGTCTTGACAAATGGCTAGAGATTCTCAAATGATATAGTTTCTAGTGCGATTTGGACTATTTCGCATATATTTTTGTTTCAAATGATATGTTTTGATTTTATCTCTTTTTAAAGTACTTGACATATTTGATTTCATAGACTTTGGAATTTTATATATTTGATTTGCTAGAATTTGAATTTTGATATATTTGATTTGCTAAAATTAGGAATTTGATATATCTTGTTTTGATTTGGATTTCAAATATGATTTGGAAAGATTTGGATTTTTTGATGTATTGGGGATGTGATAACCCTACTAACTGTTGATGTAATTGGTATTGCAGGAATTTAATTGAACTGATGTTGCTGTGTATTGAAGGAATTTAATTGAATTGACACGTTGTTGCGTATTGAAGGAATTTAATTTAATTGATGTTGTTATGTACTGTAAATTGTACAACATAATTGATGTTGCTATGTACTGTAAATTGCAGTGTTGTAATTGAATTGATGTAGGTATGTAGAATTGATGTTGCTATGTACTGTAAATTGCGAGATATGTAATTGAATTGATGTAGGTATATACTTGATATGTACTGTAAATTGCAGTGTTGTAATTGAGTTTAGGTGTAGGTATATACTTGGTATTGCAGTCCAGGAAGTATAAGACAAACTGGGTATTGCAGTCCACTACATACTTGGTATTGCAGTCCACGAAGTATCATACATGAAAGTAATATAACCGTCCGTTAGTATGTCTAGCGGATGGCATTGTAATAGCTGCACAATGATTTAGAATGGGGGCAAAAGAGTCCAGAATTTTCACTTAATACGTCCGCTAGTAAGTCTAGCGGACGGGTTTTCTCTAAATCAAATCTCAGTCATTCATTAATTAGACGGATGGTTAAGATGCTATATGCCACTTTTTATTCCATAAAGATATAGATGTTATGGATCATTCCTCTATATATATATATATATATATATATATATATATATATATATATATTTAGGAATTAAAATTTAATAACATACAAGGGTAAATATGTAACTTTATCTATTTAGTCAACCCTAAAATTTGTAAGGTACTAACTTTTACTTAGAAAATTAAAAAGAGGTGAGTGTTATTATGATTATCTAGAGGGGTATCAACATTATTTTATTCTAAAATTATATTACCACTTAGATAATATAGTTTGAAAAGAAATGATAATTATCATACAAATCATATGCCTAACTTCTTCTTTTTTTTACTATTATTAATGTATAAATATAATCATTATTTTGAGTATAAGAAAGATTTAATCATTATTCAGATAATATTATAACACATTGTTATTATTATTATTAAAATAAAAATATACTAATTGATCATATGATTCAATTATTAAATAAAAATAATTACTCTATTCAATAAGAATTTGTAAAAATAAATTCAAAATATCAATAATAATATAATTGTACAACAAGACTCGTTGCTCAATTTATTGTTGATAACTTGGTATGTTATAGTATTTTATGAGTTCATCACCACCATTATTAATTTATTGTACAAAAATTAACTTAAAGAATAATAATTATTAACAAACAAAAATTTTTCATTATAAATAAATAAATAATAAATAAAATTTGAAAAAAGTCCAAAATATTAACATGTAAAACACACGAAATAGTCTGTTAAGTCAAAAGTAATATTACTTATTTTTATTCAAAATATTATAATAAAAAACATTAAGAAAAACTAAGTTTAAGAATCAAGAATAAGACCCCATTCGGTATACTGCTAGTTTTATTTATTAATTAAAAATTCAATAGTTATTTTATATTTGGTCCGTTTATATTTTGGGCTAAAGTTTTAATAATTTTATTTAGTGTTAGATGATTTTAATTATTTTCCCTTTTCAATTAGTCACAAGAAAATAATTTAGTATTATAAATATATTTTCTAGGGTTTATTTACGTTATGATAAATTGAGATTATTATCTTTTGTTCTCTTTCTGAGTGCATTATATTCCTTGTGGATTCAATTTTTTAATTAATTAAGATTGTTATCTTTTGTTTTCTTTGTAAGTTTATTATCTTTCTTGTTAATTCAAAGGATTTATTCCATTCATGTAGGTACGTTAACTTACATATTACGTCTGTGTTATCTATTGGTCATGGTTGAAAAAGCAGATGGAGTAAAATTTTGTGTTATCTCAATGATTTTCTAGTTTTAGGTGAAAACTGAATTCTAAAGCCGAAAAAAAAAAATATGAAAATAAGAGATAGTTGTGGTAGTAAGAATGTGGAAAAAAGATCTTGAAATAAAATAAAAGATGAAAAAAATAATTTCTTTTCATAAATTTTAGGTTTCTACTCTTAAATTTAAGGGTTGAATGACCATTCTAAAACCAAAACCACATGACCAGCCCCTTGCTCAAAACAAACCAAACAACTAGAGACAAAAACTGAAGAGGAATATCATCCCAAGCAAACCACTGTAGAGAAACATGAGTCCTTGCTTTAGCTACATTAGCAAGTCCTCGAGCCTTCTACAAGTATTTCCTATCTTTATATTTTACAAAATGTTGGTGAAAGTGCTGACCTATATTACAAATATCATATAACATGGGAGCATTTTTTAGGCTAATAGCAACTTCAGTTGCTAGCTGCAAGTTTAGATAAATAACATTAGTACAAATATGCAAATGCATGACATGAGTAGATTTAATCCATTGTGATGCTAAAACCAATGCCACAACAGGCACTATAGGAGCACCTCCAAAAAACATGCAAATCTAACAAGATTATGATTCCCCCACGCCAATCCTTTGATCCCTTCCATTCCAAATACTTGAATAATCAATGCTCCAATCTCGACGTAACACAATCACATTCCGAATATAAATTAAATATCGAGATCTTATTCCGAATATAAATTGATGAAAGGTCCGTATTTTCTGAAAAGGGATAATAAGGCTTACGATTTCTTCAAGGATAAATATAGGATTAAACTGAGAATTCTGAAAAACTACCAAATAAATAGCCCATAAAATGGAGACCTAAGTGATGATGATTGTATGAAACCGATCCTTATTCTGACTCCAAATCCATCCACAAAACCACTGAAAAATGCCGCAGGTGAGCCGAACCAGACGATACGAACAATGGGACATTCCATAAGTAAATGAGAAATAGTTTCAGCATCATTCCCACAAATTGAGCAAAAGTTAAGAGTCAGAACAATCCTATGGGCATTCCAAAAGTAAATGAGAAATAGTTTCAACATCATTCCCACAAATTTTAAGGCTATGAATAAATTGGCAGGGTCCAGGTGCAGAACCCCCAAGCCAAAATTTTAAGGGCAATTTTGTACCTTTTAGTTGAATTCTGATTTCCTTATATTGCAGTATAAAGGATCTCTACCATCGGAAAGATACCTTAATATGTAACATTTGTTTAACGAACAGGGCTATATACTTACTGATTTGCTCGTGTTTCAAATTGACTCAAAAAAATGACTTGTAGATTCTCAAATAGTATTATTAATAGATATACTCATGTTTTTTGATAAATCTTGTGGGCCTAAAGTAAAAATAATTAACATTACTGGCTTAAATTATTTTTTCTCCAAAATTTCAAGGTAGCTTGGGCTTCCTGGGTCCCTTAGCAGCTCCCTACCTGCCTCAACCCAGCCTGGCAAGAAAAGAAAGGCAGGCCTTGAGATGGTAAAAGATCAGAAAGGAGACTGGCACAGTGGGCAAGTTGACTTGTGCGAGGTTGAGAACCACTTGTACAGACAGGCTGAGTGGAACTTGTGCTTGCAAGTCTTACAAGCAAGGCGGGGAAGGCTGTGGTTAGCAGTGTGAATGACACTGTAACAAATGGGGCACTCTTCAACACCTTCAAATTCCTTGTCAAAGTTGCTTTTCCATATTCGTATTGCTTCAGCTAAGGCTCCATTCTGTGTCATGCAGAGAAAAATACTCAGAAATTTAGTATCTACATTTCATGAAACTCAGATTTGACCGACAAACAATATGGTAAATCCAAGAGAAGAAAATTTGACTGAAAACAATATCGGAAACATATATCTTATGGTGCATATATGCATAATATGCACATGAATGGATATGATGTGGATATGATTTGTATCATACATATGGAAGGCAAAGGTTCCATCCAAAGCGAAGGTTTTTGTTTGGATTGTGTTACATAGGTTGAATACTAACGAGCTTTATCATGTAGACAAACTAAAATGAAACTAACACATTTGTGTTCTGCCTTCCCGCCTCCTCCCCTCTCACTCTCCTTCCTCCCATTTGCTTTGTTTTTTTTTCACTTAACATATATGTATATTTCTATATGCAAGTGTGCTTTTCAAATTTGTCTCCTGCCTTCCCGCCTCCTTTTCCCTTTTCCTTTTGTGTTGTTTTCTTTATCTCTTTTCCCTGTTTTTTCCCTCCCATTTGCCTTTGTTATTATTTCACTTTAACATATATGTATACTGCTATATGCAAGTGTGCTTTAATTTTATTTTCTCTCTCTGTAATCTGTTTTATCATCTCATGATCAACACTAGATCCTGACTCAATTTCAGTCCCAATATAAAAGTCTCAACTAACAATCAAAGCTAGTGGCTGAATATGGAGCTAAAACAGTGAGCTGGAGGAGGTTTAGGCAGAAATTTGATAGAAAAGAGTTGGGGAAGAAGAAATAGAGTCGGATAGAGATAAAGATAGAGACTAAGCCATTTCTTCATTAATATGATTCCGGTTACAATGCAATTCATACTTTCGCATATTTATAGTACTAGAAGACCTGAAACTAAAATAAGCCACTATCACATGTACTTGTCATACTTTCTAAATAACTAAATCATGCACATCAAACCTTCTAAATCTAGAAACCTCTTTTAGAACTCAGTGAGTCCTATATTTTCAAATTCTTTCACCAAGGCCCCTGGCCTTACACTTACCTCCCCTTAAAAATCCATGTCCTCATGGATCTTAAGCTGTAGTTCCCTTGGCATTCCCCCTACATCAAAATTGAAGCGTCAGACTCCACTTCTGCATAGCCAAATCCTTATATATTTAGCAGTGAAGAAACCTGATATAGTCTTCCTTGACAGTGGCTTGGTATTGCAATGAATTCTTGTATTCCTTCACCACCAAAGCAACAATTGACTTTGATTCCCATCTAAGTGCAGTTCTTTATCATAGTTTGCTCCAATGGCTTCTGCACTAAATATAGCTTCTTTGAGATCTTCATGGGCTTTGTCATGTGTTTAAATCTATAGATTTTTCTGTGGACATTGGGTTAAAGGGGGTGAAATGGTGCCATAATCCTTGCCAAACTCCATATAGCACTTTATCTTTGTCATTTTCCACTGAAAGATTGAGGACTTGGATACTTAGGAAACCTATTTAGTATTTACATGGTTTCCAACGGTCATTACTTTGTTTGTTAATTGTATCCTGAGCATCGTCTCCTTTCATAACATTCAAAGTCCTATATTCCTTTCCATAATTTTCCTTGTAATCCCACCATTTCCTCAAAATCAACTAGGGTTCTACTTTAGTTGAGTTCCTAGTTTGTCGTGAATCTCCTCGAGACCCATGACACACAATTTAAAGGATTGTGGTGACTGAATTGCATCACTTGACTATTTTGTACTCATGCCATTGTTCTAGAGTGGAAACTTCTTATCCTCTTCCTTGGGTAACTTACTCCACTCTTGACCATAAAATTCCAATAACTCAAGCTGCTCTATTCCTTGGATTTTAAGGGCAGCTTAGGGTTTCTCAAAAGAGATTGACGCAGGAAGGAATATCAGGGAAGATTTGTTATAATTTAAGTTTTGTTATTTATAGAAAATTTCAGTATTTGATGCACTTTTATTTATTAATTAGGTTATCCCAGATTCCAGTAGGTTTAATTATTTTTGGGCCTGTTCATGTTTTGGGTTTAATTTTTAAGTTTATCGAATTTTATTTATTTTTAGCGTGTAGGTAGTATAAATAGTTTACTAGAGCTATTATTTGCAACAACTCTTATTATAAAATAAAACTGGTAGACAGTTTTTATCCATCCTCGTGTTCTTTCAGGATTTTGTTGGGAATTCTTGTGATTCTATTAGTGTTACACACCTTTCTCTGTGTCAGAGATGTTCTCATGTCAGTTGCAAAATCCATCGTTTTGGATGTCAAACATAGGACCTTAGTCTCTAGGGGTACTTGTTTATTCAGTTTTGAGGCAGAAGAAATGATGCTAAGCCACTATGGAAGTTTGTGGCCTTCTCTATTCTTTAGAGATCTAGAATGAGAAAAATGCCAAGACTTTTCGAGACAACTACTTATCATTCATTTTGCAAGGGATAAGATTATGCTTCTTGCTTCACTTTGGGCTGTATGGGAGGCTTGAGAGCTTTAGGAACATTGAGTCTGATTATTGTAGAGATTGGAGCACTGACCATTTTAAGCAATGTTCTAAACGGCGCTAGGCAGGAGGGCCTAGCGCCTAGGCGGGGCCTAGGCGGGATTTTTTATTTTAAGCCAATTTTAATATTTTATCTTACATTTATCCAAACAAAACAATAATATAAAGCAAAACAATCTATAATAAAGATAATAAAGGTCCTTGCTTAAAGTTCAAACACATATTCATATTGCTAATGTCAAAGTTCAAACACAAACATGCAATTTTTTAAAGTTCAAACATATTTTTAACGTATTAGTTTTATTCATAAACAAGGTTGCTATTAAATAATAAAATTTCAAATTTCAAAAATTTAATTCAATATTAAAACTTAAGAAACTAAACATAAATTTAAGAATTATATTGAATTAAACTAAATATTACAAATGTATCATCATTTATATAATTTGAAGTTGGTACAAGTTCAAAAAATTATAACTATAATAAAATTTTCCATTTTGACTTGATGTTATTCACTTCTTGTTGTTTTTTGATATGCTACACTCTTTATTATAAATATGGTAAATCATTAGAAAAATAAATATATCAAGATTTGGTTTGGATAGTTATTAGAATAATAAAAACCTCTAAGCCTAGACTCCACCTAGGTATCGCCTAATTTCTTGGAGGGATTTTTTTGCCGCTTTGGGCCCAAGTGAGGCGCTAGGGGAGCCTAGCGCCTAGGCGAGGCGCTAAGGGGGAGCCTAGGGCCTAGGCGGGGCACCAAGAGGGGGCCTAGTACCTAGGCGGAGATTTTTAGAACACTGATTTTAAGTGTCGTATTTCTTTTTATGTCCATTAGTTAGTTATAGGGTGGCTGGACTCCTCATCCCCGGTCCCTCATCTGCTTGTATTTCTGTCTTCGATTAATTATTTTTCTATTAAGAATGTGGAAAACATGAAGATCAACTAAAATAGGAGCGAGAAGTACCTGATTCCGAACAAATGACATCATAGACATTAACCATTTCCTCTGCTTTACTTCACTTATCCCAAGGCTCCTAGTACAATCCACATCCACTGGTCGCAGGGGAGTGCAAAGCAAGCAGAAGACGAATCACTAAATCCATTCCTGTTTCATCCTTTGTGTAGGTAGCAACAACCTCATTGGCTGATTTGCTCACCCCAACTGAAAAATTCTCATCAGAAAAATTGGCTTTTTTGATCTGCATTAAGAAAAGGAAAATCAAGCGAACATATTGGTATTTTTATTTTAGAAGGGGGTGGGGGTTCACGTTTTCCAAGCTATATATAAAATTATAAAAAAGAAAGAAGAAAAAAAATGATATCGTATCGAAGTTTGGTCAATTTCTACCATAAGTTCTCACATAACATGTAATATTGCTGTCTAACAAAAAAATGAAGAAGACCAGTAAGTGTTATCTATTAGCAATTTCAGAACTAAGCTTAGGCTCCGTTTGTATCTGGGAAAACATTTTTATGATAAATCATTTTTTGAGAAAATGCTCTAGTTTCCAACGAGCTCTAGCTCAAATGGTATCATACCCTCTCTTATATGAGTGATCATGGGTTCAAACCTCAGTGGACTAGTGGAGGCACTATTATATAAAGGTCATGCACTTATTTATAGCCTCAGTCAAGCACTAGTCATTATGGCCTTTCCATGCACGGTTTGAGGTTTGATTCTATAACTACCCACTATAATGAAATTAAATAATTAGAAAATATGCTACACTTGATGCTTGGTTGGCAAATTGTAAATGAAACTCAAAATGAGGCTAAAAATAAATTTGTGGTTGGCGTAAGAAAATAAATTCCACAATTATGTTAATTATCAGTAAAATAAAAATTTTGTTTAATTTTTTTATGCAATAAAACTGAAGTACTCTAAATTCCACCAATGAGAATTTTCTTATTTTTTGAGCAACAGAGTGAATATATAAATAAAACTGAAGTACTACACTTGTTACAACTTTATAAATAAAAAATGAGGCGGAATGATTTATAAAATTAACAAGTATATGATAAATGAGGCGGAATGATTCATAAAACTAATAAGCATAAACACACATTAGTAGTCTATGATATTGATTTTGATCATTACTTAAAAGTACTTATAGGAGTAAAATATACATAAAATACCAAAATGAGCAAATTTATCATAAACCAAAGTCTTCATAATCCAAAAAATTACATTTTACCTGTTTAAAAATATATCAATTCCAAAAATCCAATGGAAAATTTTATAGATCAATGAAGAGGTAAATCGACTAAAAATACTATGTTAAGATATCACAAGAAAAGAGGGATGGAATTTGAAATGAAGATGGAGAGAAGAGAGAATGCACTAGATAACTTTCCCACAAATAAATTATAGAATTGTATTAATAAGTAGTTTCTTAAGATAATGAAGAGATTTTCTGTAGACTGGATAACAGTTTCAAAATATTTGCCTATATGCCGAAATTTTAGTGTATCCAAGAAGTTTCTCGATCCCTTGCCGAACCGCAACCTTGATAGATTATTCATGTAAATTGTATGTTTCCGCAAAATTACTGCCTATCGGCATAGCAAAACTTTTCGGACCAAATAGTGGAGAAATTGTATTTAATTCATCTTAACTGGTGCCTATATTGGTATTAGAAAGTAAAATAAAATAAAGCTAGTAAGTTAACTACAACTTATAAATTATACTTGAACTATTTAGCAAAAAAATAATTATACATACTATTAATACCTAAGTTAACTATAGTTTAAAGAAAATTGTAGCCATTTTACTTAGAAATTATATACATGCACACACACATTAAAAAAAATTCACAACATTTTATAACTTAGAAATTGGAACCCCCAACTAGTGGACTGGTGCATAGTGCCCTTAGCTGATAACAAGTCATAAAATGACCTTCTGAAACATAGGCTACTACCGTGATTTTGAACCATGCTGGAAAATGACTTGCAATTGACAGCATTTTCAGTGACATACCATTCACCAACTACGTGAAAAACGTTTTCTTAAAAACAAAGAACCTTAGAGGGGGAAATCAATTAGGAAAATTCAAGAACTATCATAAGCATAAGTTAAATCCACGCACCTGAGATAGCTCATTTGTGATCAGTGGAGGACTACAACACCCTTTTGTGAAAGACTCTATTGCATATGATGTAGAACGATCACGTATATTACCAAACCACTCCCTCACATAAGCAGGAAGAATGCAAAGCATCAAACCATATATTGCACCAGTAAGTGAAGCCATTTTCTCAGGCCCAATAGGCCAAAGTAATTCCACAAAGAACAGAGCTGAATTGGTTGTGATGGCACGTGTTGCTGAAGTTCCAACCTCAGCTAATCCAGCAGAAAGTTCTCTCTTCTTTAAGCTAGGATGCATGCAAGATTCCAGTGGAATATGCTGGAAAAGACAATCTAATATTGTTGAATTAGCAGAATCTTGTATATGTTGAACCAATCTTTCCCTCACAGGTGATGATGATGGCAAAGACAGTAAATATGATAGAAACAAAGCCCAAGCTAGAAACACATTCACCTGTAGACTTAAAGAAGTATCAGATATGCAAGAAAAATGTTCAAAATACCTCAAGTAATTTAGTGTTTGGAAAAACAAAACTAATAAGAGAACATTATAAATAATTGAAGTACATTACCCTTTGTGGTTCCACCAAATCGATTTCAAGAATTTGGTAAGATGATTTTCTTAGCATAAAAAAAATTTCCTCTCTCAAGAGAACATTATCTTTTGAAGACTTATCAAGATGAGAAGAATTATGGTCGTCAGTAGTACTGCCATCCACGAAACATGATATGTTTTCTTTAACAAAAGCCAAGTGTGAGACAGGTTCTGATGAAAGCATAGCGTAAGCAGCAAACTGCAGACAAGGAACTGGTTTGGGGGAAAACAAAATGGCGTACAAAGAGCTAATGGGTCCTTTGCTTAGCCCCCACATCTCAATTGATTTGACAGCTCTATCTCTAGCATGTGGAGAAGACTCAATAACGTGTGAAGCAACTAGCTCCCAGAAGTGAGGATGATCAAGCCGAGTTGAAGCTATAATTAATGAAGCCTGATAACAATGGGAACTTGCAATGGCCTCTGCAACACCAGTGGAAAAGAATAACCGAAGTATACTTTCTAAAATTCGATCCTTGATGAGGCCCCATTTCTCACTTTTCAAGGGTGTTGCATCATCCAAATCAGTAACACCCAAATCTCCCGTCTTATGGAGTGCAAAAATCCCACAAAAGTGAGAGAATGAAACGAGTGCGTTCCTTACATATTCCATAGGAACCGGGTTTAAAACCAAAACAGCTTGCTCAAGCTTGTTTAGTGTAACTTCCAAGTTGTTAGAAGTGGATACATCTGTCATAGCATCATTCACGTTCTCGGCAACCTCCTCCATCATAACAACAGCTGATTCAATCCACCATCTAAACTGATACAACAAAAACTCCCAATCATCTTCCTTAAATTCATTCCAGCAATACCCAACTGAAACAACTATTAGCTTTGATAAGGAGATCTGCACCATCGGCAGCTTCTTTGCTGCAGGTGATGCACTGGCAACATGTCTTAGCTTTCTGAATAATTCAATTAGAAGAGCTCTCTCCACAGGGCTAATATCTCTCTCAGGTTTCAAGGCTTGGACTCTTCCCACTGTTTTCAAGGGATAACAGGATATTACTAGCTCAAGCCAGTCGTCCATGTCTACAGAAAAGTATCACACAGAAATATATAAGGGAAAAAAATATGAATAATGGAGAAGGAAATTATGGGTAAAAAAGATATAAAAGAAATTAAAAATGTCCGCAGAAGGAATTGCAAGTTCAGGCACTGTTGGCTTTATGAGGTGGGTAGGAAATAAGCTCATAGGTAAAATCGAGCTGTGGAGCAGCGGAAGTAAATTGCCTGCCATGAGAAAGACAAGCCGCTCCTTCACTATTGCAGAGCGGCTTCAATCAATCGATGCTACAAAATTTTAGTGGTTGTTTCCCACTTTATATCTCCTTCTATGTATTTCAACAAAAACCACAGGGATAGGTTCTAAAAATTCAAGCCCTCCAATTAAGTAGAGTCTCATCAGGGCCTTAATAGAGCTAAATGTGACTTAATGTCATCTAAATCACAGGTATCATATTTACCACAAGAATGAACATTGTGAATTGAATTGAAGATGAGATCAATTACCTTTTCCTGCTTGCCACGCACTTAACGATGACAAAGACAATGTTCTCCGTAGCCAGTCCTCAATGGTGCAATGAATTTGAAAATCCCCAAAAGAATCAGTTTTGACATTAACCATGGATTCATCGTATAAAAAGCTCAATGGTCTAATAAGGACAGTCATAATTGGAGCAAGTATCTTTAAACAATTTGTGTTTACCGCTTCACCAATGAAAAGTCTATTCACGAGCATTTTAAAGTATAATGTAGCCTTTTCCGTTCCCCATATATTATTTTCATAAAGAATAACAAGCAATGACAAAAGAGCTCTCAAATAGGGTTCCTTAATACTCTCCAATTCTTTACATGAAGCAGGCCATAGCTTGGACAAACAAAGTTCACCATTTCCTCCTTGGACAAGAGCACCATCAAGCAGAATGTTGACTATGGAATCTAAGAAGTAGCTCTCCGGGGAATTAATTTCGCTCTCTGCATATGCAGTTAATAGTGGCAAGAAAGAGCTCAAAGCACTGCCACCTGGCCATTTCCAGGTGCATAATATTTCAGCAGCAAGCCAGGCATGTGGATAATAAGATCGAGATGCCATCAGTTCTTTTTTTGGTTCCTTACATAGAGATGGAGCGAGTGAGACAGGTCCTGCGAAAACTCTATCAATTCCAATTTTGGAAATAAGTTTGTCAACCAAAGCAACAAACTTGAAATTGTTGAGTTCCTGCACACAGTCAACATTTATAATTGGTGAGTAGTCTATATTTTGGATCCAACAGTACGAAAGATTGCATATGTGATTCTATAGATTCATAAAATAATTTAAGAACATAACAAAATCATCTTATCCATAGGTATTGTAAGTAGTATCATGAAGCAAACGATATCCCCTTCCCCCCCCCCCCCCCCAAAACTCTTCCCTTCCCCTTTTTCCTTCCCTCAACTAATGCAAATGAACATGCACAATAGACTTCTATAAGCTAAAGTAAACCAAGAAGAATAAAGGAAACGTCAGAAACACACCCCATGCAAAAGCATATTTATTACCTATCATGTATTTTAAAAGATATATGGACAGATAATTATTTCCATATAAGTGGTTTATTTAAAGATATATTCAACATGCCAAGGAACCAAAAGCATTCAGTCCCTGCTGAGAAACCTCCAAATCAACTTCATGTCCTTTTTCATTTTCCTTACCCTGCGTTATTTCTCTCTTGGCGACTGATTATATTAAGTTTCACAAAATGTTTGCCAATACAATAATCTTAAAACACATTTATAGACTCAGACTGTAATTATTTTAATTACTTAATTACTAGCCTCTATCAAGCAATTGGAACCAACTGCAGGTATGCATGTTTTGCGATTCATAGAGCCACCAAAAGAAATGATAAAATCTTCAGTAATTACTAGTTTCCTCTGCAGTTATTTCAGAATATAGAGTCTCAGCATACTATGTTCACAGATAGCAACAATTAGAATAAGTATTAGCATCCATTAAATGTAGCAACTCCCTAAAATATATTGATTTTTAGAATCAGCATGTTTCCGTAGGTTAGCTATTTGGAATTTAACTGAAGAACACTATCATCTCCTGATTAATTTGGCGAATGCATGATGCAGATATTAGATTATCATAAAAATATTGCTAAATTTTAACTACCAATAAATCAACAGTGTTCCACTATCCTATCCTAATCAAATTATGTCAGTATGAATAGTTCTTAAAAAAAACAACTCACATTCGCAGAAAAGTTTTCAGCTTTCAAAGAGGCTGATCTTTCTCCTGAACTAATATCTGGCATGACCCACAAAGACCAAGAATCACCCTCGCTCACAAACTGCTCTAATAACTTTTGCTCCTCACACTGATCTTGGCAGAGACTTTCAAGAACTTCGAGCATCCAAACACAGCATAACGATGCAATCTGATCAGTCTCTAACTTAACTTCCTTGAATAAGGCACACTTGATAAACTGAACCAAAATACTTTGCAGCCTCTGCTGACTGTTCATGCTTAGGCTTCTAAAAAATCGATTTTTTATCTTGCATCGAAAAGCATGCACTGATTCACAAAAATTCAGCCGGGCTTTGACATTTTGCATGGATTCATCATCAAGTTCATCACTGAAAACTGTTGCCATGCTACTTTCCCAGTCAATCACAAAAATAGTAGCTAAAATGCCTGGAACCAATCCACTTTCCTCACAGAAAGAATTTAAGCCAAAGAAGCTACTTTCAAGTACTTCCAGTGAGAACTGAGCCATTGCAAGCACATCCACAGAAGATTCAAATCCAGGCTTTATATCATTTCTTTCAACAGTTAATAAATTCCATACATACCTAACGGAAATAAAGGTAGAATACTTTATAAAAGTGAGCAACTTCCTTAAAACCTCATCAAATATCAGTAATGATGTATCTCTGGTAAGAAAGGCAATTTGACCCTCCATTACTGAGCCACCAAGAACAGCACTGCAGAGCATCAAATAAGACAAAAAGAAGAATTAGGAACTCATTCTTAGTCAATACGCCAAGTGTCATGACACGTATAGATATTGATAATAATGCATGAACGATTTACAAAATTTAATGTCAACCATCTAGCATCAGACAAACAATCGAGATTTGGCAAAACAAATAAGCAATTTGATCACCCTCAATAATGATGAGAATAATATTAATGCATACTCAAGTCGTATGAATTTTAAGAGACGTTGGTACGTTATGATAATCAATTTTCAATACTTATTAAAAATTGCATAGTACATGTTAAAGAATAATTCTGTATAAACTAAATTGGAAAATAAAAATATAAATGTGTGATCCAAGCATATTTAAGTTTGAGCAAAAACACGCTTTTGAAGAGGACAAAAAATAGAATGAAAAGAAGTACAAATTTGGATATTAAATTCTACAACACAATTAAAGAACCTAAAATTCAACCCTGGTTGGCACTCACAAAGTGCCTTAAATATTCTTCAAGCATGGAATTAAAACGCTCTGTTTGCCCGGGGATGACCATTGGTCGAGAAATCGAGCTTAGCACCGGTTACGTGTAGCGGAAATTCCCAAAAAGCAGGAACTGATATGGCAAGAGCGTCTGATTGAAGAGCGAAAAGGCAAACAACGGATATTCTTACAACACTGGGTAAACATTCCGTTAGCTTTCAACTATTTCAAAGGCCTGACAACACTATCTAAAAGAAAGCGGAAAACCTTCGTCGCCCTACTCGCATGGCCTGGTGGAAAAGCTATATCTAGTACCTGACCAATGATTTCGGTGATATTTCTCAAGGGTTTTTTTAAGCGTGAAAACCCCAAAACCTAAAGTAGTAGGATTTATTCTCATAATAATAATAAACAAAGTAAAATATGTCGAATTTTTTTTTTTTTTGAAAATGATCGAATCGAATTCAAAATAAATGTCCAATAGCAAGTTGATCCTTGTTAGTGTCTAGCTAGACGTCTCAAAAAATAGAAGATAGAATTAAAAGACTTTGAAATAAAGTATATGATAATATGTACTGTAACCTAAAAACTGATTTCACTACCTTTTAATTAATGAACTATCAGAAATATGCTTTAAGCATGACATAAACATATATTCTTTGTGAATAGTTGCCTAAGGCACCAAACCCTGTTTTAGTGCTTGTTCTCTCATAAATCTGGAATAGATGCCCATAAGGGGGATTTAAAAACAATTTTAGTAATTTTTAGGGTTCCCTTTTAATTTTGTATGTCAGAGTGAGGGAAATTGAAAGCTTGATTTCTTATGGATCTTAATGAAGCGTCCTGGTTTGAAATTTTTGAACATCACTCGTGTTAAGTGCAACTCAGCCATTGTTGCAAGAGGTTATAAGTGTGTTAAAATGTGCCCAATATTTCCAGTCATACAATATTTCCAGTCATACAGAAATATATTTTTCATAGGCAACAGAAAGCAGGATTATTTACCAAAACGATGCTTAGCCTCAATAAACAAAAGATATACAAAAAGTAAAGTCATTTATCTTATGAAGCATGGACATTTCTCGGAGGTATCGGACACCGAAATACTCACAGATACTTCCGGATACATATCCAATACTCTTGGATACTATACTTTATTATATTTATTCATTTTAATTTCAGTTACTTCCGGATACTCTAGATAATAGGGATACTTCCAGATACTCTAGTGACTCGGATACTATGTTATGACTTGTCCAATGATAGGACTAGCTATTTTTAGTTTATAGGCTGCTTTGGGTCTCTGACTTGGAGATGACTATATGGTCTTTGGGTCAATGTAGCTATTTATCATTTGGCTATATAATGATAAATTTGAAGCTAGCACATAAGTTAAGGATTAAACATTGAAGCAAATGTTGAGTTCCTACCTTTTGGTTAAGTTATAATTAGTGTTAAAATTTTAAATGAACTTGAACTTTGATGTTAACTACTTGCTTAAAGTTATGTAATATAATTTATTTAATATATGATGTGTTATCTATAAAAGTATATAAAATTTCAATGTATCCCCAACGTATCGTATCCTACTTTTTCTGAAAAGAGATGCATCACGTATCGTTTTTCCTGTTGTATCCGTATCACGTATCCATAGTAATGCTTCTGTAGAGGCAACCTGTACTGATCATGCAACCATCTGAAAAATCAAAAAGAGTGACCTCTGTACCCTGACTCGACCACCCTCAGAAGGAAAAAAAGAATCAATTTTAAAGCCTACCATAGAGAGATGTATCTATTTTCAAAGATCGGTCATTTCAATCCTATCAAAGACGCCAAGTTACACATGAGTGCAGCCTTCCAAATATCTTCCTTCCTCCTCTTTCTCTTATACAACAAGAAGCTGTGCAGCAAAACTCACTAACTGATATAGACATCACCCAACAGATTCCAAATATGCTGAGCAGCATAGACCAAAGTTCCGAAGGGACTAGACAGGGGAGTAGTAGTCTAGTAGATGAACAGTGGTCTCTACATTCCCCCTGCACATAAAACACCAAAAATGTAGACTTTCCTCCTCATGTTGTCACCAGCTATGAAGCACGGATACTTCTCAGAGGTCGATGTTCCGTATTGGTTACATCTCGAATACCAACACTCCACGGACACTTTTGGATTTGTATCAGATACTTCAACTTTATTACTTTCAATTTTATAAATTTTGAATACTTCCGGATGCACTGCAGGTACATATATGTATTTCTATAAAGATACATAAAATTTCAACTGTTTATATGGTGAATTTTGATGTAGGTTTCTTGATGACTTAATGATTTCCATTAGTTTTTTTTCTAAAATTAGTATTCACCTGAATATCATCTATATAGTTAGAAAAATAAAACAAAATTTCAACTTATCTACTGATGTGAACATTTATTGTGTCTTCCTTAACTATTCTCTTAAGAGTTCTATGTTATAATCTTTATTTGTTATCAGGCTTGGAGATGTTTATGTACAAGTGATCTCACTATTTTGCTAGACTTTTATCATGCTTTATTTACAATTAAAAGATTTATGTTTTTAACATTTATATTTAACCTATTCCCAACTTATCGTATCCTTTTTTTTGGGTAAATGCCATGTCCCGTGTTGCGTATCATGTTTAATCCGTGTCCCTTATTCGTGCTTCCTAGGTCAGCAATTGGAATAGCCCCTCAAGCTGTCCCCCAAGAAAAAATGCAGTTCTAATTCTAAGGAGATAGTTTGTCTTCCACACAACCTTTCAAGGAAAGAGATGCCCCCCACCCCTTAGATAGTAGTAGATGATTTACGCCCAAACAGAACTCATACATCTGCTGTCCCGTTCTCACCAAACCTTATTTCCCTAGCCCCTCCTTTTTTATCAACTATAAACAACAGCTCAAAGAATGATACTACAATGTACAATATTCGATTGCAAAAGCCCATCTTATAAACGTCCACGTTCCAGGTCACCTGGCTGTCCTAAATGGACAAAGGAAACCACCATAGCTTCTTTGATTCTAGTGAGACTGAATAGGTCCAGGAGAGCACTTTTAAGGACTGAATGTTCACATCATCTATTGAGCAAAAGTCTGATGTATCACCAACTTCAAAAGGGATGAACCTCTGAAAGTTGCTCCAACCTTTTCTTTTTCTTAAAAGTGACATGCTCCAACCATTTTGAATACCTTTCTCCACACACACACACACACACACACTCAAGTACCTGCATAACCACTACCAGATGAATGCTAATTGAACAATACAGATTTTTAACCCAAAACCCACATTCGCAAAACGGACAAGACTGTTTTCACTTTTCAGTTAACAAAATGGTATTTGTGATCCTCCCTTTCACCTTCCCAAATAAAATGACACTCCCAACTTCTCAAGCCGTAAACCTACCAAGACTGGGATATCTAGCAGTGACATGAGGTAAATTCACAATCTAGGCAAAGTAACTATGAACAAAGATTATCTGATACTCCAAATGAAAGTTTATTAGAAACTAGTTACTCTGCAGGTAGCTAGCCTACAAGTGAGTATGCAGGGAAGGAGTTATAAGGGAATTTTACCACCCCCATCAACTTGGTTTTCTTGGGCATAGTCTGAAATCTTTAGATTATGGTGTCTTCAAATTCAGATCTAGAAGATGGAGAGAATAGAGAAAACAAAGCATAATACATGGTTACGAGCGATTCTACTTATCAATTCATTATTATTCAATTCGACTATGTTAGCTTAACACCCTCTATCCTAAGAAAGAAAGTACTGCCCTTGTTTTATTCAAAACTATAGAATCTGGAAATTTGTAGGCCCACTTCCATATCAATCCGTTATTAAAGGGTATAATAGGAAGCATAATACGAGCCTTGTCAAGTAATCATCTTTCTAAAACTCAAGTCACGCAAAGGTCACTCAAATTGGGACAGAAATATTAATTAATTGCACCTTCTATGTATTCTTTAAACTCAACCTCACCCCCTACTTTGCCCAACCAAACTAGCAGCAACATCCGCTTAAATAGTATGGGGAGGGGGAGAATTGAAGGATACAAATGTAAAATTTGAGAAGATATATTTTGGGCACCTTGCATTAGTAGATTGCTCCTGCTCAATCAATTAGTTATGAAATACCATCAACTCTATATGATTCGTTGAGAACATAAAATTCCTGCAATTTCTTTTCTTTCTAGGATGAAAATTTCATGAGTTGAATATATGTTTTCATTTTGGGTTGTATGAGGAAAAAAACAGCATAAAAATTTGCTATAAAAACATGGAGTCTAATTTCATGTGTACAATAGTCGAGTGAAAGTAATTAGAGAACTGTATTTTCTGGTGAAGAACTGAAGATTAATACTTATGATTAACATATTAAATCCTTTTACTTGCACAACACGCATTTTAAATAAAATGGACTTCATGTTCCTTTTCATGAAGTATCACAATCAGTTCAACGAATAATTTTCATGAACAAGACAAGATCACCATGTGATGTAAGAATATAACAACATGAAAACAAATGAGAAATTTATTGCAGTTTCATGATCAGTCTTACTTCAAAATACTCAATAAGGAATAGTAAAATAAATTAAAAAAAATAAAAACAATTTGGAACATGCAAAAGGGTCATTCTCAATGAGGTCAGTGACAGCAGTGATGAGCATGATATACACTATTACGTCCAATCCCACCAAAAACACTCGCTGCTAAACACCACAAAGAAAGTTACTAAAAAAAACACCACCCCAAAAGGAGAATATAGAATATGAAGTCATGAAGTGGTTGCTAAATTTTGAGCACTCATCTCTTTCCAAATACCCCGGAGTATAGTTGAGCAACCGGTTCTTTCGGAATCGGTATACTTTACTGGATGTTAAAGGCAAGTATAACATGCACATTAAAGGTATAATTGGTATACTTTCCTTCAACATCCATGATATCTGTTGTGTAATACTCAATTCAAGGCCAAAAGTGGGATTTTTTTTAATGACAATTGATGCATGAGAGAAGACTTCTACTTTTACTTTTTTCTTTCTTTTTGGGAATGGTGGGGTAGGGAGAGGTGGAGCCGAGGGAGAGTGGAGGATGGGCCTTTAAACTAAAACAATCTGTTCCACGACTCATGACGTCCATTTCCTATTTACTCTAGGATTTCACCAACCGTGCTACACTGTTACTCAAACCACAAAATCCCCAGGGAAAGAGTAGAGTGGGGTAGTGGTAAGGGCGGAGATTAAATAATAATTCATTTATGTGATTTAGTTACATGTATACTAAAAATATTCAATTAACCTACCACAAAAATCGAGCATCAGAAGTTCCAAAAGGAGGATATGAGCGGACAACATCAACAGCAGCAGAATCTAGAAACTCATGCTGCCAATCACCTGTGTGCGAACCCTGCTGATAATTTAAATCTAATCCCACCTTCCTCTTTTTATTTACCTCACTTATTTTCTCCACAAGCAGTGCCAACACAGAAATGTAGTTGGAGTCCTGAGCACGAGGACAAGCTCTGAAAGGCTCAAGATTTGTCGCATGTGTTAAAATAATATTCCACTGTTGGGAAAAGCATTCATTATCAAGCAATACCATCAAGAGATCTAATCGAGCACTTTTAGAGGAAATATATTCCTGCAAGCACCAAGGAACAAAAATTTCCTTGAATACTTGCAGAAATTGCTTCAAATCTAGTTCTTTGCTACTCTCATCGCATTGATGACCATAGTTGCTACTTTCAACCCACACAAGTTCTCGGATTATCTGTCGTGGTCCAAATATAGAGACTGCAACCTCCAGAACTCGCACAGTATACACAGAGTCCTGATATTATTACCAATAAAGTTAGAGAAAACAATGAAGCAAAGAGCAGCATATACAAGAAAATTAGGGGAACCAAATAGAAGAAAAAAAGACACTTCAACTAGAAATTAAACAACCATAAAACTGTTAATAAAGATCATATTTATAAGATGTATCAATTTTGTTGTTCTAAAAAAGAAGACTTGAACTCATCATTACAGTAGCTGCATTCTTCAAATTCTTGGAGAAAAGCAACCCCATAAAAGTTTAAATTAGTCCACATATTTGTGCTTTGATTGCACAATTTAGTTATTCTGTATATACATAAACAATAAAACTGATGCAAGATGATGTCTTAAACTTCTTCAGCAGACCTGATATAATATATTGAACTCTTATGCTTATAGAACCACGTCCACCATAGTATAATGAACCAATTAGTACCAGAAGCTCCATGCTATAAGAACATCTAGCTTGAGAGACAACACTTAACAAACTATGAGAAGTTGATACATAAACTACACTATTTAAGAATAGAGGTCAAGTGAAGAAAGTCAATCAAATTCATCAGAGTCAGATACCTCTCCTAGAAGTCATAGAATTTTCATCAGCGAATCATCTCAACACATACTTTCGAATACTAATTAAGTACTGTCAACGGATAGTTTCCAACCAACTAAGATCCAATTTCTGGACACATGAGGTTAATCTTTTCATTTGCAATAAAGATGCAAACTCTATCAGGCTTACTAGTTACTACAGACAATATTTTACACAAGGATACTTTAATCAATTAAATAAAAAGGCAGTTATCACTTTGTTGTGTTCATTTAAAATGGCACACACATAATATCCCATGCATATGCATCAAATTTAATATATTCAAACTTATAAAGTTATATATTTCAAGGACATTGTGTAGAGTCAGACCTGAAACTTTCAAATTCTAATAAAGGCACCCATACGTTTAAGTAAATTGAAATAAGGTCAAATCTGTCAGGTGGTGGTAGGTTAAAACTCCAGATACTGTGGTTTGGCTAAAATGTCCACATTTGGGTTTACAACTAAACTATGCATCGCGAACCATGAAAATAGTATAAATATTGACAGTAACTTACAAGGGCTTTAATCAATTGAAAAGACTTGGCTAACATCGGCCCCACTAGATGAACCAAGGGCCATGTTTCACCTTTCTGGACTGCATGTTCATCCAGCAGTAAAAGAAATTTGATGATCCGTTCAACATTTTCAGGGTTTCTATTGTTCTCTGTTTGCTTAAATATATCCATGCAGTTATCTTCAAATGTTGCACAGAAAAGCAAGAGCAGATCAGGTTTCAATGAATAAATGCCCGAAAGGATTTCAACGATGCACTTTCCCAAATCTTGCATAAAATCCATTGGATAGTTGATGTCTAGTGCTTCCATACTTTGTTTTGGGAAAGGATCAATGCCAACCCCAGGTAAATCCTGGGAATTCCAAGAGATGACTCTGTCCTGATAGTTTGGGATGATAAAAGTCAGATAGTCATGCCACACAAGCTTCAAAAGAATCTTCTCAACCAAAGTATATCGAAAATGATCAATGGCATCTGCTCCATCAAAACATCTGGAACCAAAGATGAACACAAACCGAAGAAATGAAAGAAACATGATAAGTAAAATATAAATAAATAAAAAAGGAATGAAACAAGAGAAGGAATATATACAGGTTAACAAAAAAGCATAATAAATCACACCTTGAAGCATTTTTCAATCCCCAGAGGTAACATTCTCTAAATGCTAAGAAAAGTGCAAGCCAGTATGCCTTTATAGAGTGAGACAGACTTCTTCCTGCCCATAGGTTCTGGAAAAACTCGAGGAAGAACTTCTCCCCCGTGATTGCTTTAGGAGGCAAAGAATCTAAAAATCGAACCAAAACTGGATACGAAACTTGCTGGGATCCAAAACACCCATTTCTAAGAAATTGCCATAGTCGGTTTAGTAGGGTCTTCTGACTTAAGGTAGTCCACCTATCTGGAAACTTTTTTGAAAACAGTAATATTGCTTCCCACATTGATAAATGGCAAGCTGGATCTTTGTCCTGGAAAGCACCAAGTATTGCTCCAGAAAGAGTATTTATATTGTCTTCATTAATAACTTGAGGAATATTTTTAATGTAACTCCTTAAGACAGTATACGTGGCAGACCGGATAGCAGGGCTTGGAGATCTTAGGAAGTCCAGAAATAATTTATGATTGGCAAACAAGTTTTCAGCATAAGAAATTGCTGTTTCCCTAGCTTTCGAAACATGTTTCGGTTCAGGAGTTGTGTTTTGAAAACCAGGTCTGTCAAACTGAAAGCACAATAAAATATCAATAAGAGTTGCCAGTGCCAGCAATGATGAAGAAATCACCTGCAAACAATAACAGAGTTGAATAAGCATATAGAATATCATACATAAATTAGAACTCAAAATTCTACAGCTTCCTCACACTAGCAGGCACGAGAGAGAGATGGAGAGAGAGAGAGAGAGAGAGAGAGAGAGAGAGAAAGAGAGGTGGGAATAAACATGTGTTGAGGTCATCAGACTGCCTGGGGTATCAACCATAGATTGGCAAAACCTCTAGCTTGGCAGCCTAGGCTATTCAATGAACATGAATATCTAAATCAGACAAATTTTGGACTACTTAAGTTTTTATAGGTACTCTCCTTCATAATGATCATAATAGCACCCAAGGAGATTTTTTTAAAGGGTTTTGTTTGGTCTTTGGTCGTTGATAGGCTCACTAATATAATTTTCTCCAGCGTGAAGGCATTACAAGGTTTTTCCACAAATGTGTGATGTTAGCAGGCCGGTGAGACGAGTCCCAACTTGTTTCTCCATTTTCCTGCAGCATGGCAATTGTGGTGTTCATCATTTGGAGTTCTTGGAGACTTGGTTATTACCAGGTTTTGCAGCTTTGGAAGGAAGAAAGATGGGAAAGTTGCATTGGCAATGTGATTGTTTTGCTATTCTTTGGGGTCTTTGTATGGAAAAGGAATGCTTAAATTTTCAGTG
Organism: Panax quinquefolius; assembly: GCA_020205615.1. Lineage (NCBI taxonomy): Eukaryota > Viridiplantae > Streptophyta > Magnoliopsida > Apiales > Araliaceae > Panax > Panax quinquefolius. The sequence continues at coordinate 275,603 of CM035155.1, read as the reverse complement.
ATTGCTTTTGCCATGGGGACTTTTGGAGAAATTACAATTTTTTTATTTGTTCAGCAACTTGGGGCTGACCTACTGCCGTACAAGGGGTTTTAAATTTTGTACTTCTCTTTTTAGGATGATTTCTCATTCTCCTTTTTCTGTTTCTCCTCTCTTTTCTAATAAATCTTCTCCTTAATGTAAATATGTTCCCTAATGATATTAGATTTTCCTTTATTTGATATTTATTCATTTATACAGACAGAAAATATTATTGGTTGTCTTCCCGAAGTTCAAAGCTATCTATAACACCTATTACTCCACAGAGAACTGGAAAGAAACTCAATCTTTTTTTTTTCTTTTTTTGGATACAATAAAAAAAGACAATAAACCATGTATCTACAATATTTTTCCAATTAGCAATATTAAGTTAAATCAAGTAAGATGCCAATGCCTGAAATCCCATATAACTATCTAAACGTAGTTTAAGAAATTACAGTACATTTCCATAAGAATCATGTACATAGTAATGAAGTTTATACTCTTTAACTTAATCTCGAAAAATTACAAACACGTAATGTTATATGAAAAATAGATACTCTTTTTTTTCGTAAGTACTATATAGTAATATAGTATTAAAGGAAAGCACCAGATGTACAAGCAGTATACCCCCAAAAAAAGACAGAGTATGAAGAAGAAACATATACTCCCTTCCATTCCACAAAAGGAGTTCTATTTTTACTGATAGTAGTATATAATGACACAATGACCAAAAGTTTGTCATCATTATTTATTATCATGCCATCACTACTAAGCTACCAACTTTATATTTTAAGGGATAAGCATCGAACAAAATGCATCCTTAATATTTGCAAATTTTGCAAATGAGATACTTTTGTTAAAAGGAGGGAGTATTTCTTATAAATTGAAGAAACAGATAAATTTATGACAAAGATAATATGATTTTGCAGTGTGTACCTGATGGTGCATCTCTTCCACCTCGTCAAAAGCAACTGCTTTATCAGACATACTCTGTGGAGTGAGTTTGAGATTTTCTTCTAAATACATAAAAACCTCAGTCGTACATAACATTAAAGCATCTAGTCTTTTTTCTTGTACTGGGAAAGCTGCCTGTTTCAGAATTGAACAATAATTTGGTATAACGTAAATTTCTTTTGCCTATGCAATTGTTATGTAAATCAGATGAAGCATGTAGAAGAAATGAGAACTTTTCTTGCCCAGAAATTAAAAGGGTCAAAAGGTAAAAAGAAAACTCGACAAAGCATGTAGGTAGAACAAAGAGCAATATCTCTTAATTTCAGTGTTCTAAAAATCTCCGCCTAGGTCCGCATAAGCCCCCCTTGGCGCCCTGCCGAAGCGTTAGGCCCCCTGGCGCCTCACCTAGGCCCAAGGCTGCAAAAAAATCTCTTCAGGAAATTAGGCGGAGCCTAGACGGAGAGTTTTTTTTTATTTTAATAACTACCCAAACCAAATATTGATATATTTATTTTTCTAATGATTTACCATATTCATAATACAGGTTGTAGTATATCAAATCACAACAAGAAGTGAACAATATTAAGTCAAAGTGGATAATTTTATTATAGTTGTAATTTTTTGAACTTGTGTCAACTTCAAATAATATAAATGATGATACATTTGTAATATTTAGTTTAATTTAATATAATTCTTAAATTTATGTTTAGTTTCTTAAGTTTTAATATTGAATTAAATTCTTGAAATTTTAAATTTTATTATTTAATAGCAATCTTGTTTATGAATAAAACTAATACGTTAAAAATATGTTTGAACTTTAAACAATTGCATGTTTGTGTATGACCTTTGACATTAGCAATATGGATATGTATTTGAACTTTAAGCAAATGCCTTTATTATCATTATTATTGATTGTTTTGTTTTATATTATTGTTTTGTTTGGATAAATGTAAGATAAAATATTAAAATTGACTTTAAATAAAAAATTCCGCTCAGGCCCTGCCTATGCCCCCTAGGCGCTAGGCCCCCCTCGGCCGCCCGCCTAGCTCCTTCTAGAACATTGCTTAATTTACAATCTCTAATAAATTTATCAAACCCCCTCATACTCGTAGTAGTTCTTGACCCACCAAATTTTTCAGAGGAAACCCTAATAACAATTAAATCTCCACCAATACACCACCGAGGAGAACAAAGCCCATAAAGATCATAAAGCTCATCCCAGAAAGCACATCTATCTCTAGGCCGATTAAGCCCATACACTAAAGAAAACCACCAATGCCCATGCCCTTTAATCTCTAAATGAACAAAAACTGAATGTGCCCAAAACAGACTCGAAAAGGGTCGCACACTGCGTATCCCAAATGACAATAATACCTCCAGAATCCCTATAAGATGTAAGAAAAACCCAATCTTTAAACCTTGAATCCCAAATATTCCTAATCATCATACCGGTAACCAGCTCCAATTTAGACTCTTGAAGAAAGAATACATCAAGGGGAAGCCTTAGAAATTAACTCTCTAATCAACCTCCACTTGAGCCTATTACCTAGACCTCTCGCGTCCAAGTTACAATCTTCATACAGAATATTTTATAAGACCGCCTCTCCTTCCCAAGACCTCCCCATAGTTCACTGATGACTGAAGCTGATGCAACTCTTTACTCCACTTTTTCTTTTTAGAACCAATCCAAACTGTAGTCTGATTGAAAATTGCCACTCAAAACCGTAGGAGAAGGAGAATATGGCACATGAGAGTAAACCCAGTTCGTATTACCCAACTCATAACTTAGAGAGAAAGGAATAGAAAGAGAGAGAAACAATAGGCTTACAGTTCAAAACTTATTGACCATAATAAAGTTTTAGAGAGCATAAAATTTGTCAGTATAAAATTTTAGAGGGGAAGAATGTACAAAATTTTAAAGAGTACAAAAAAAATAGAGAGGGTATTGTAAAAATTTTAGAGTATAAAAAATTTAGAGAGAATATATAAAAAATTAGAATAAGAAGATAAAGATAAAAAATTAATATATTAAGCCATTTATTTCATTGGGCCATAATAAATTTAAGCTTGAAATTTGAAAATGGGTTGACCAATATTAAAACTATAACTATTTGATTCCAACCCAAATAACCAATATTAAAAACAGGTTATATGGTTTTAGTTTTTAATGGAACCATAACCATATTTTATAGCCCAAACCAAATCTATTTTTTGTCAAATCTATGTAGGGAAATCTTAATTTATATAGGAAAATAGTAAAAAAAACTAATTCTCGGGAGACTAGGTAAACTAAACAAAAACACTAGACAAAATCCTAATTAATAATCTACCATAAACAAAATTCTAGAATAATGTACTACTTATCCTCGTACAAATAAACTAAGAATATATTTTATGAAATCATCTATGAAATGAATTGAAGAATGGCTTATCCATATGTTGTATTTAGTTTCCATTACTAAATCCTTCAATACTTAGCTAAATTCCTCAATAATATAATTGTTCCTCAATATTACATCATTGCTTTTGCATTATTTCATTACTACCATTACTATTTACTACACGCTTATTGTCAGTCGTAAACTACACTTAGAGCTATAGATCCTCATTAAACACCCAAGTTCATTGGTAAATCAACTCATAATCACTAATCAACATTGTTCTGCACTTGATCGCCATAAGTTCTGCATTACTACCCCATAGTCAGTTTATTTTTCTACATCAGCTACAGTCCCTAGTTGTGGTTGGATCTGAATCTTTAAATTGATATTTGGTGCTGTTTGATTACATCTTAATGCATATCTTAACAACTCACTTCTTAATGCATCTTAACAATCCACATCTTTGTATTAAGAGGTGCTCTGAATAGTTAAGATACAAATATGAGTCTAAACTATTCAGAGGACCTCTTAATACAAATATGTGAGCTCTTAAGATGCATTAAGAGGTGTAGGTTAAAATGTATTAAGATGTAATCAAACACCACCTTAATATCCTATTTGATATTCAAATTAAAGTCAAGACTAGGGTTAGTCCTGACATCAACCTATAATAGCATGTGTTTATGGACATAATACACAATTTAGCTTAATATTTGCTAAACTTGTTTATACAGACCTTCCCTTCATGAATCATTCTCAGCACTTTATTATACCCTTTCCTTTTTCCTCAAGTATTCTAATTGATAGTTGTTTGAAAAAAAATTAATAGTGTTCTTGATACTCATAATCATAATGCAGTTCTGCTTCATTCAAATGGGTGATGAAATGTACCAGTTGCTGAGTTTTTAGAATTCTCCCCTTGTGCTCTCATCCTCATCCTACGACATCAGATTTAAAGTTGCACGACATCTTGGAATCTTTGTGACACCAAGATAAAGAATCTAGTCACTTCTAGGAACTTAAATCTTGCAACATGACAATAAATTTTGTTGGACCTTACCTACAATAATATTTGCCTACATACCAAAAAAAATATTGATACATACTTAATTCATGCATATTATTATTCCTAGTTAGTTTTTATTATATTAATTTACTTAATTAATAAATTTTATTTTATTTTGTAGGATTTAATATTTTATTACCATAAAGTCAAAATCTTGGTGATCAATAATATTTAATACTCCAATTCATGGAAAGAAAGAGTCAAAAGGAAGGAGATGGAACAATCTTTGCGTGCAAATCAAATCCAATGAAGGAAAAGAAAGTTCATCTATAAGATCTATTTGAAAAAAGCTGATTGTCTAGGAAGTTGAATCCTACAAGGAATATAATTAAAGCCTTACTTCTATAAATAGTTTTAGGATTACCAAGAGAGATTTTGAGGTACTAGTTTTAGGTTGGGAGTAGGAGTAGAACTACAATACTTCTTGTACAATTGTTGAAGAATCTTAATGAAGGGAGTATTTCTTGCTTAAATTTTTATATTGAATCTTCTTCTTTTCTAACTTTTTAATTCATGTCTAGCTAACTTGTTAGATCTAGAATGATGATGAAGCTAAATAATATCTCATAATAAATATTCTTTATTTCTTCTATTATTTGTGCTTTAATAAATTAATGGCTTCGCCTTCACGTTTCATTAGTGGAATACCTTCATGCTTAGTTCTCAAGTGATTTTAAATTGATGAAGAGGTTTTTATAAATTATTGTAAAGATATGAGTTTTTCATAATTCATGCTTGCTCAATAAGTTTTGATGTATTATATTTAATCCTTAAATTTTCATAGTTTATGCTTGTCCAAGTTAATTATAAAATTATTAAATTAAAGGGAAGAGAGATAAAAGTATATATATGGGTTCTCATCCATTAAAACCGGTTGCCACGGATACTATTCCAGCAACCATAATTTGCACCATTGAAGTCAATTTTCCACCTACCGCTAGAGGCTATAGCGGCAGTAACATGGCTTCTAGCGACAGCATGAATTACGAAAAATACCCCTTGCTACACTGCCTGCCGCTACAAGCTTTGACAGCAATGTAGCTTTTTTATTTTAATTCCCCTCCTTTAATTAGGTGCATTGCTCGACAAACATGCATAGTTAGATTTGTTAGTATGGGTTTTGGTTTATAATATATTAATATTATAATAGTAGTAAGTAATTATTATTATTATTAATAATATTCATATTATTAGTATTAATATTCATATTTTTATTATTATATTAGTATTAATATTAATATTTAACATTTAAGAAATTTTAATGATATAACATTAAATATATCATTTAATAAATATATCATTAAATATATAATAATATGAATATTAATATTCTACCTATAACATTTAAATATATCATTTATTATACATATCATTTAATAATAATATGAATATTAATATTCCACCTATAACATTTAAGAAATTTTAATAATATAACATTAAATGTTTACATTTTATATCATTATTATTAATAATAATATTCATATTATTATTAATATTTATATTCATATTACTAATATTAATATTATGAGTATTAATATTAATATTAATGGTGAGACCGATTTAATTAAGAAGCATGCATAAAGATGAGTATTCATACTAATATTAATATTAATAATAGTAATAACTAATATTAATATTAATATTAGTATTATTAATATGAATATGAATAATAATAATATTAATATTAATATTAATACTAATAATATGAATATTAATATTAATAATAATAATAATAATAATTACTTACTACTATTTTAATATTAATATATTATGAACCAAAACTCATACTAACAAATGCAACTATGCATGCCTGTCAAGCAATACACCTAATTAAAGGAGGGAGAATTAAAATAAAAAAAGCTACACTTCTGCCAAAGCATGTAGCGACAAACAATGTAGCAAGGGGTATTTGAGGGGTATTTTCGTAATTCATGTTGCCGCTAGAAGCTATGTTGTTGCCGCTAGAGCCTCTAGCGGCAGGTGAAAAATTGATTTCAATCCGGGCCATTCGATCTCGTGATCAATGGTGCAAATTATGGTTACTAGAATAATACCCGTGACAACAGGTTGCCACGGATGGTAACCCTATATATATATATATATATATATATATATATATATATATATATATATATTTTGCCCACCAACTTGGGGATGGATTGCTATTGACAGAAAATGTTGCGCCCTTACCCAACCTAAAGGCCACTGAAGTACTAATCAGAAAGACCAACCCTGGTGTTGGACAATGAAATAAAATTCTGAACTTCGCAACAACTAAATTTCATATCCACTTTCAGTTAAACATGATTAAGTGCTTTCAGTCCGTTATTCAGGCAAGACTCAACTACATTCTTTGAAGTAAGACTGTTACTAAGTACCATATGTAAAGGCTAACAATGTGGTTGATGACTGCCCATAGTAAAGGATCTCAATTACCTAAATCCTTTACTTCAAGCAGGTCTGAACTAAATTGTTAGCCTTTACATACAGTAGTCATAATTAATCTTGCTTGGGAGAAGCTACCTCCATTCCCTATCCCATGTAGAAAGATGTTATGCTACTCAGTGGCATACATAGTAACAACTACTTTTTACAGGTAAAGAAAAAGAACATCGAACCTGTAGTGATCGTTTTGCAGATTGGGAAACATCATTAACAGGATCAAACTGAGAATACCACCATGGTCCCATCAAAGACTTAAGATGCAGAGCCAAATCTCTTCTGAAAAAGAACAAAAAAAGTAAATCCAAAAGATCGATAATAGTAAAGAAACAAAACACAAGCAAGTTCTTGCAAAATGAGAAACTGTCATGCCATATATAATCACCGTGTACAATTTCAATATTTGCACCAAGAATTAAGAATCAAAAAAGGTTCCACATGCAACTAATAATATGTACAACAAATTGCAAGTAAATATAATACATTGACAATAAGATCTCCTTTTATTATCGATTAATTAAGCCATATCCTTTTTTACATATAAGAATTCCTCTTATCATCAATTCTTTAAGCTGGATCACCATAACAGGTTAAAAGACTGGAGACTAGAGAAAGATTGGAGACCAGAGAGAAGAGAAGAGAAACGAGAAGAAAAGGAAAAAAAAAAGGAAAAGGATATAAAAAGAAGTGATGAAGTTCTCAATGCTGAAAACATTGATCCTCAATGAACAGTGTTGATCGGCGTAGATTGGAGACGTAGTCTATCGCTAAGTTGTCGCTTGTCTGACTCACATCTATCTCTTTTCTCTCCTCGTCGCTGATTTGTGGCTTCTCTCTCCTCTTCAGTGGGAACAAGATATATTTTTAAAAAAATGCGACAAAAAAGAAATCTGGGTATGAGATATTTGTTCACGGTTATACAATATGTAAAATTACAGTTAAATCCCCTATAGATTGACGCATTTCATAACATAGTCCCCCAGTTCTATATATTTACACATTAATTTATATACGTATAGATAGATACTTAAATAGATAGATAGATAGATAGATAGATAGATACATAGATAGACAGACAGAGATATATACAATTTGATTTGCAGTTGTTATCGTATATATAATTACACACACACACTTAATCAATGTTCTAAAAGGAGTTAGGCGGGAGGCGGGAGGCGGGAGGCGGGAGGCGGGCGACCAGGGGACCTAGCGCATGGAGGGCCTAGGCGGCGGGTTTAGGCGGGATTTTTTATTTTAAGACAATTTTAATATTTTATCTTACATTAATCTATCAAAACAATAATATAAAGCAAAATAATCTATAATAAAGATAATAATTAAATTATAGAATTAGTAGTAATTGCACTTAAGTAGTAAGATATATAAATGAAATAATTAAATTATAGAATTAATGTTACTAGTAAGTAGTAACTAGTAAGAAGTATCTTGATACTTCATATATATAATTATATACGTATTTCTTCTCTCTCAAAATTTAAATAAATGTTATTTTAAAAATTAGTGTGAAGTTTATTGATTAGACATTTGATACTATTAATTATGAAATTATTTTAATTTGTGTAATTTTCAAAATTGAGGACTTAAAGAAAATGACAAATACCATATATTAAGTATGACTAACATATCTTTGACGTATTAGTTTTATTCATAAACAAAATTGGTATTAAATAATAAAATTTTAAATTTTAAAAATTCAATTCAATATTAAAACTTAAGAAACTAAACATAAATTTAAGAATTATATTGAATTAAACTAAATATTACAAATGTTTCATCATTTATATAATTTCAAGTTGGTACAAGTTCAAAAAATTACAACTATAATAAAATTATCCATTTTGACTTGATCTTGTTCACTTCTTGTTGTGATTTGATATGCTACAACTTGCATTAAGAATATGGTAAATCATTAGAAAAATAAATATATCAAGATTTAGTTTTGGTAGTAATTTAAAAATAAATAAAACTCCGCCTAGCCCGCCTTCCCGCCTAGGCGCCGCCTAGCCCGCTTTTTTCACCGATTTGGCCTTAGGCGCGGTGCCAGGCCCCAGCCTAGGCCGATTTTTAGAACAGAGCACTTAATAGCTATGTTGCATGGATTCTCAACTTCCACTAGTTGGATCCTTAAGAGGACACGACACTGTCACCTATTTTTAGAACATTTTGAAGAGAAAAATAGGTTCTTTATATATGTGTGTCTGGATCCACCAGAACACAGACATATTAACCAAACAAGAATAAACAGACAGTTTTTCTATACAAGAGAACCACTCAAGAATAGTTTTCAATTATTATTTTCTCTCTTGAAAATTCTGCAAGCAGTACATACATATTTATAGACAGTAATGATGAATCAGACTCATGAATAATCTAGAAGACACTTGGGAAAACTAAAGGACTGTGTACATGAGTTTTGGAAAACTAAAATAGTATTCATGAGCTAATTTACTGAAGTAAACCATAAAAATTAGCAACACAATTTTCAACATTCCCCCTTGATGCTAACTTTTTAAACCAAGCCCAGCTGTCCCCGAAATGCTTCAAACTTAGCCTTCGGCAAAGCTTTTGTAAATATGTCTGCCACCTCATTATCTGTGTTGATTTTTACAAGATGAATATCTCCATCAAGAACCTAATCGCGGATAAAATGATAATGCACTTTGATGTGTTTTGTTCTAGCATGAAAATTAGGATTCGAGGCCAACAGAATGGCACTTAAATATCACACTCAATTTCCACAGGTTCTTCGAAAGGAAGAAAAACATCCTTTATGAGCCTTTTCAACCAAATGGACTCTTGAGTTGCAAGTGTTGCAGCATTATATTCAACTTTTGTACTTGACAAAACCACTGTTGGTTGCTTCTTACTACACCACGAAACAGCTGCTGAACCGGTAGAAAAGATGTAACCTGATGTAGAACATCAAGTAGATGGATCCCCTGCCCAATCAGCGTCAACAAAACCTTTTGAGTATGAAATCAGCACCTCTTTTTTATATATCAAACCAAAGGAGTTAGTGTGGGATTAATAACGAAGAATGTGTTTTACTGCATCAAGATGTGGTCTCCTTGGTTTCTGCATAAATTGACTCACCACTCCAACAGCAAAAGAGATATCAAGTCGGGTTATAGTCAAATAGAGCAAGCTACTGACTAGCATTCGATAAACAATAGGATTATTGGAGCTCACACCCATCATCAACCTTTAATTTGAGATTTTGCTCCATTGGACCATAGGCTTCGCTGCATGTTTAATTTTTTCAGAATCCTTTTCACATACTGCTCTTGAGAGACAAACAGACCACCTTTGCAAGTTGTCACCTCCAGTCCAAGAAAGTAAGAAAGCTATCCAAGATTCTTCATTTTAAATCGAATGGCAAGTTCTTCTCTTAGCCTCAAAACCTCCTCTTCATTGTTACCGGAAACTATCATATCGTCAGATACAATAAGACTATCACATGCATATTTGATCTTTTTTTTTCACAAATAAACTTGTATCAGCATTTGATGAAACATAGGCACAGCAAGTCATGTATTCCGCAAACTATCCATACCATGCACATGGGGATTGTTTTAGCCCATAGAGTGCCTTCCTTAGCCTGCATACATGATTAGGAAAATTTTCAAAGTTGAATCCAGGTGGCTGCTCCATAAAAATTTCTCAATCTATGTCTCCGTAGAGAGCAGCATTTTTCATGTCTAGCTGCCACAACTTCCATCCTGGGCATGCTGCTAGTGACAAAACTATGCGAACTGAAGTCATTTTTGCCACTAGGCTGACGGTTTCCTCGTAGTCCAGCCCGTATTTTTGAGAAAAACATCATGCAACGAGTCTTGCTTTTTATTGATCAATGCTGCCATCCAAATTATTTTAAAAAGAAAACAGGTTCAACATCGTTAGACTTAGGAACCAGGTCCCAAGTTTCATTGTATAGGAGAGCTGCCATTTTTACCTCCATAGCTGATATCCACTGAGGACAGAATTTGGCTTCCTCATAACTTCCCGACTCATTATCACAATATGGGCCAGTAAAGAAACATTCAACAATATTGCAGTTTTTATGACCCAAGTCATAATCATTAAAAAAAATTGGCATTCTCCACACTCTAGTTGATCTTCTAAGCACAGGGCTTAGATGATCTTGTTGCACATCAGTAACTTGTTCCCCCTCGATATAGGCTCTTCCTCCTCCTTAATTTCTGTTGCCTAATTGCCCTTTCTCTTGCAAAAGTATCTCGAGAAGTATCATAGTTATCGGCTAGATTGCTTATCTTGTTTAGCAAATCTAGCTCAGACACCATTTTTGCAAGAATGTCATTGAAGTCTTCCTGTAGAAAGCAAGCTATGTGATGACCCGAGAATTCAGATAGTCTTGAAATTAGGTTTTTCGATGAGAATATCTAATAAATAAAATTTTATTGATATTATTGTGTGTTATGTGATTTAGGTCGATTAATGACCTAGTTTACGTGTTACGTGATTATGTATGAGTGTTGGGAATTTTTGGGAGAAAATATTTTTTACCGAGAAAAACGCTACAAAACTTCATAAAACTTAGAAAACGCTAATAAAAGTTCTTTTTCGAAAATTTTGAATTACGTCATAGTGTTTATTTGAGAAGGAGAGATTAAATCTCTAATAAAAGTTTTTCCGGAAAAAAGCCGTAAAATATTCACGAGAAAAACGCCTTTTTTGTTTTTTTCGACTTTTCGAAACACGACATAGCGTTTATTCAGGAAATGGGAATCGGTGGCAAAATCGGATTTTCAAAAATCAAAAGTCAATTTTTCGGTTAACCGAGCATGTTACGAAAACGTAACCGAATAAGGAAATTTAACTAGAAAAAAATGACTAATTAAATTAATTTTGGTCTGACTAAGCTTAGGGTTTGAATGGCTTGGTTAGAAATTGAAAAGAGTTTGGCTAAGGTTGAGCCATGGCTTGAGTCTTAGGGTTAAACCCTAAAGACTTGGAGTCAAAGGAAAGGTTTAGTAATTATCCCATGTGGGATAAAGGATGACGAAAAGTAGATAGGCAACAGGGGAGCATGTGATGACTCATGTACCATAGGTGGCAAGTTTATCTCTTAATGGTTAAGTTATCATAACCATCAAGTCTTAAATTGACCATTATACCCCAACTCTTGGTTTTCCTTAAATATCCAAGACAATTAAACTAGTTATCCTTTGTTCATTTCATCTTATTCTTCTAAGTGTAAAAGAGAGCAAGAGAGAGAAATAGAAAGAGGAAAGAGAGTAAACGGGAGAGAGAGCAAGGAGGAGCAAAATCAAGGTGGATCATCCTAAGTAAGAAGAAGATCAAAAGGTAAGCCTAGAACCATAACTCATCTCTTTGAATTTTTATTCTTTTGAACTGATTAGTTGTTGGTGATTGTTGATTAATGGAAGATCATGGAGGATCTTGAAGATATAAGAGGATTATAAATATGTTCCAAGTGGAACGGAGAAAAACACGCTATAACAAAGTTATGTCGAAATTTTTAGTAAAAGACGTTAAAACGTGAAAAAATCGTAACTTAGAACGATTCGTGGCAGGCTAGGTAGCTCGCTTGCTCATTGGTTGACAGCCAGTATAGTTTCGAAGGAGTAAGCGGAGGCCCCAAAAAGGGGGCCATAGTGCGTCCCCGCATAAAGAGGGATTTCATTGCTTTTAAGACCCTTTAAAGTAAGGTTGCTTGCTTTCACACGGGTTGTCTTTGGCTCATCTCCTTTCACAATACACACCGTTAAAAGAAAATACTCTATGTATTCAAGTATGAATATTGAGGAGAGTGGAACAGCCAAGCATCATCCCAGAAGTGAATCAGCTTACCAATGTCCAACCAAAGCTTTTTTTCAAAAGAGCGCTAGAGCTCATTAATGAAGCCATGAGTTGGGTGATAATCGATCGTCACAAGTCAGAATTGCCTCAACAAAAATAGATGGGATTACACGTGTAAAATAAGTGCTCTTGGAGCAAACTACTCATTGTGTTGCTCTAAGGGGCATTGACCCTATCTCTGTCTTGCCAGATTAACTAACTCACGAAGTATAAAGAACAGAGAATACTGCTAAGTCCAATACTTGTTGGGTCGGCATGCTCAAGGAAATTGAATGGAGTCCTAGCTTATAGGATTGCGAGCTAGTGGCTCTACACAGTGCCTCACACGGAACAAGACTTCAAATAAATATCATGCTTCAAAAACGACCTTGTCGACTCGACATTTTTGTAAACATCGACTGAAAGCAAAAGGAGGCAAAAGAGCTCTCATAAAATAGATAGCCCCCGATCGCATTTAGATAAGGATTAGTGAACGTAAATTTGTCCACGAGCCTATGAAAACAGGGTTAAAAGCTCATAATTGTTCAAGAGCAACTAGAAAGAGATTGGCTTAGAGTGGGCTAGATGCCCGAAAGTAGAATCCATTGGTTTACTACTTTCCGGCTTTCCTTGCAACTTCATCTGGTTCCACAACTTCTCTTGGACTTTCTCAGTGACAAACAACTCGTTTGGGCTCTGAAGTACGAGAGTTTGCTTTTGTTTTTTATTTCTAAGAGTGGTCTGATCCCTTATTAGATCAGACAGCTCCAGGTCAAGCTTACCTGATTGATAGGCATTTGTTGAACGGCTCGCACAACACTAAGAGTAAGTAAGAGAGGGTCTGCAACACTCGTTGAAAGAGGAATTAGCTATCCGCTTATATCAGACTATCAACTATGCAACAAGCAGTTACAGCGCCTTCTGATCGACCTAAACTGGATAAAGCGAAAGGGGGATTTTTGGCATGTACGAGCCTCGACTAGGCCAACATTGAATATTGATGAAAAAATTCCTTGCATCCTTGTCTGTTTCCTTGCTTCATTGATGTCAACCCTGATTACATTTATGGAAACCAGAAAGCAGCTAAGGAAATATAATCAGCTGTTCATAATAAAAGAATGAAATACATTATATGGCTTACATGCAGGATAAATAGGGCGATGCAATTAGCATAATCTTACAAATTCTGTCTTGTCTTATTACTTTGGAAAACTTGACTATTTGTTAACAACTATTATCTACAAATAAAAAGCATCGTCAAAGAAGAAAGAAAAGAAACCTCCTTCCAACTTTTATATTACTAGTTTGTCATATACATCAGGCAAAGCAAATACTTGCAGAATTCCTTTATTATAGCATAAATCAAATTTTTAAATAAGATAAATGCAAACCCGACAACAGTGACGAGATCAGTCATGGTGTCATGAGTAGCTCGGCGAACCTCTCTATTGTAGTCCAGCAACAGCTTTCTGTATTCAAATGCCTGAGCCAAAAATAGATATAAATAAGCAGGATACACTTAAGTCACTTGATGAGCAGTAAGAAACAAGTCCTTATAGTTGTCATGGCACCACGGCGAGATGTTGCGGTAGTTGACTGTCAGAACGCCTAGGCAACAAGGCACCCGCCATAGCGTCCATATGGCAACAAGTCATTAATAGTGTGCAATTTATATATTATTAATTTTACTTCAAAGGTATATTAAACAATCAAATTTTATATACATTAAAACCCAAAACATAATAACTAACTATGGAATACAATTAAAAACACAATAATATGAATATTTGACAATCAAAATTCAAAAGTAAAACACTTGATATTAAAAACTAATAGAATAAGTCAACAAACACCACGTAGAAAATAAAGAATCAACCAAGTCATCACCCATCATACATTAATAAATAATAAAATTACACCACATAACAAGTATGATAAGCCATGGGTGAAAAATGACTCGATCACTTAATTTGGGTTAGCTACCAAGGCATACGCCTTGACAGCTCGAAGTCCAAGGCGTCGCATTGGCCTTCTTCAGCGCCAAGACACCTAGGTGTCGCCTAGTCGACCCTATGACGACGCCATGACAACTATGCATGTCCTCCATTTCTTAAGAAGGATACAAAGTCAATTAATTGATATTTTAGAATATTCTACTTAATCTAATATAAATATAATTTATAAAATTATCAAATATTTATTTCTAAACAACAATACAAAATAATTAGCAATTAACTTCTTAATTTTCTTCTTCTGTTCTGCATTAATATTTTAGTCCTTTAGCAAAAATAGGGTTAGATTCTCTTTAAATGATGTTACAATTTGAGAACCCAATATGCAAAGATCTCCTTGGGCCACCAACACATAATTTACTAAGGGATTACCTAGTGTGTGTTCAGTTGGACATTACATCCAGTCAGAGATTTATCCGGTGCACACCCTAATGTTAGTGATTACAGGTTCCCGCCATCATAAATAGATATAAAGGTGTATATTATTAAATTTGAGGAGAGAGAAAGACAGAAACTGAAATTCCTCAAATGATGAGTTGCTCATTGGCATGGTTGTACTGAACTTTTTATGCCCTCAAATTTCAGAATTCTCAAGATGTTCATTCTAACCATACCTTAAGTGCTGACCTATCAAATATTTAATTGTACATATTTGTTAATTTGTGTGTGCATATATACCCCTCTATAGGCTCTGCCATTAGGTTTTTCTTCTACCTATATTTATCTATTTCAATTGTAATTTCCCTGTTTGGTTATTATACTTCTTTGTAGTTTCTATCTTGAGTTGTAAAAAATAAATTGTAAAAAATAAAAAGATTCAACAGTTAGTTTTGCTGAAAAAATGAAAAGCCACTAAATAACCAGAATTTCAACACTAACCGGCACCAAACAATTTGCTTTTCTAACCAGCTTAAGTTATTCTCATAACATGGTTAAATTGACCCGCATTCATGTAATCAAGAAGAAACATACCCATTGTGGAATAATCTGCAATATTTCTTTTGGGGATTTCTGCTTCAGCAACATAGAAAGAGATGTTAACGCTTTAAGCTGCACAAGCAGAAAAATGAAGCACAACTATTAAAGAAGTCCACATAAGCAACAAAAACAGGAAGAATCATATTATGAGAACTGCTTAATTTTAATACCATACAGACAGTTATGTTGTGGAAACAAAAAAGTGGAGAGAATTGTAAGGAGTTAAATGATGTGAGGGTCAAAAAAAAAAGAGCCAGGGTCTACACTCTACAGACAAAGATAGATATGCTAATTATTGAATCCTTTGATGGATTTGCACTTGTAATTACCCTAATGTGATGTGGAACAGGTCATGATGACTAATGGAAATTGCAGGGAATTATTATTACTTAATACAAATATAAATTAAATGTAGTTAATGTATCGTTTAGTTATAGTTAGTAGCTTATTTTAGATATGTATTATATTTTGGTTATAGTAGATTAGTTAGACAGGTATCAATTAGGTTATAGTAGATTTGTTTAGATAACTACTACCTCCGTTCCAAATTATAAGATCACTTCCCATTGTATTTTACAAAAAACAATGATCTTATATTTTGGTGCGGAGGCTGTATTGTAAGGCAGTATTATAATAGGCTACCTAACACAATTTTATGGTGTTCTCTGATGTTATATAACCAAATGTAATCATATTTGGAGTTCAGAGAGAGTTTATTATATTGATTTGAGTTAAGATTATGTGCCATTATGGTCTTCGGGAATGTCTCCTATTTCCCCCTTTTTCTACTCAATTACACCATTTCTAAAAGCTCCCTGCACCATAAAAGCTATGAATAATGAGATGGGTTTTTTTTCTGAATACATTTGATAAGGGAGGAAGATATTACATTCTCATGTCTTTTTATCTTTTTAGATACAGAACATTTTGTTCATAGTGAAAAAGTTAAAAGTTTACAACTCAAATGGAGGACAAGATTCACAAGAAGTTCACCAAAAGAAACCAAAAAAATTTGGGGAAGACATTAATAACCCACCAACTGTCAGTCCCTCCCTGTAAAGGTTTGACAAAGAAATTCCTTTGAAAAATATTTGGAAAAAAAAACAAAGTCAATACGAAATTATATGTTTTATTGCATTTAATTAATGTATTTTTAATTTTCAAAATTTTAGGATTTTCTAGCTGTAATGTAATCTTGCTTTGGCTTTCATAAGGGACTTTAAACAAATATATTAATTATGAAGATTCTAGGCATATTCTTATGGTTTTTAATTTAATTATTTACTTTTTCAGTTGACATTTCTATATCAATTGTAGTCATAAATATGTTTGTTTATCTCTTAGTGTGTATACATTGCTGTAAATTAGGGATTACCATAACTGTAAATCAATAAAGGAATTAATTCAAAAACTTTGTTCCTTCTTTTCTACATGGTGTCAGAGCCTCGTGCCTTATTATCAGAATACTAGCCTACACAGTTACTCGTTTCGCTGCTGTTACCCATTGACAGTCAATCATCAGAGAGGTGTCTGATTTTTTACCCACCATCGCACACGCCTCCACGCGCCACCCCACTCGCAGGCTGACAATACCACACACCACCTTCAGTCGACACGTGAGACACTTTCAGACGAACTTCTGCTGACGTGGTGTTCGCCTCTCTCCCCTCTTGCCATCTACAATAGTCTTGTAGTGTTTGAATCAGGTTTATCCAGTTTTTCTTTGTCAGTAGCATTTGTGGCTTGTTTTTCTCCCTTGCTGGTATAGTGTTATTTTTCTGCTGCTTCTTCTACATCCATTCTGGTTCTAAAAGTGTAGTACAATTAGTTGATATCCTTTGGAAAATTTATTCACCTTCGTACATGTTATACTGATATATGGCAGTGGGGTTCATAATAGTAGCATGGGACAACAAGCTGTTAGAAGTCATACTCTTAATTCATAATTCATGCTAGAGTCCAATAAGAGGAAAGTAGACGTCGAGTGAAGGTTCTAAATTTAAATATTGTTGATCGAGTAGCCATGGTTGCTTCGTATCCTAAGCATGGCTTCTCCATTCAATCTCCTGTCGAGAAGGAGTCTCGCGAATGTGACTACTGTGGGGTAAAGAATCATACTAGGGATCGTTATTTTAAGCTTCATATACGTCCTAAAGGGCGTGGAGGTCGGTCTGATAGTGGTCGTGATTGTGGTTCCCAGGCATATATGTCCACTACAACACCTCCTGTTGATGTTTTCAATACTTCATAAGCTACTACTGCACTCGCTCCCGAAGAAATTTCAGTTTTTCGAAAATTTTGTTCCAAATCTATATCTTCTAATTATGTGCAATCAGGTATACATTCTTGTGTTTTTAATGTTTCATCATCTTGCCCTAGTTAGATCATAAACACAGGTATTTCCAAGTATATGACCGGGTCCTTCCATCTCTTTACCTTATACATGTCTTCTGACAAAGACAAGGTTCAAGTAGTTGATGGCTCCCTCTCTTTTATCTCAGAGTGGTTCAGTAGTTTGTACTCCTTCATTAACATTTTTTCATTTACCGCAAATTTATTATCTGTCCAACGTCTTATTGAATCACACTACTCAGTCACTTTTTTCCAACTCTTGTGTTTTTCAGGACTTAGTGGCAGGACAGAAGATTTGGCAATGATAGTGCAGTTGGTGGACTATATTATTTAGATGTTCCCTCAACTAAAATGCCTCTAATTACATATTGGACTGCTACTCAGGCTCTTCAATCTACTTTTAACTCCAGTTTGACTTCTCTTCATCAATGGCATCAATGTTTGGGACACCCCTGTTTATCAGTATTAGAGTCTATATTTCCATCTTTAGTTAAGCAGTGTAATAAAATTCCGTTTTTGTGTGAACCGTGTAAATTGGGTAAACCAAATGTTCTAATTAATCTGCTATTAACAGTCGACATTCTGAATCTTTTGTTGTTATACATACTGATGTGTGAGGACCCTCTCGGGTTATTTCTCATTCTAGTTATAGATGGTTTGTTAATTTTATTGATTGTCATTCTCGTGTGACTTAGATTTATCTTCTTCGTTTCAAAAATGAGGTGTTTGATTGTTTTCAGGAATTTCATAAAATGATTCAAACCCAATTTGAAGCTAAAGTCAAAATTATCAATAGTGATAATGGTCGTGAATATAGTAATAATAATGTTTTTGCATCCTATCTCAGTATGGCATCATACTTCAAACCTCCTGTGTCAAAACCTCGTGATGCAACTTTTTGAGAATTGAAACCTTTTTATTCGTTCTCACCTTCTCCTCAGGGGAGGATGTTATTGATGAGAAGAAGCTTCCTCCTGAGGTTGATATTACAAGTAGTACTATACCACATTATCCTATAAATTGTTCACAGGTTCATGTTGTTGTCTCTAATAAATCTACATAGAGGGAGTTACAGGAGTTCATATGTTAACATAATGAGCCTGAGTTAAGGTAGCCTCATACTCTACTTCATTATCGGTGGCCTTGAACCAAAAAATTGAACCTTAAACCCTTCGGGGCTTGTCAATATCACCCCAGCCTCATCGACATCCGAGGTCGAAGATTCATCCATGTATGGTCCACGAGGACTGTATCAGCTGACCATTTGTGACTAAGCTCACTTCTGCATCCGGCTGATCCTAATAATCCGGTTCGGAGAATGAACAATATGTGGCCCTTTATAGCTATCCGTTGAAGATATTATAGAACAAACTGACTTAATTCCATTGCACATGCAACAAGACGACCCAAAGCGTCGAGCATATGTAACACCCTCTTAAATGGTTGATCTGTGTACACCACCACCATTCGACCCTGAATGTAGTGTCGTAGCTTACGGTTGGCTATGATCAAGGCATAGGCAAACTTTCCCAAATTAGGGTATCAAGTCTCAGCATCCTGAAGAGCATGCCTTAACATAATAAATCGGGAACTACTTCCCACCCGACTCACTAAAACAGCTCCAACCGCTAACGAACTTGCTGCTAAATAAAGATATAAAGGTTCTGAAGGGACTGGCTTCATCAACAATGGTGTCAAAGATAGATACTTATCGATCCCTTGAAACGCATCTTCACACACTGAAGTCTACTGAAAGTATTTTTATTCTTAGGCCCCTTCAAAGTGTCAAATAACAAAAGACACCTCTCCGTCGAACGAGACATGAATCTTCTAAGCGCCGCTATTCGCCTCGTCAATCGATGAAATGTTTGCGGATACCTCATATCCAGTATAACCTAATCTTTTCTGGGTTTGGCCTCAATTCACCGCTTGCTGACCAGATACTCGAGGAACTTATCTGAACCGAATGTGCACTTGTTTGGGTCCAAGCATATGTTGTGGTCTCAGATAGTCTGGAAGCATTCCTCCAGATGGTCCCGAACTGCAGGACTCTTAACCATCATATCGTCTGCATACACCTCCATATTGCGACTTTCTAAACACCTTGCTCATCATCCGTTGATAAGTTGCCCCTGCATTGATCAACCCGAACGTCATCTTCTTATATGCATATAGATCGCACGGTGCGTGATAAAAACTGCCTTTGAGATGTCCTCCTTCACATTGAAATCTGATTATATCCCGAAAAGGCATCCAAGAAGCTCAGTAAAGCATACCCGGATGTGGCATCAATGAGTTGATGTATATGCGGTAAAGGGTAGAAGTCCTTCGAACATGCCTTGTTCAGATCTGTATAGTCAATGCAGATTCTCCACTTCCCATTATGTTTCAAGACCAATACCACGTTTGTCAACCACTTCAGATAGTAAATCTCGAAAATGAAATCGGTCGATAACAGCTTGGCCACTTCGTCATCAATTATCTTCTGCCGCTCTGGGGCAAAGATTTTCCTCTTCTGCCAAACAGGTTTTCGAGATCAACCCACAGTCTATACACATCAACTGACTCATCGATACCAGCATGTCGCTAGGTACCATAGCAAAAATGTCAACGACACCCGTAGTAGCTCCATCAACCATCTTCGAATGGGTTCCTCCAATCCCGATCCAATCTTGACTATCTTCTCCGAGTTCCGCAGGATCAACTCCACGTCTTCCGTCTCTTCAACCGGTAAGGCAAGGGGTTCAGTACTACCCTCAGTAAATGACTCCACCTAAATCGTCATTGTCTATCTCTGCTTACTGACCCTACGCCTAAGGATATCAAAGTATTACGATAACACCGTCGGGTAATATCCAGATCTCCTTTGTCTTCGTTGACCCCATTAGATGCAAGGAATTTGATTTTAAAGTGGGGCATGGAAGTCACTGCTTGTAAAGTCGCCAACGTAGTTCGAACCAATACGGCATTGTAGGCCGAATCTACCTGAACTACAAAAAAATTGAAATCTAAATACACCTACTGAGGAGTTGTGCCGAAGGTGACAGGCAGCTCGACGGTTCCAACCATGTTCACAAAATCTTTGCTGAACCCGTAGAACGGAGCTTCCTTTCCCACCTCCATCTTTTTACCTTCCAGGTCCAACCTTGATACGCATAGTTGTAGAGGATATCCGTTGTCAATCATAATCCTCCTCATATCCACTGGACCCCGACCTGCGCAATGATTACCAGTGCCCCTTCATGTGATTCGACCGACTCAGGTGGGTAATTCTCATTAGAAAAAGAAATTTTTGTGTCGGGGTAAGGTTGATCCCTTCGTGATGGTTGTCCAGACACCGTCAAGATTGAGTATGTGCCTCGGTGCTTTTTCCTAGTCACGCTCCCTACCGATCCCCCTGTGATGACATCAACTACCCGACAAGCTGATTTTGACCGGGTTGCCTATCCCTACGTTGCTCCCTATTAGCATCCTCCTGTCTCCTCTCCTGCCTGAACCTTCCGGACTAACAACATAGTGGACCAACTCTCCATTCTGAACATTTTTCTAGATCAGGTTTTTCAACTATCAACATTCCTCAATAGAGTGTCCTGCATTTTGATGGTAATTGCAAAACTGGGATTGATCCCCTCTCGTCGGGTGGTTGGTAACCGGACACGGTTCAAAAAACGGGTATTCCTTATCTCTTCCAATATTCTGGCCCAATCAGTGTTGAGGAGTGTAGATCTTATTGACTCTCTGATTCGAGATGGGAGGTCAACCGCTTCCCGAATTCCCCTTGTTGAACCCATTCTTGGGCTATGTATCCAACCTAAGATCATAGCTCTTATCCCGATATGGAGGCCCATCCGACTTGTGCGTCTACAGTTGTAGGCTCCTCATAGCATCATCGATGGCAATAAAATTTCCGACCCTATCATATGCTTCCTAAGTCCTTCAGGGATTGAACATCCTTTAGCAGCTTGTGTGACTTCTCCTTGTCCAATCCTGTGGTGAAGAACCCGAGGGCTGGCTTGAGGTACGTTGAGATCTATCACAGTGTCAACCGCCTCCCTGGACCTCTTAACATATTGACTCAAGCTCTCGTTCTGCTATTGCCTTATCTGCATGAGCGATGCCGTCAGCTTTCCCCTAATATGCTCCCGAAACGATCGTCGCACAGTTCCAACCAAGACCCGATGGAGTTGGGTGGCAGCGATGTCATCCACAATCGGGCACCCTTTTTTAGAATGGTGACAAACATCTAGCACCGGACGGCATCGGAGTAATCATAGTAGTGCATAAGACGATCAAATATATATGTATGATCGTAAAGGTCGTAAATGTCGTCATAAGTCTACATAAGTGGCATCTTTTTGGTCGAGTCAGCCCGAACTCGATCAATCTCAGGTGTGAAATGTAAGGCCCCGACTTTTATGAATTAAAAAAAATCAATTTTCTTTATAATTATTATTCTAATCAGTAAATAGTTAAATTGATAAAAATGTTAAAGTTAAGGGTGATGTGTGTAAATTATAAAAGTAATTCGAGGAATATTCATTCTTTCAGGGAATATTCGTTTTGTTGGGAATATTAGGTAAAAGTACGATGACACCGAAATAACATATCATTGTTGGGTCCCACAATAAAATATTGTCGGATGCAAAAAACGACATAAATAACTTTTTTAATAATAAATTGTCAACGGTACTATCGCTTTTAACTGTTTTAATACCCGGTGATAAAAGTACAGTAACACGCGGTATTCTACAGTGGCACACGACATTCCACAAATCACGCGGTGTTTATAATTCTTCCTTTAGAAGAGTAGTTTTGAAAAAACTTCCTTTAGAAGATTTTATTTTGAAATTTATTTTGTACACTACACAAATTTATACTATAGTCACTTTTGATAATTTCATAATATACGAGTTAGTGTACACCATAAGTGATAGTTACTAATTAAATTATAAATATATTTAGGTTGATAAACTTCATAAAAAGCAGCATCCAATCACTTAATTGAGGTAAGTGAAATCATTTTCTTTCATACTCTTAAATCTAAACTTACAATGATAAGTATTGTTTCTACAATTCCTAAAACGATTAAAAATTCCTTTGAGGTTTGCACTTCATCTAATATCATTTCACTTGAACTTTTTATTTACCTAAACCTTCTTATTAAATTTTAATCATTATCTTTGAAATGTGAATCTTGAATTTGACTACACATTTTGGTCATCATGGTGACAATTTGAAAATTATTGGACTCTTGACAAATTAAATGTCAAATCTCGAATGTTTATTCTTTCATCCTTTATATGATTGTTAAGTGTCTTTGGTCTGTATGGCAAAGACACATGCTAAAAGTTCTCTTTAGCCTGGGTGCAAAGAAAAATTGTTGAGTGGTATAATCCTGACTATTGGTGTTCCATTAAAATATCTTTAGCTTGAGTGCAAAGATGAATTGATCAGCATGATTATGACCAGGAACTTTTGCTTGGTGTTACAAGGATAAAACATTGATGGTAAAAATGGGAGAAGATTGTGAACATTATGATCTATTTTACTCTCTGTTAGCATATGATTTTTTGGGTCTGGCGATTCGATGGGCCAAAGTCCACGCAATGGGACAACTTTAAGAAATCTAGGATTCCTAACTATATTTAATTTCCAATTCCTAAGGAAAGAGTCGTGATAATATTTGTGATAATATTCGACTTCCTTTCTTTAAGAAGATTCACTTTTATCCCATTATGGCTCCATAATGAGGAATTCTATTCCAATTCGGGATGGGGCATTTTAAGAAGGTGTGATCACTATAAATACAATGTTATACCCTGGTTCACAAGTACACACATAATATCTTACTATTTTTCAGCACTAAAATACTTCCATTGTTAAACCTTGTTCAACATGTACTTATTTTTACACTGAAACTATCTCCCGGTGGCCCAGGCACGTTTCTCCATGTGACTTCATTTTTTAACAGGATTGTACGCGCTATTGGTGATTGAGGCGCGTGGACGAATCTTAGCGTTAACACTCCCTTAATTATTTGTTACTTTTGTTGCAGTTATTTTTTTAAAACTTGTTGTCTATTATATTATATCATATTTATCACTATGGAAGACTAAAAGGTATATTTCTTTTTATCGATATCTTAGTCACAATATTCTTTGTCGAGTTATTTGAGCTCACCCTTTTCTTTTTGTTCCATTATTCTTCTCAGGAAATGAGAGTGTAGTTGGGACTCGCCAGGGAGTGAAGTGATGGTCCAAGATAGTTACTATAGTAGTCTTCACCATGTTGTAAAATAGTGTGGCAATAATTATAGTGAAGACTTAATTTAGGTGCTAATACTTTCGTACTATATACATAATTGTACGGAGAACTTAAAAGTATGTGTTGTCGTATTTTGCAAGACATTATAATAATTGTAAATAAGAAAATTTGTATTGGTAGTATGTATTTTTGGCGACTCGAAATTGGGTTGTAGAACCTATTTTGGGGGCGTCATTTGAAAGGTGACTTTGGGTCGACCGGTAGCTCGTTCGCCTGGGTTACCGCCGCTAACTTCTGCTCCAACTCCGTAAGCTTTTTGCATGACGAGGTCGGGTTTCTCCTTCGAGGGATGACCTACGCCGATCCCGTACATACTTTGGGGAAGCCACATGTTGTCGTCTTTCAGACCTCGTCCATCCTTCATCACTATCCGGAGATCGTGACCTACGTCTGCTCCTACTTCTGGTAAAATCTCCCAACCGATGGAATTTGGATAGGCTTCCGATTCGGTGCCAACTCAAGGAGACCTCTTCTTCCCGCTACAACTCAGCATACAACTCCTTTTGTTGGAGGCGTAGGGCCTCCATAGCATCTTTGGTCTGTTGGATATTCTGCGGACGAATCAACTACCGTTTGTCTTGTCCATCTAGCTCCCGCTCCTAAACTGCGCGCGTTCGGGACTAGCTATCGATGTTGCGACTATGGGAACTGGGAGTCTTCTGACTTGCAGAGAATAATTATCGCCAAGTCGGAGCCGACTGAGCTTGCGCTTGGTCCTCGATGGGATTGTTGGGCCCGAGCCCATCCTTAGCTGATCCTCTAACTTGTACCGTCGGATTGACCTGAAGATCTCTTTTGGTCAGAAACGATCTTCCCTTTAATCGCCATGCCTTTAATTCAGTAAGTAGGTGATTGAAAAAATAGCACTAAAACGGCCCTCCTAGCGCCAAATGTTAACACCAAGATCCAACTGCTGCGAATCACCAAACAATGAAGCGAAATCTCCGACCTTTGAAAGAATGAGCACACGAGAAACACCGACGATCGGAGGACGTCAAGGAATAGCTCCGGTGTAAGAGTAAGAACAGGCTAGAAAAAGTTAACACATTAATGATTTAGTGCGTAAGTTGGACAAAAGTCATTACATGTAATCTAGGGTATAGCCGTATATTTATAGCTTACTCTCACAGCCATAGACTGCTTCTGTTCCCGACTAGGAATAGGATTCCTTATAACCTCAGTTACCATACTTAGATAGGATTCAATCTTCTTAAGAATGGGAAGTCAAATAGAATAAAGGTACTACAAGTCAATCGGGACTGTAGTCATTCTAGACTTCTAGTATGTCAAGCCTCCAGACTAGAATATTATGTCATGTGGCGTAGGTCCCACCAAATCATCCAAGCCCACAAAATCATGCCCCAACAATACCCGTATAACCTAGAACGTGATTCGTTCGGTACGCAGTACACAACATAGCTAAAGCACAATAAGCTAGGTTTTTTTATACAAGTTCTTACAGTTAGAAATTCTCTTAGAATCAAATTATAATAAACCTAAGTTTACGGAAGAGTTTCAATTAAATCAACAATAAGTTGATTGTTCTATAGATAATTTAGTATAAATGTAATGTTAAAGCATCTAATACCAAGTTATAATAGATATTTTGTGAAATTATAGATAAAATAACAAATAAATTTTTTTGTCACTAAATTTAGAGTATTGGTATGTAAAAGTACTATGTTTGGGTAGGCAAACACCAATACGTGGTTCGCTAGATCAATGAGTATCTAGAAACTCTGGTTTATACTTGTCCAAGTTAATCATAAAACTCACTAAATTAAAGGGAAGAGATATCAAAGTTATAGTTAATTTAATTTGGACTTTAATTGATTTATTCTTGAACTATAACATTTAGACGATGGCATAGTTTGAATTATAAGAAAAACTGGGATTATTTGTTATGATTGTTATTTTATTGATTCGGATTCCTAGATTGTTTTCTCCTATTAGTTGTCATCTTTAATTAGTTTAAATTTTGTTTTACTTTCCTTTTTAATTTTTGTTAATCATCTTTTTCATCTTAATTTCTAATTTAATTGAAACTAAGGATCTTTAAAATAACTAATTTTTGTGGATTCGACATTTACTTATCAATTCTTCAAATTGACGCTATGCACTTGCACGCACTTAAAATTTTCACATCATTCCTCGTACTCAATTTTTCTTTGCATACCTAGTAAATTAATATTCTTGATAATTGGCAAACATCTTTCAAGCCATGGTCACTCATTCTCCAACATTATAAAATTCAGGGACTAGTAATTTTCGATTAATGGTAGAATGATTATATTATCATTAAATATTTTATATTAACATTTAGAGATGATGCAATAGAAATTAGTATGTATCTTTCAATCATATTAGGTAAGATAATTCTAGAACTTTTAGTTATAGTAAATAATATTTAGGGAATTGTTTTCTTTAAAAAATAGGTTAGTTAAATTATTATAGAATTCTGGCTTCTTATCTCCTATATAAATTTGTGTAATTCATTATTAATTAAATGGAATTATTAATTGATTTGAAATTAAAGCTTTATGCTTTCTTGTGTTACTCTACCGATTTCTGTGCATAAAGGTTTTTCACCCTTCTTTCTCATTCTTCATCTTTATGCCAAACTTTTTCTAAACCTTGTTCTGCATCTCTAAATAAACTAATAACCAAACATCTAATAATCTAGATTATAAATAAAACTATAAGAATTAAATTTCCCTTGCAGCATAACTAGGATCCAAGTAACCAATTTCAAGTATTCAAGGATTCAAGTAACCAAATTTTGGAAAACAAACCAATTTCCAAAGTTTCTAGTTTCTTTGAATTTAGGTTTCTTTGAAACTTTTGTGAATGCATCATATGCACCTACCTATCAGAGTTCAACAACTAGCAAAAAGTACTCTTTCTTTGACAAGTATGAGTAGCAAAAGTACTTTATAATCAAAAACATAGCATTGTCACCTAATATAACACAACAACATCTGCAAGAATATATGAAGCTTATTTTTACCATAAAATAAAATAAAATAAACAGGTATTGTAGCCTTCTAAACCTTACAAAGTTCATCCAAATTTTTAAGTGCACAAAGAAATACTAAATCTGGAATACATTTCAAAGCGTGTGATATATGATAAAGTTTATAGGTAAGGTAATCACCCTTACTACGGGCATCAAAAGCCCAATGCAGCATATGCCTATATAGCTTTAACCTACAGTCAGACTATAGCTGGTTGTAAAAGAAGGCCACGTCTATTTCAAGTTACAAAGTGTTCAATAAGTGGAGAAAGCAATAGTCCAGACAGAGACTTGCAACATTACCTTAGTAGTGGGGTCTTTCCTGGCAAGCCTCTTCAAGTGTTGTGCTACTTCACCGTCAATATCCTGTGTTGTCAATCTCACCGAGAATTAATATACTTACATAAAGGTTTAATTACAATTGTTCAGAGACAGATGGTTACAGGTATGCAAATTTAGGACAGGACCAGAGGGTCTAACCCCAATAAGCCCAATTCTGACCCAGACCAACCCAGCCAGGTGAATAAATGAACAGGTGAAACATGCCCAGCCCACAATTGGCCCAAATCAACCGAGTCGGCTGTTCTAAAAAAATGGAGTCTTCTCTTTCTTACTTTACAACCCACAAAACATTTTAAAATTTTACCAGAATACACTCCAACAGCTATATTATCCACTAATCCTAAAAATGACCATTGACCCCCTGACAAACTATATAAACAGCTAGTAATTAGGGTACTATAGGAAGAAAGAAAAGAAATTGGAACGTCTATAAACCTCTAATGTAATTTATGCTTAATGAAATATTTGAAACTAAGAAGCTTTTAGCTCTCAAACCCATCTTCCTCCTATCTACCTCCCTCCCTCCCTCCTTCCTTGTCTCCCTCAAATTAATCGGTCATTCTGCTATTGGGGAGAGATACCCTCCACTTTTGATAATTGCTTATCATTGGACCCTTACATTAAACAAGAGGAAGTTGGTAACGTTTACGAATCAATTAATGATCTTTTCTTGAGGTTTGATGTTTTATTCAAGTTAAGCAAAATTAAAACAAATAAAGTCATGCATAAGTTCGCCCAATACATGAACCACAGCCCAAACTAGCTGCTAAAGCCGAGGATTTACTCCCCCATGAGAGCCCTCTATTTAGCATACCCCTTTTGATATCCCCCATACCTTCATATCCAAGCTGGGAATGATTTACCTTCAGATTCAAATAATAGCACATAATGGCAATACTCCTTCCCATTTGATTTTATCTACTTGAAATGCTTACAGGTAACAGTGGTTTAATAAGAGCCAGTAAAGCCAATAGTAGATAGCAGTTGACTTGCAACTAGTGAATAGGTGATTGGAAAGCGAAGCATGTTCCAGTTACACTAGTACTAGTAGAGCTAGTTCCTCCCTACGGCCTGCTCTAGCACATGCAATCCTTTTGGTAAAACAAGTAGGTGGATGCCATCTCTTCTCAGATGGCCACAGTAAGGAATTTTACTGAGGTTAGGAAAAAGGCTTGCAGGAGTTAATGAGGCAACATTATGAAGAAGTTTATGATAATACTAGCAATTTTAGTATTTTGATTGTTCATTATGCTAAATCATGTAAATCACTACTAGCGCATGGTTAAGTAAGAAAATATCAAATTTTGGGAAACAATCAAGTGCTAGTGGACTTAACTTTTATGAGACAAGTAGTTTACATAACATTATAACATATTAGAATCAGTTATAAATGATATACGTTAAACTATTGGAAAGAAGATAATGTTCACTACTGTATATTATGATGAGTAACACATGATTTTCTAGTGATTCAAAAGCCTTTAGGCTTTACATTAACAAATGTTTCTTATTATTCTGATAGTAGTACGACAATAGATGCAAGGAAGAGTCGTCTAAATCCAGCAAACTTAGAATTGTGCTTCGGTTATAAGGATAGGCTAGATGCAAAATATGACACAAATAAGTAAAATTTCTAGGAATACAATCTCCGAAGTTTGTTCACCAAAGAAATAAAAGGCATGGAATGAATAATTTGTTGAAACATATTAATTTACAATTTATATAATAGTATTTTAACTAGTTTAAGTATTTTTTGTTTTGTGATGTGTTACATTAATTTTAGAAAATATTTTAACTCGGCCTGTATGCTCGCATACTGTCGGTCCCAAGCCTAGATAAAGGAAGAAGAAACTATTTATTTTTTTAATGTATTAGATATTATTTGGTAGCAATGTTTTCATACCGGACCGGTCATCAAACCGGAAAAGTTATTAGACGGATGGGTATTGGTTGAACCATTATTGAATCGATGACATTATAAATATATAAAAATATATATTATTAGTAATTAATAAAATTTTAAAAATCTCGTTTTTTAGGAACTAAAACATAATAAAGTTGAGTTACAATATTACTAAAAAGGGTTAATTTAATATTAAAAAAATGATACAAAACAATATTAAAAATTAATTAAAAACTGGTTCACTGAGTCAACTTAACTGGTTTTACCGATTGACCATCAGGTCGATGGTCAACCAGTTCAATCCGGGTTTTGACCGAACTGGTTCAATCGGGCCGAACCAGACATAGAACCGGTTCCCAGTTCAGTCGGTTGAACCGAATGGTCGGGTCCGGGTTTCAAAACCGTGTTTGTGTTAGTACATTTAATTAAGTTAATTCTGAATTTTTAAAACTTAACAGAAAGAAAAAACGAGTTCAGCCCGGCTGCCCTGCTTCCCGTACCTAGTCCTAGGGTTAAGGGTTTAGGCCAGCGGTGGTCCACTGTTTTGAGCCAGTTGGGGCCACCGAGTCCCATGAATCGCCTGGCCTAATCCTTTATCCCCTTAAAGTGGTTAATCCATTCTAGTTACACCCCTATATGATTACAATGAAGAACTATTCACTCACTTGTTTCACAAGCCAACAGCGAACTAAAAACTAACAATCAAAACTAAACATATATGGCTCCCAAAGTTTAATTGAAAAACTTGAAACCATAACTTCATGTACTAAAACGCAAGGTTGTTAGACCCGCCTCGAACCAGCCGGTCGAACCAAAGAAACAGGGAACCGGTCGAAAAAACGAGCCGGTTACCCCAGCAAACCTGAAAGTATCAAAAAAAACCCGTTAAAACCCGATAATCCGGTGGTTAGATCTGAACCGGACAACCGGTGGCCGGTTGACAATTATTCCCATTTTGCAACTGGCCAAAAAAAAAATAATAATAACACTTCAAATAATCAACTTTTGTATTCTCCTCTATACCGGCGATCATGTGTGAGTTACTAATTTTCTTAATTTGATCGCATAGTGGAAAGAATTTAGAGATTGGGGAAGAAGTAGCTTTCCAATCATTTTATTATGGCAGAGATGGGAGGATTCGTCTGATCTGGAAAAGTAAATAGTTGAGAAGATGGAGAGACTGACAAAATGAAGAGATAAAATTTGTAGTGGGTGGGATGAAGAATAGTGGGATTGGTTTTGGGAAAGTAAATATAATGGTTAATTAATTAAAAAAATAGAGTAAATACAGTGGTTACGCAGCAAATTCGCACAGGATTCTATGTGCTTTGTCTTTATTTGATTAGTCATATTCTTATCCATCCAGTATTGTATTGTTATATAAATATAAACTATACAAACGGAAATTTTTAAATTCAAGAGTAAATAATATGACTATTATTGCCAACTTATATATTAATATTATTTGTTTATATTTAATATATATCGAATAAAATTTATAACACTTATTAATAAGTTTGTTTTATAATACGTAATTATTTAATATATAATAATTTTTTCGTTCTATAATATAAAAGTAAGTGATTTTATATTTTGAAACGAATGGAGTATATAATAATTATTTAGTACAATTTATATTTATTTATATATTTAAAACATAATTATGACGTTATGACGTCACTGGTTTAATAACAATTGGACCACTGATTCCACCCAACAACTATTATGGTTCGAGGACCGGTCCAAGTCTAAAAACATTGCTACAACATAGTTTACTGGCATCACCAAAATGTTAATTTCTGCTGAATTCAGAACCCGAACAAGATGTATTCATGATATTTCAATAAGAATTTGAGGCCGCGGAATATATTTAGATTGCAACCTATAACATAAAAGTAAATGGCTAGTAATAAAACTAATTCGGACCAGATAAAAACGTTGAATTCACAAGCAAGACAAAAAAAATAAAAAATAAATAAATAAATAAACTCTAGAAGAGAGAGATGCATATTATTGTCAACGATTCGGAAGGGGGACTAAATTTAATCACATAGCTTTGATCATATAGTGAGAGTTCAACAAAATACTGTGAAGAAAAATACCAACAGAGAAGCAGCTTGTGGGCTAGATTGAGAAGCATCGAGACGGGAACTGCCAACATAGCCTCCGAATCCTACGGATGTAGCACCTGATGGCAGGAGCGAAGCAGCCAGACTGCAAACAATTAAATTCATCTATAAATTAATAACAAACTTAGATAGGAAACAATAAAGTGGTGGCGATTTCAATTGATATTAATTAATAAAAGCACTTATGTATAAAAGGTAGCTTTACCTGCTGCTAGAGGGACGTGCCTTGCTTCTTGCTGCTTCCCCTCTTTGTCTTCCCATTTTATTTGTTGTCGTTTTTATGTTAGTATATGTACAGAACAGAGCAGAACCTGCGATTCTTTTTAAATTTTATTTTGCCCCGAGCTACAAACGGACAAGCCAAACTCAGGCAGGAAACGATTGATAAACTTTGAAACCCTATTCTGTGACGGAATAATAATCAGTCCCGTCTTTGGTCCTTTCTAAGCTGTCGGGTCGAGTATTTTAATAGTGTTCGATAAAATTTAATATTAAAATCTAAATAGCTGAATAACGTAATAAAATTGTATTTGAACGAAAAATATTGTTTAATAATTAATTTTTTTTAAATATTTTAATAACAGTATTTTATCATATTACTCCCTCAACTCTTTTTTCTCATCTTTTAGTCTATGTTCTCATACCAATTGTTTTCAATCGTTCCTACCTTTCCTTTTATCTGACTTGTTTCTTTTACTTTTTCTTCAATCTCACCCATCTTACAAAGTTTAAAATTTGATGACGAAAATAGCTACTTCGCCATTGAGTAAGTTAGAAGAATAACATCTTTCAAATTTCTTCCTCACAACATCTTACCCATCAAGAACCAATTTCATGCCCGCTTTAATAAAATTCCGCATTATTGTACCGTTCTGTTATTTGATGCCCATGTTACTTATCTCCGATCCCTCATTTCATCGCGTCCAATGATCGCTGGAGGAATCCCCCCATCTTGCATCGCCGTCGTTATCCTTCGCACCTTCGTCGGACTCTTCTTCTTCAAATCCAAACCCAAATCAAGAAATTGTTGACTTGTTTTTAAGTTTTTTTGTGCAGACAGATTAATATTGATAATGATGATAAGCTGAGGGATACAATCGGAATTTAATAGTATTGAAGAGGTCATTTTTGTCCAGAAAATAGTTAATGTAGTTCATACCTATCTCTGAATATTATATATTTAATTTCATATTTTACCGATTAAGAGACAAAATAAAATTTATCAAGCAAATTTTTCCTCTCACCAAATCAAAGACATATCCATTAAAAACTATTCAGATGTAAACAAACACTACCCGTAAGTCATTATAATAACTCATAGGCCACAACCAACATTATGTATTAAGTGAAACTATTTTTGAATTTAATTTTTGAGTATGTCATAGCATAAATAATGTTTTATTATGAGTTAATTAGGATTTTTTAATTAGTCATAAGTTGACTTATAAAACTATACTTAGATTTAATTGATTGATGTGACGCCTCCAAAATAGGTATACATCACCCATTCGAAATAAATAAATATATATAGATGTAAATAACTACAACTTTATTAATACATTTGTCGTTGTAAATACGACAAACACATAAACGGTGAGTTTAAATACAAATATTGTCTTATGTATAATATCCACACTCGAGATAAAGTTCTCATTACAATTATTGATCACACTATTTTATAAAATAGTGAGGATCGCTAAACAACCTGCTTTGAACCATCATTCCACACCCCATTACTTTTTCCGCTATATTCTCGCTTCAAGAAGAAAAATGGAATAAAAAGGAAAAGGCCATGTGGTATTAATCAATGGCCGGAAAAAAATATTACGACTAAGATAATATACAACAAATTATCATTAAATTTCAATAAATCGGATAAAATATAACTGACAACAAATTTTAGATCAATATTCGCAATGAAATAACAATTCATTGAAGAGTTAAGTAGAGAATAAAATCTACTATCATCTATGAATTTAAAAAGTTCATCATCGAGATTTTATCCCCGTAACATCAATCAATATACATCTTCAGATCAAATATTCATCTTCGCACTACTGGTAAAGATATTTATTTAGATCACCAATGGTAATATTCATCTCAACACTTGTGCATCTTTTGACTACGCGCCGTAGATAATGATCGATAATCATTTATCTTTCTTGGCTACGCTGCCAAAGATATTCATCAAGATCACCATTAAAGACCGAGGATGATGAAAATATTTTGAAATCGAATCCAAATGAGATAAATCTGATAAATATTAGAGATTCAGTATTTTAGATAATTCAAGTTTAAAAATACTCCATAATAAATCATAATCGAGTAAATTCAAGAATGAAGATCAAAATATGGATCAATAATAACCATAATAATATCCTCTGAGGACAAAGAAGAGAAAATTTTATTTTTCTATTGAATAGTGTCGTATTTGTGAATAAATAATAGAGATATGTGAATAAGAACCCGACACAAAAAGCAGATAAATTCCACAATAAAATTCATACCAATATTTCAAAGATAACGATATTGAAAGAAATAATATCATTTACTTAATAAAATAACATCCCTTAATTCAAAAGAACAATCTTGACCTGGAATATCGAATGTAATAATCAAGAAACTTTAGACCGAATAAATAACTCTCAAAAGTGATCTAAATACTCACAAAATACGCGATAATGTAGAAGAGAAAAAACTTGTTTCTGGTGTGATTTTCAATTCTAACTAAGCATCTTATTTATATGAAAATGTTAGAACGCCAAAGCAAACTAAAATAATAGAATAATATTATTTACTTCAAATTCTACGCACGCCATAATTAATCACATTTCAGCACACCTCAGTTGGGCCCACCAAAATCAGTCAATTCCACACCAGTTAAAAGTGGGGCCCACCGTATTTTTTAAATAAAAATATTTATTTCTGAAACTTCAATAATTCATAATAAATAACCATTTTATCAGAAAATACGAATTTTATGTTCATTCCATAAAAAATCGAATTCTTTACAACTTTGTAGCTTTAAGTTTTTCCAAATTCCAAACAGAAAATGTCCGAAATCCACATACGGATAATTTTCAATACCTTCATTCCGGTAAAATACTGATAAAATATCTCAACAATAATTTCTTCATTTATATCCACATAAAAATAAATATTTCCTTTATTTATATCCACATAAAAAAAAATTCCTTATCATATAAATCAATAATTAACTATTCATCAATAATATTACAGAAACACAATTACGATAACCAGGTGCGCTTCTGGAAAGATGTGGCTTTCGATAAGGATTTCTCTTCTTGGCAATTAAATAGGTGACCAAACTCCTTTCCAAACCGAACTTCGTTAAACATCGCTAATAATCTTATCTAATAATATTATTCAAATAATATGAATTATTGATCCGATAATGGGAAATATTGTCAACGATAATTATCAAGCAACAATAATATAAAATATTAACGCTACAATTATTGAATCAATAAAATAAAATTTTGAACAAAGAATTATCGTAACAATTATCGAGTAGTCCTTTCACGTAAGAATCAATAATTCAAAATATCATGCAATCTGGTGCTACTTCGCCATGCAATCACGCGACATCGTATTTTAACCACTAGTAATCCAACAAATGTTAATCGGTAATAATTACGTCGTTATTTATAAAAACTTAAATTTGTCGCTTTTTTCATCCCAATGCTTTTCCGCTTCGGAGACCACAAATGGTTATACTACATACGAATATTCCCCGAAAGCAAGAATATTTCACGACCAAACGAATATTCCCCGACAACAATGAATATTTTATAACCACTTGCTTATTTTGCAAAATTTGCACATTTCACCCATAACCAAAGAATTATATCAAACTAACTCCTTATTATTTCAAGATAATGAATAGAGGAAATTCAATTTTATTTATAATAACTTGGGGTCTTAAAACTGACATTTTTGATTTATTATATTTATATTATATAATACATATAGATAAGAATTAGTAAATTTCATCTTTGTAGGAAACTCAGCGTACATGTAAATCGGTAGTTTCATCTCTTTGTAATCATTTAATAATGTATTATAAATTTATTTAGCACTTTTAATTATTTTTCTTCCTTCTTTTTTTTGTCTTTGATAAATCAAAGTGTTTTATTAAACACTAAACAAATATGAATCATTGTTAGATAAGATTATATGTCTAACTATTTAAATAAATAATGATTAAAATAATATTTTAAAGTCACTCTATATAGGATTATAACTAATACATGTCTTTGCTTTTAAAATTACGTAAAATATTTTATTTTAGCTCATTCCAAATTAGATATGTATTCATATTTTAGAATAATAAAATGACATAATAATCTTAATTTATCGTTATCTTTTTACTATCACAATACAATTACTTAGCTAATTTTAAGATTATATTTAATAACATAAATTGCAATTAATAACTAAAATACAATTTGTAAATCTTGTGTTTGGCATAGACACCAAACTAGTATAATCAAAAACACAAACATGATTTCACAAATTTTTAGTTCACTCTTTTCCTTTTCTATCCAAAATAATATAATTGTTATCCAAATTTATAAAAATTTATTTGTAAGATGTTAATGTAAGACCCCAACTTTTATAAATAAAGATGAATTTTCTATAATTATCATTTTTGAATATTATGGAATGAATTTGATATAATGTTATAGTTGTGGGTTATAGTTATAAATTTTGCAAAGTGCATACGCAAGTTGTTATATAATATTCGATTGGTCGGGAATATTCGCTTTAACAGAAATATTCAGACGACTAAGACAATCATTGGTGGACCCCACAATGGAATTATTGTCAGATTGAGAAAATCACAAAAATATTTTATGAAAATAACGGCGGAAGTTTTATCGTTAACTGTTGAAACACCCGGTTTTAAAAGTAATGCAGAATACGCGCATGGGTTGCATAGTAAGACACCAGATTGATTATTGATCTTTACGTGAGAAGTCACCGCTTTTGTTCAATTATTGCTTTAGTAATTGTTGATAAGTATCTCACGTTAATTGATTCAATTATTGTCGATATTTTATATATTATTAAATCAATAATTAAATCAATAATCAATTATTGCTTCAGTAATTGTTGCATGATCTGGTTCCGTTATTAATTATTCTGTTGGAACATCCCGCTCGGTGCATAATTTCACTTTGACTGGTTTCGATTATTTATTATTCCATTGGAATATCTTGTATGTGCTTTCGCACGACCGGTTCCGTTATTTATTATTCATTGGAATAACTCATGCATCTTGATACTATCGCGTGCTGGTGATTTTTTTTGTTATTCAATTCTTTATTATACTCACTTGGTAAAAGTTTTGACTTATACTCCATGAAATTAGTGGAATATCCTCGATATTTGCGCTTCATCCAATATTTTTTTATGGAAATATTTTCTCGAGCATTCTTGAATTTTACTCTCTGAAAAGTTAAGTATCATGTTGATAATTTGGACGTTATTAGTTCCTGGATAAATTAATTCTTGAACTTGTTTTATTGAATTCTTATATCATTGTCATCATTTTCATGTTTATATTATGTTGAAAGTCATTTATGGCTCGTAGTGCATAGATGGACTTGGTATGATTATAACTGTGGATTAATTGGTATAATCATGGCCGTAATGTTACAAATGATGTGGTAAAGTCCTCGTTGTCTGTAGTGCATTGATGGACGCTTGTTGGCATGATCATGACCATTCGATGAATACATGAATATCCTCGCCCGTAGTGCATGGATAATTTGTGGGTCGCGATACTTAATGAATATCCTCGGCCAGTAGTCTGGAGATGATGTGGATTATTTATTAAAAGTGAGCCCCA
Source organism: Panax quinquefolius (assembly GCA_020205615.1). NCBI lineage: Eukaryota > Viridiplantae > Streptophyta > Magnoliopsida > Apiales > Araliaceae > Panax > Panax quinquefolius. The sequence goes on along the minus strand of CM035155.1, from coordinate 237,973 downwards.
AATGATAAAAGTGATGAAAAATATTTTAAATCATAAAAGATAGTAGATTTTATTCTCTACTCGACTCTTTTAATGGATTGTTTGTTCACCGCAGCTTAAACTTGATGTTTGTTATATTGTATCGCTTTAACAACTTTAAGTTAAGGCTAACGATAATTTATTCTCAGTATTATCTTAGTCATAATATTTCTTACTGGGCTAGTTGAGCTCACCCTTTTACTTTCATTATTCTCTTCAGGAAATGAGAACGTTGTTGATCGACTTCGCAATCAATAAATATGTGCAAGTATACACAGTCAATAAAATAATAAAGTGAAAGTAGAGTATCGTTCCCACGAGGAATTATTTAATAAAAATCACCAAGTACTAATTCTTAACCAAACTAATTTTATTTAAACAATCTCAAACCGTGATTTTTTTAATTAAGAAAGCTAAATTAACTAATTAAACTAAATTGCTTTATAAATAAATTCAAATAAATAAAGGTTAAGACTACAATATCCCCAATTATGAACTATAAATCAATTATCCAAAATATTATTCCTACTGAATTGTTAACATGAATTCTCAAATGTTAAAAGTCATTTTTAAAGTGATCAATTGACTTCTATTTAATCCAGATTAATCTTGCTATATTTCTATGCAAAACAATTGAATTAAACTCCTTCAATTCCAATTCCTTATGTGTTATATGTGGTGAACAGATATTTCCATTCAATTCACAAACCTAATTATTCGCTATGCAAACAACTAAGTCACATGATATCATGCCCAGTTCTAACCCTAGAATTCCTCTTTCAATTCCTTCTAGAGTAACAAGGTAATTACTGATCAGATAATTAAGCAATCAGCACAAGGCAAGATAAACAATTCACTTTTGACACAAATAATTAGAATAAATTGAATAACTAATTTATAGAAATAAAAGATTCAATTGGTAGTTGTGACGACCCCAAAATAGGTCCATTCCATCCAACCCATTCTGAGTCGCCAAATACATGGTACAGAAACAACTACAACTTTATTATCACAACAATAAAACTGTGAGTTAAAATACAAATATTATCTTCTAGACAATATTTATACTCAAATAAATCCTCATCACATTTATTGATACATTATTTTACAATAATGGTGAGGACTACTAAACAACTCTCTCTGAACCTTCATTCCATACCCCGACTAAGACTTTCGCTACATTCTCGCCTCCCGAGAAGAAAAAAATGGAACAACAAGGAAAAGGGTGAGCTCAACTAGCCCAAGAAAAGAATGTTATGACTAAGATAATATACAACAAATTATCGTTAGTCTCCAACAGGAAAAATCTGATGAATACAATGTATAACAAGTTTCGAGATCAATATTCGCAATGAAATAATAATTCATGTAAGAGTTACGTAGAGAATGAAATCTACTATAATCTATGAATTTAACGGTCCATCATCAATATTTTATCCTCAGTAACATCAATCAATATTCATCTCAAATCAAATATTCATCTTTTGACTACACTGTGCCAAAGATATTCATCAATCGGTCATGTTCATCTCAACACTGCTCATCTTTGCACTAAAGGCCAAAGATATTCATCGATCGGTCATGTTCATTTAAACACCGCTTTCATCTTTGCACTACGGTGCCAAAGATATTCATCGATCGGTCATGTTCATTTAAACACCGCTTCATCTTTGCCTTACGTGCCAAAGATATTCTTCGAAATCATTCATCTTTTTGCCTACGGGCCAAAGATATTCTTCAAAATCATTCATCTTTGCACTACACAGCCAAAGATATTCAATAATATCATCATTTAAGACCGAGGATGATGAAAAATATTTTTAAAGAACGAATCCAAAGGAAACAAAATGACAAGGATTAAGGATTAAGGATTCAGTACTTTGTTTTATCCATGTCCAATAATACCTCAAAAATAATCATAGTGGTGTAAAATTCAAGAATGATCAAAACATGGATACAATCAAAGCTAGTATCCGAATAGATATTTTAGACGAAAAAAAAATTTTCATTTTTCTAATGAATAGTAAATGATTCGTGAATAAGTCTCAGATATCGTGAATAGTCTCAGTATACGTGAATAAGAATCTCAGACACCCGAAGATAGAAATTCCACAAAAAACATCTTCACGCTTCATGAATAGTACTCGTGAATAGTAACCCCAACATGAAAAAGTTCCAAATTTGATAAAAAGTACCAACCAATATTTCAGCATAATGATATTGAAGAATTAATATCATTTGAGAAGAAAATAACATCCCTTACCTCGAAAGACAGTACTTCTAGTTGAAACACCGGATATAGTGCTGAAGGGAACTTGCACCGTCTAACAATACTCAAAGTATACTCAAAATACTCACAAAATACACTCGATAATATAGAGAGAGAAAGAGAGAAAACTTGTTTCTGGTGTGATTTTCAATTCTAACTTAAATTTCTCTATTTATAGGAAAATGTTAAATTACCAAGCGGACTTAACTCACACCGATGGCTTTACACGCTACTATTGCCACCCACCACATTTGAAATAAAATTCAGCACATTTTTTCACCAACCACAAGTGGGGCCCACTCAATTCTAGAATTTTCCACCAAAATCAATTATAAACCTAATTTCTAAATCCGACACCTCTTAAAATTCACAACAAATCATTCGTGCATTTTTAACGGTTCAAAATTTGTGGACATATACTCAACTTATGTATGTATAACATACCCAAAAATTACCACAATCCAACGGTCGGATTAAAAATTATAACCCCGCAATATATCTCAAAACCCCCGATTTTATTTTTAATACCTCCAATTCCATTAAATAATTGATAAAACACCTCAACATTAATTCCTTCATTAATAACCACATAAATAAATCCATCATTTATATTCATATAAAATAAATATTTCCTTATCATATGAATCAATAATTAATTATTCACAAATAATATTACGTAATCACATTTATGATAACCAAATGCTCCTCAGAAAGAGGGGCTTTCCAATAAGGATCTCTCTTCTTCATGGCGGCGCAATTAGGTGACCAAACCTCTCCTTGATGTAACTTTCTAGACATTGCCAATAATGTTATCTAATAATATTATTCAAATAATATGAATTATTGATCCGATAATGGGAAATCATCATGCAAAGGACAATTATCAAACAACAATAATATAAAATACCAACGCAAAGAATTATTGAATCAATAAAATAAAATACTTTGAATAAGAATTACTTCATGAAAATTATTGAGTAGTGCCATCTTACGTCACGAATCAATAATTCAACAATACTTGCAAATACCGTGCGCCATCTCTTGAACCACGCCAGACATCGTATTTTAACCACCGGGTATTCCAACAAATCTTAATTGGTAATAACTACGCCGTTTATTTATAACCAACTTATATTTGTCGCTTTCTTCATCCAATCGCTCACATGGGGGCCCACACATTATCGCCGCGCTACGTCGCATTTAATATTCTCCGACAATCTAATATTCCACGACCAAACGAATATTCCCTACAAAAATGAATATTTTATAACCACTTGCTTATTTTGAAATATTTATGTATTTAACCCTTAACTATCCACATTAATCAAATCAACCCTTACTATTTCAAGATAATAAATAAAGGAAATTCCTTTTATTTAAAAAAAAAATTTCTGGGTCTTACAATGAGTCTTAATAAAAGAGTTAGTTCATAATTAATGAATTAAAACCAAGAATCCACAACCAATAGACATTAAAAGATAAAAGTAGGATAAGAGAAGAGAATAGAATCATTGTCAAGAACGATGCTCCTCTCTTTCTTCGCTTCTTGTTCTTCAGTTGTTCTTCAATTTAGCTTCAATCTCCAATGGCTAATTATGAACTAGGGTTTATATTCTAATCTAATGGAGTGTTTTATCTAGTCTAATCTATGTAATCTCTCTTTATTTTATGCCTTACATCATGTATTTATAGGTTACAAGTCTAATTTTTAGCTTAGAACAAACTCAATCCAATTTGGAGTCAAAAGGTGTCAAAATTACGCTAAAACACGCCCAAGCCTCACTAGAGACTCTTCCCAAAGCTTGTAAATTGAAGCACGTATTGAAGTCGCCTCTAGCTCCCCTTTGCCACCGAAATAAGCTCGAAATGGCGCCTACCGTAGCCACTTCTGGAAATTTTTTGCTCTGACGTCCTTTGGAAAAATGGCCATAACTTCTCCGGAAAGAGGAGACGTAGATCTACAACTTTTATTCGTTGAGGTTTTCGAAATAAGGTATGGAGAAATACTCAAATTAGCTTTGAAGTGACTGCTTTGTAATTGGCAAGCCAAAAACGCGAATCTAGCCACCCCAAACGTCGATCAAAGTAACTTTTGTCCCAATTCCTATAAAACAACATAAAACATGCATGAATAGACACAAACACTTAAAAACTATTCTAAAAGACTTCAGAATAACAATAAATTAAGCCCAAATGTATCCAATTCATGGGTATAAAACTCACTCATCAAACGTAGTAGGGACTAGTCGGGGAACGGAGTGACGGTCCAGATAATAGCATTAGTAGTCCTCACTATTCTGGTAAATAGTGTGATAATAAATGTAATGGGGACTCAATTGAGTGTGGATATTGTCTAGATGACAATATTTGTATTAAAACTCACAAAGATATGTTTTGTCGTATTTTACACGATCGTTGTATAATTAAGTTGTATTTGAATTTTGTACCACGTATTTGGCGACTCAAGATAGGTGATGTATACCTATTTTGGGGCGCCACGATTAACGCCAAATTTTATTCGTCGTATTTAAATCACCCAAAACAATGAAAGCCAAAATCGCTTATTAACTATTGATTGTATTGTTGTGAAATCAAACTCACGAAATACATTTGTTAGTTCCCAGTAGGCACAATATAGATCTTTTGAATTTCAAATACTTTTTCTCTTTTAAGTTGTATTTCTCATTAAGTAGCATATGACAAACATAAGAATCTTTTCAAGCACAGCGGAATAATTAAAAGATCTCCTTCATTGAAATATTAATAATTAATCATAAATTGTTCATAGAGTTAATTCAGTAGTAAGCAGTTAACACATACATAGAAGTTATAGCAGTTATTGTACATAATGTAAATGATATAAAGTAAAAGACACAAGGGGTTTTAAGTGGTTCAAAGACTTAAGCTCCTAATCAACTCTTCTGCTTTCAACTAGCAGGATTTCCACTAAGGAAGGGCAGCACCCTAAATCACTAAGATTCATTTAAGACCAGCAGCTTTGGGACTTCAGTTCACTAAGAACTCTTCAAGGCCGTGACCTTGAAATCCTCTAGTTCCCTAGAAACTCTTCAAGCCCAAAGAGGCTTGGAACTTCGCTTAGTCCTTCCGCATAAGGACCCTCGTGCCCCGCTTCTTGTTGTTGAGTTGTTTGTTTGTTTGTTGGAGTTGGTGCTGAGCTGCTAAGATGTCTTTAAGCTCTGAACATCTTCTATACTTAGCGACTTAAGCGTGATCATCCTCGAAGTGTAGTTGAGTGTTCGTATGATGCTCAACTTCTTCAGTTACTCAACCACTTCTGATGATCCCTTGATGAACTACATTGAAGATCATTCTTCTTGATACTTGATGGCTGTACATGATGGGTTTCTAAGATGATTGTAAGCTCTTCTGCTAGGTACTTAGAAACTTTCTCATGCTTGACACCATGATGACGTTGGTGATCTTCTTTCTTGATACTTGATACCTTCTCATGATGGACTTGCTAAGATGACTGTAGGCTCTTCTTTCTGGTACTTAGAGTCTTCCCATGATGGACATCAAGATGACATGATGCTCTTCTTTCTCTCGGAAGTTCAGAACACTCTTCTTATAGTAGAACTCTCATTTCTACATTGTAGAACTCTCACTTTTACATTGTAGAACTCTCACTTCTACTTCTACTTCTTTCTTTGTCTGTCTCTAAGTGTTCTTGGTGGATCGTAGAGTGAGCCTTCGGACCTTCATTAATCACTCACTATTTTACGTTGGTTAGATCACTCCACCATTTCTCCAAACTCAGCAACTCCAGCAACCTTTTGATCTTTGAAGCTCTAGCTGATTTATACTCCTTCCCAATCTTCCCGTTGGAAAGTATCCGTTGAGAGCTCTTTGAATTGCTTCGCAGATCTTGAGTTGTTTGGTACAGACTGTAGATATGACATGACATGACTTTCTAACACTGCAGTCTACTGTTTCACCTACCCCGTCAGAGATGTTATTTGATGTCTCGGGCAGGTCGACGACTTTATTTCCCCTTCTGATTTCTCGATCAGAGGTTGTCCTTTTGCATCGATGCTCTCAATAAGCTCTTGTCTGAATACCAACCTTCAGATTGAACCGTTGCTAATGCTTCAATCTTCGGATGACCGAACTCTATGATTCTGATGCCTGCTTTCTTGGACCTGATCATAGTGTCTTGTTAACTTTCTCATTTGACATGTTGAGATAATACTACGATCTTGAAGAGTGTTGATTTGATCTTTAATGTAGAACACCTCTTCCTTCTCTTGTGCAGTGCTTTAATGCTTCTGTTTGCTTCGAATGCTCTCAGATACTGATGGCTTGATTCCTTGCTTTGGCCCCTTCTGAATAACAAGACACTTCAGATTTGTGGCTTGTCCAGCTCGCTTTCTCCTTGTGATCTCCCGTTCACTTATCATCAATGGACTGACCCAATGCTTAATCACTTTAGCCTTTTTATTCAGAGGCTGGCCAGTATCTCTGTGTATACTCCATCAGTTCTTTCTTTGTTTGGCAAACACTACGATCCTGGTTACTTCCAAGATCGTTGTCATCTTACCACTTGACAACTACTACACCTTCTGACTTTCCTTAGTCAGCTACTGAAGTCTTCTTATGATCATCTTGTGAAAGACTTCATCTCGAGGCTTCACAACTCAATCTGGATGCTGATTGTGTTGATGCTTAGATCTTCTGTTAGCTTGCATGCCATTCGTTGAGTGGTCTCTGGTTTCCTTCAGGTGGGATGTATCTTTGCAGTATCAACCAGAGGCTTCATTCCTTTGGATATTCAGGGAGTGCTCATTTATTGAGAATCGTGTTTGCTCTACGATTCTTCTTTGGCTTTGTGAGAACATTTGTTGAAGTTTTAGCTCAGACTCTCGATTCAAATGGTACATCACAGATACTACGACTCTGAGATCAGATCTTGACACTACGATTTCTGTCGTTGTGCTTGTTGTCTTCATCTGATCTTGCTCGACTATGATCTCTGCTTTTGATGCGATTAGTGGACTTTACGATTTTGAGTGTAGTTTACGATCCTTGACTTGGCTATTAGTAGACTCTACGACTCTGAGTGTACTCTACGATTTTTGACTTGACTTTGGCAGATGATCGGTCGGCTTGTAGGCAGGCTGTCTCTACGATTCTGAACATGACCTCCTCAGCAGACTACGACCCTGATGAAGTTCTCCTCGACACACTACGATCCTTCTTCGTCTCTCCGGGAAGTCTGCGAACTCCAAGATCTACTATCTTGCAGACTACGATTCTGCCTCGATAGCTCTCGAGTTTTCCTTGACTTTCCTGGCAGACTACGATTTCTGGTGCATTGCTCGACGATCAGACAAGCCTATCTATTACATCATAAGATCAACCTAACATGCTTGATCTTTCTATATTTATAGTCCTTGTACATCATTTCTTTTTAAGGACTTTACAAAGCTGTTTTATTAATGTAGGATCAACCTACCACATTTGATCAATTCATTCTAAGTCCTTGTACATATGTTTCTATTATCTATCAAAGAACTTTACAACTTTTCTTAATGCAAGCATACTTGCATATTCATTCATACATATATATATATCATAATCAAATCATATGTAAATAGGAATATCATTCACATGCTTATTCCTGACAACATTCACATAAACAAAAAGATAAAATATGAACACAAAAATTTTACGTGGAAATCCAATTGGGAAAAAACCACGAAGAGAGAGTAATCCACTATAATAATATTGGGAGTACAAGTTATGTATTTGTGTTATATCTCTTGTGTTCCCTCCCCTCATGGGTCTCCTCCCCTTACTGTTGTATTTATAGATGTCATATCCACCTGAATCCAATTAGGAGTAGGAGTGTTTGTAGAATCACCTTATAACAACAATTAATGGTTGATAGATTCCTTCCTTATTTTAATAACTCTCTCACTGTCAAAATAAATATATTACGGTCAACACCAAATCTAGACCATTAAATAAATTGGGTTACACCTTGGCTAGACCCAAATAATCACACTCCAATATTGCCCCTAGTCTCTTATTTATAGGGAACTTATTTATAAGAGAGTATTCAAAAAGTCTACGTGAGATTTTTAATCTCAAAATTTTTATCCTCCGAATTTTTATCCGTAGAATATTCATCATTTCGGGAGATCAAAGCCTTCTCGAAGAATGCTTGGTGCTATTGCTGCTTGGTCCGCCGACGAACCACGCTTGAGTCATTTTTAATCCTAGCTAACTCGAAGATTGGAAACCGTGCATCATGCATACCTGTCGGCTGCCACTTTTATTGAAAAACAATTACATAGGCATGTCACTTCAGTCTGTGGTTGATGATGAAACCGAAACTTCCTTTAAAGCACTTCAATGATATAAAAGCTTAAACTTTTATCTCTGTGCTGGAATAATTCGTTACTAGTGCGGTGACTCAGCACCAATTTATCATCACGTGGACCAAAGTGTTAATGTTTAGATTTTACATGCATCATGTGAATACTACCACTACATGCATAATATAAGTAAGAGAGTATGTAAAGTTGTATCAATAATCAATTACGATAATGCTTCAATTGCTATTGACGCCGTCTAGTGTCAATTTAAAATCACCGATTCACCGAAATTAAGAAAAAGAACATTGTTTTTGTATTTATATCTCTTCTTAAAGGAAGAAGAACTTATAAAATTTTTATTTTTTTTCGTGTCTACTAATTTTACTTTAAGTCGTTTTTAATACACAAAAAACTATGTAAGATATATTTGCTTAACAAATTTTATGTAGTAATTTTATTAAGAGATTTGTAAAGTATTAAAAAATCAATTAGGAGAAAGAACGTTGTTTTTGTATTTTTATCTTTTATTATATGAAGAACTTACAAAATAATTTTTTTTGTTTCTACCAATTTTATTATAAGTCATTTTTAATAAAAAATAATTATGCAAAATATATATGTTTAACAAATTTTATGTAGGAATTTTATTAAGATATCAAAAATATATCTTAACAAATCATGTTATTTAACGATACTTGCTCGTGATCTTGTGCAGAGCACAACTTTGTTTTGTTATAAAACTAGATACAAACACGCGCGTTGCGGCGGGATTATTTATTTTGTTAATAATAAATTTATACGTGCAATTAATAAATTAAAATATAATTAGAAGATGGTAGATTATTGTGCGATGATCAAATTTTGATAGCATATGTTACATAGAATTGGATAAAAGTTTTATGCGCAAATACATGTCCAAGTCACCCTAAACCTCAATAATTAAAAGCAAAGAGATGAAAAATTGCATACTAAACAACAAAAGGCAGTAATTTTAACCATTACTCAGCCGAGGATAAGAGGATAAACTGAAAGAAGATATTTAACCAAGTCCATGAGATACCATTAGTAAAATTTTCGTTAAAGACTTGAACTCATCCAAATACACTGAATCGTAGATTGTAAACTATCAACTTATATTTAATGGTGAGTTGCAATAGAGTTCCTTTTCTCTTCTTCGTGTGGCTTCTTTGTATTAACATCCTTAAATTTGTTAGGCTAAACATTACATGTTCTTTACAATGGTAAAACATCTAATAGTAACAATACATTCATGATAAGATTAATAAAACTTATAAAATCCACATAATATAGAAAATCAATTTTCCATCACAAAAAGATATTAATGTATTGAAAAATATGTAAATGAGTTTTAAATCAGGGCAATATAATCCATCCCCACATGAGAAAATTGTGTTGAGCAATTCATACAACAGAAATTTTACCTTAAGAGACAGAATGATCAGAATAAATATAGGGTCCTTTACATAAGTATACAAGTATTAGAAAGATATTACAATAATAGTGCACCAATTAATTAATTATATTAATAATGCAATAATATAAATTAATACCAATAAGAGTAATAATCCACGCTATATAAACCAAATCAACTAAAATACAAACACCTTAATCTAAGGAGAAAACTACTCCACTATTCACGTCAGTTACATACTAAAAAAACACCAAAAATCAACGAAAAAAAACACATACTTCTACTTTCAGACCAAATCCGAAATTTCTACAGATAATCATCATCTTCAACTAATTAATCATCTTCAAGATAAGAACAATCGATAAGAAACAGAAGCATAAAACCGATCAGAGGTTTCCGAAGCACGGAAAAGCGAAAACAGAGTATCAGAAATCGACATGCACAAAACCGATCAGAAGTTTCCGAAACTGAAAGAAGATATATAAACAAAGATTGAAAACCTAATCGATAATCGAATACAAAGGTAATACTAATCGCTTAATATATATAAATTGAAATCATGTTTTGTTATCTACTTAATTCAACTTCGGGAAATATTTATAACAAAAAATATTTGTTGTTCACTACAATTTTGATACGCATACAAAGTTTTGGGGACATTCATATGAAGATTTGTTTACCTTGTTTTAAGTGTTCAAAATATACGACATTATAATTTGTGTTTTTGATACGGAAGCAATGAAAACATTAATTTATAATAAAAAGATACCAATATCTTATAGTTTGTTACCAATAATGTTAGTTCTAAGAACCAATTAAATAGTTTTTTTTAATTTCAAGAGCTAAATACTATTGGTTATAAATGCCAATTTTGAAAACATTTATATAAAACTTTGGAAACATTATTATAAATATTTGGATTCCTTGTTTTTAGTGTTTAATATTTATTATTTCATTTCGAGGACATTATAATTTGTGTTTTGCTTCGTGGAAGTAATTAAAACATTAATTTACAAAGAATAAAAATACCAATAACTTATAATTTGGTTACTTAATAATGTTAAATTGGTAACCTAGTAGATAACTTTTGTAATATCAAGATACAAATACTATTGGTTACACATGCCAATTTTGGAGTCATTTGTATAACAATTTGGCCACATTCATATAAAAATATTTAGATTCCTTGTTTTTAGTGATTAATATTTGGTATTTCATTTTCAAGGACATTATAATTTGTGTTTTGATATGGAAGCAATGAAAACATTACTTTACATTACAAAAGAAATCAATAAGTTATATTTTGTTATCAATAATGTTAGTTTGGTAACCAATTAAATAGTTTTTTTAATTTCAAGAATTAAAAACTATTGGTTACAAATGCCAATTTTGAGTCATTTGTATTACAATTTGGCCACATTCATATAAAAATATTTAGATTCCTTGTTTTTAGTGTTTAATATTTGGTATTTCATTTTCAGCACATTATAATTTGTGTTTTGATACGGAAGCAATGAAAAAGATTACTTTACGCTATAAATATACTAATAACCTATATTTTGTTATCAATAATGTTAAATTGGTAACCGAAAGTTAATAACTTTTAGTAATTTCAAGAGCTAAATACTATTGGTTACAAAAATGCCAATTTTGGAGTCATTTATACAACAATTTGGCCACAATCATATAAAAATGTTTGGATTTTTTTTTTAGTGTTTTAATATTTGGTATTACATTTTCGTGGGACATTATAATTTGTGTTTTGATATGGAATGAATGAAAACATTACTTCACAATAATGTATATATAAAAAACGATCTCTTCGTTACCGAATAATGTTAATTTGGTAACCAATAAAATAGTTTTTTTAATTTCTAAGAATCGAATAATATTTGTTACAAATGCATAATTTGTAAGCATTTATATCAAAATTTGGCAACCTTCATATAAATATTTGGATTACTTTTTTTTAGTGTTTAATATATAGATTTCATCTTAAAGGCATTTTAAATTGTGATTTGTTTATAAACAAACCGAGAGCAAATTTCGATGCATAATAATTGATACTAAATACGCCTACTTTGGTTACTTAATAAAGTTGCTTTAGTATCTTAATAGTGTATATGAATTATATAAGTTACAAAATAGTTTGAGAAACAAAGAATATTCATAATTCATTACGCATACAAATATTTGGAAACATTCATATAAAGATTTGGATACTAATTACCTTATTGTGTGAATGTTATCGCTTTCAAGATTCGCACTATGGAAATGCTTCCAATTGTAGTTTACTTCAACTAACGTGGACCGACAAAGAGCTAATATACAAATTTCGGGTTACCTACTTACTAAAGACCTTCAAACTGTTTCATTCACGTAAATGCACAACATGATATGTATCGATTAAATCTGACTACAACACAACTGGAATCGGCAATCAAATTTCGATTAAAAGCAACATTCCTCCAATCAAGGTGACAAATGAAGCAACCTTAAGATTCTATATGGAAGTCCGTAGAAGATCGATGATCATGTCAAATTTCCACTAATTATAGATTATGAACAAATCATCGAGGGACTACAAGCTTACGTAACGTGATAAATGAAGAAGAATATATATAGTAAAGGTAAACGCCAATGAGATCGACATGTTGGAATTATGAATCATAATATGTCGAAAGACCAAAATGAATCACAATGAAGTAATTGACAAAGAAATCAAAAGAAAAGTGTAAAGCGTAACATATCAAACACTACAAAGACAATGTGATGAGGTCATTTCAGATCCAAATAAGTTTGAAGTCAAAATACATCAAACTTACATAAACAAGAAAATCCTTTCACAAGCAATAAGGTTACATTCCATAAGTGCTAAACAAACAACACAAGGTCAAAAGAACAAGTGGTCGAGATTTTGTTCGTACGTATGCCTAGACAATGGAAATTGCAAGTGGAAACTAAGAGCATCAAAGTTTCTAAAAACAACTATGTTCAAGGTAAGAGAATTTAATGATGTACACACTTGTTCGTCAAACATATTGCTTGAGATCATGCATAAAGAATAAAGTGAGATGGTTAAGGAGTGCATTAAGCATAAACTAACTAACTTCAAGAAAATTTACACACCAATGCATATCAGAAAGACATGATGACGGAGTATAACGTGTCCATCTCCTACCAAAAAGCATGGAGATCAAAGGAAAAAGCAATGCAAAAAGTAAGAGAAAATCCACACGACTACACTCCGATCCCTTCTCGTCAGCATATGTTGCAAAAAACTAATCCAGTAGCAATTGCAAACTATTTATTAAATGTTTCAAATATTTTGGTTACTCAAAGTAAGAAGTTTAGACACTTACAAAACACATATACGGCTACTACTTATTTTTAATCAATAAAACTAAATCGATTTTTGCAGTAAAACAAATATATAAATGAATCAAACTATTAAACATCATTTTAGATACCATCTAAACACTATAAAGACATAAAAATATAAGTTATATAATGCAAAAGTAATACACATAGTAATCATATCTACAACCGACAATAATTATTGTATATAATTACATTAACCTTACTTTAAAATTCATTTCGTGATCCATCACATCATCGAGTTGGAAAAAATGGTCGCTTAAATATCTCTTCTTCGCAATAGAGCATCCATCGAAGCACGACAACATTGTTTCCCAATCATTATAGTTGATGGGACATTCATACAAATAAACCACGGGGTACATCGCTTATAAGAAGCACGCAAGATGCAAACAGAACATCATACCGATTGCTTTTTGCAGCTTGTCGACAAAGGAAAATGAATCATCACGGAGATGGTTTTTCATCAATTTGAGAAATGCTTGTGGTGTTAGAGAAGGACAAAGGCATCGCTTCGCATGCATACGAAGCAAATTATCAAGGGACTTAACTGTGTGTTCCTCGATGTCACGCACGGTTCTCACGACCTACCATATTCTCAAAAATATTAAAAATAGATTCAAAAAGAAAGGAGAAGATATAAAAAAGCATACAACGCAAATGTAGGCTTACACTATGTAAGAATTCAACATACATACGGGTCAACTTGATGCAATTGATAATAGAATAAGAACATATCCGGAGGAAGAAGTTGTTGTAGAAAAGTGCACGAGGTCGCATGGAAATCGTAAAGTTAGTATTCAACAATGACTTCAAACACCGCCGAGTCTATTAACCATGCAATCAAGGGAATTAGAGATCTTCCAACTTATGCCGATGATCGAATGCCTACGCCAGATGGTTCAAAGGTGGTATTTCACAAACAAACAACAAAAGAATATCAACATTCACAAATCTATCCACGATAAATTTGAGAGAAGATCAAGAAGATAATATCAACGAAGTCAAAGAAACTTAAGGTCACCATATAAAGCCCATAAATTGTTATCGCACATTTTTGGAAAAAAAATATCATTAACAATTATATGAAACCACGATATGAATTATCGGTTACCAAAATAAACCGTAAAAGTTACTAACAATACATATAACTTTAATTATTCTATATATTTTTTAAAAAAATAATTATTATACATACTAACTAAACTATTAAAATTTGTCAGAGGTCGAGACATCGCACCTAGTGATTTTTACCGCTTATGATGTCACCAAGCAATTTATCGTGGATACGGGAAAAAGACACGCACACGCCGTAAAATTTCAATACCATGAAATGCCTCGCTCACACGTCATTGTTATTAGAAAACTAATATGAGTCATATGATTTTTGCTCAAAATACTATTCAAAAAAAATTTGATGGACACATATTCAAATTTTCCGCCATCCATCGACTACAAAGAGAATTGAATGTTCCGCATTTAGATTAAAAACATATGTGTCAAACCACCAAATACAAGAAGACAAATCGACGACCAAAGATCGAAGGTACAAGCACGTGTCCTAAAAATACCATTCGTAATAAATGCAGATTTATGCAAACAAAAAAGGACACAACAAAAAAAATGCAATAATCCACAAATTTTGGAGCCGAACACGTTGTAATATATTTCATTTTTAACCAAAAAATTTGTAATGTACTCATCGATGATTACCGAGGTCGCTTCAATATACATTCATATTGTAATCATTTTATCGATTAAATAAATAAAATTTATATCGCACAATATTGAAATATGTTTATTTTTCATTAATTTCTTTTTAACAATAAGTAATTATATCTTCAAATCAACAAATGTATAATATATTTATTGATGTATATTTTTTTTACTACCTAAAACTACAATCATACTCAGAAATGCAATTTTGTATACCAAGTGTAAAATGAAAAAATTTGCAAGACTAACAA
Source organism: Panax quinquefolius (assembly GCA_020205615.1). Taxonomy (NCBI): domain Eukaryota; kingdom Viridiplantae; phylum Streptophyta; class Magnoliopsida; order Apiales; family Araliaceae; genus Panax; species Panax quinquefolius. Next base: position 222,571 of record CM035155.1, on the reverse strand, counting down.
TTAAATTAATAGATTAATTTTAATTAATATAACTATTTGGTAAACCACAAAAATTGTTTATTATAATAGATAATCAGAATTAAATTATGGCTACTATCTGTACCATGTTAAAAAACTATAAAAGTACTATTTGGTTACTATCTAAAACTAAAATAAATACCATTGTAAATGAAATTTTGATACTAACCGCATCATGTTAAAAAACTATAAAATTACTAAAATTAATTAATAGAGTATTTTAAATTAATATAAATGTTTCATAAACCTCAAATATCTGCTTATTATAAATAATATATGTTGTTAGTGAACCATCACTACCATAACAAATGAAAAAAACATAAAATAAGTGTATAAATGTGATATAGTTTCCTCATTATGACCGACACCCTTTTTAAAATGTTTTTATTCTAATTAATATCTTTAAAAAACAAGTAGTTCTAATTACAAATAAAATAAAATGTTATCGATATATTTATGTATATTTTGGTTATTATTTAAAACTAAAATAGTTACTCAGAATGAAATGTTGGCTACCAACCTGTATTTATGTTAAAAAAAATAAAATTACATAAAATAATTATCCATACTAATTCCTAAACATTTTCTATTGACACATATTCAATTCTACTCATTTTCTATTGTCAGGGAAGAGAGCGTTTAGGTCTCTGCTTTTACTATTCAAGTCTGTAAGTGAAACATCGATTAGGTTTCGCTTAGCTTTTTCCTCCACTTCCACATCATTGTCATTTACTTGTTTGGTTTTGAACCCACCTAACCTTTGTATAAATGATTACGATAAATGGAAACTCTCTTTACACAGCTTTAGAGCCAATCGCCACACGCTTAAATGTTGTTTTTTTGCAAATGTAAAATCACTTTATAAAACATTAGAAATGCTAACAAAAAATAAATTTAAATGGGTCAACAACTATATCTCATTGTCATTGGTTTGAATACACATTACATGTATAACATTATTAATGTTTTTAATGTTTTTTACAATATATTATCCATACTAATTGATACCAATACCAATTCAAATAGATAACATCATATCAACATTTAGAAACCAACTGTACGATAAAAAAAATGTTAACAGTAATAAGTACAAAAATTAAATAAAAAACAAAAAACAACAATGTGAACCAACAAAACATACTCATACTTCCACTAGTAAACATTAATACATCATTCAACCATCATAATAATTACAAAATATTCCACAACAAATAACCACGTCAAATCAGAATAATTACAACGAATTTCCACAACCAATAACCATATCAAGATTCATAATCATACTAGTCTTCAGTAGCTAATCTTCCCGGATATTCTCGAGTCGATTCATATCCAACTAAATGTTTGTTCCTCGATGATTAAACAAGTCGACACATAGCTTCCTACTAGATTAAGTATCGGAAATGGTTTTGGCATTTCGTATATCATCTCATGAAATGAAATGTGCCAAGAAACAAATGGTAAACATTCCGCAATCAATAAAAAAATAATAAATATATAACACAAATCAAAATGATTTCATTATATATACAAAATCGAACAAATATAAATAATTGAAACTTACCTTCAATTTGTTCCTAATACCTCTCCGCAAATTCTAGCTCAATAATATCATGTTCTCCTTTGTCATGGTATGGAACACTATTGAAATCAATATCTGCTTTCTATTCTTCCAAAACCCGCAACTAGACAAAAAATTATGGGAGAATAAAGATGTACGGCCAAGACACATCCATAATATTTGTGCGCATAACATTCCTATCCCGTGAAGAGAATTATAAACCACAAATACTCAATGATGCACGCCAAGCACAAGTTAGAACCAATGACCAGAGTCGATATATGAATGGGAAACATAACAAAATCGACGTTAACCCACGGTGTGTCGATTTCCATAAGATACCCATGAATGTACTCACTATATCACCAGAGTCCAACAATGATTCTTATCACAATTTCTATTACAATATTTCTCAAATAAATTGGTCAACTTGATATGGAACCAACAATCATTGTTGTAACCCTTATTTTGAATTTGGTTCGAGTGCTTAGCCACTTTACTTAATGTAATACAAGCATATGTCGATGTGTCAACAAAAATTAAAAACAAAATAACAATCGAGTTAAACAAAGAAAAAAAAAATAATAATGTAACATAATAGTTTCCAATAAATATTCAAATAGTTACCAATATAATTCAATAAGGTGACCAAAACTAACAAACATGTATTCAAAGGTAAAAAAAACTCACATCATCATCAAGCCATCGGCCTGGGTCTTAAGCTTGTAAAACCACATTTTGAAGCTATCGACACGCACTCCAAATCAATGAAGGCTCAATTTTGTCATCATACTCCTAAAACTTTTCAATCCTTCAAAACAAGAATACAATGCAAAAACCAAGGAAATTATTTTATATCCTACTAAAAAACATAATGAAAATATATTATACTCCAATATACATACCTTTTCCTAAGTTATTTAATCCAATCTTAAACCACCGCTCAAAAAGAACATCTTCATCTTTTGAAGGAATACACATACAGATATCCGAAATGCCGATAGAAATGGGGTAATCGATTTAACATCCACATCTCAAGAGGTAGAACCAAATTAACCAAACTTTGAAGTAAAAGGACTCTTCAAAACAAAGACTTTTCGCAACTGCGCGAATCTGCCCGCTTAATCGGTCTTCAGCAGCAGATTTTTCAACTTCAAAACATCAATTAAATCTCGAGTTAGAAACACCACCATCAAGTATAGAAATGTCTCGATCCTTCAATTTATTACCCTCGTAATGTTTTACAATACATGACACAAAAAAACAAGGTCAATATCAAGTTAAAAAACAAAATTTTGATCAATACAAACATAAACACTATAAAGAAACTAACTAATACAACAAATTTATTAAATTGCCGATAAAAAATAATAACAAACCTCAATGGGGTAAAACAACAATTTTCTTTCCACTAGATCGACTTAAAATATCAAAGCTAAGAACATCATCCATCTTCTCACCGATTATTAAAAAAAAAAGCTTTATAAATATAACAAAGTTAAAAAAATAACATTTTAAAAAAAATGATTAACCTTTTCATCGTCAACATGAATTTTAACCTCTAGAGTATAAACAACTATCTCTTTCCCGTAAGAATTTAAACCAACATTCTTGCTTTGAATCATAATAAAAAAAAACAAAAGAAGTAAGCATTTACTTAATAAGCATGAAAAATAAAATGAAAACTAAAATAAATGTAAACCCACGCATCCTCTTCCTCGATCGATTTCCAACAACACCATTAATGGAGGATCAACACTCCCTTTAATATTACCAACATCAACGTTCTCACCCAACTCATCATCATCATCATCATCATCAAGCAGTAACCATCCATCAAAGATCATCAACATCATCATTATCAAGAACACCATCATCATCACCACCATCACCATCACCATCACCATCATCATCATCAACATCATCATCACCATCATCATCACCATCACCATCACCATCACCATCATCATCATCATCATCATCATCATCATCATCAATCTTTCAACAAAAAACATTTTTATGTTTCATATAACTAGACCGACCATCGACCAACTTTCTAATCATCTTTTTATATCCATGCAAATCAGATTTGAAACACTCATAGCTTGGTCTTTTAACTCAACACCCAAATTCTCAATATCTTTTTTCATCTCCATCATCTTACCTTCTAAAGGTTTTACCCGCTTATCAATAACTTCTTCCACATCGTAAATAGAAAACCCAATATCATTAAACTTCCTCATGAGTCAACTTTAACATAAGAAATTTTGCTCGCAATATCATTTCCATTAAAAAATGGAAATCCCTAACTCCAACCGAATCTTTTCATCAACCGTAGAACAATATTCGAACGATCAACCTAAAAAATAATAATAACAACAAATATACCATGTCAAAAAGATTAAATATAAAACATAAGCAAAACAATACAAAAAAAAAAAATTAAAAAACCAATATTAAATATAAATGGAAACCAAATATAAAGCAACCGAAACCAACATATTCGACTGCATCCAAAAATAAGGTCATTCAATTTCTCATTTTGGGAGGCTTTCCTAACTCCTCCATCTAAATAATCTCAACTCGCAAAGATGGTCATCAACACAAAATCCTCCGACTTTCAAAGTAGGTATTGTTTCAAACAAAAAACTTGAAACACATAAGGCAATCCATTAAGTTTGTAAGATTTACAATGACCATCCCTATAAAAATTGTAAATCACCCCACCGCTTACCCTTCCTTATACTTAATTTCGATCGCAATGGATAAAGAATTTTCGTCGTTGAAATGCAAATTTACCCCATGGATAACTTTCAATATCCCCATAAGACAAAAAGTCGAACAAAGTTCGATCAAGATAATCATTTAAAACTAAGCTAGAATGAAATTAAAACCAATAAAATAATGGACATCCTAACCGCCTCATCATCATCATCAAAAACAACGCCCCTATATATCTTCGCAATAAGTAGAATCCAAGACAACCTCATCACCAAAAAACTTCTCCACCAACGGATTTTGAATCCCTTAAAACCATCAATATTTTCATTTCCTAGCCAATTCAAGCCGTAAATCAAAGAAAATTCGCAATCCAAACCTTACCCGCCTCTCACCAAATAGAAACCACAACTCCCCATCATCCCTTTAATAAACTTCCCTAATCAAAGCCCGATGAATAATCAGTGAAAACATTTGTGGTCGCCCAAACTCTAAAAAATTTTCCAAAACATGTCAACCTAAACTTATTCAATCAGACTCTCGCATAATTTGTTCTTGATAATATTAGAACATCCATATCACACCAATAAATTACTTTTGTCAAAAAATTTTGCTATTCTCCTCATGTATAGATCCCAAATCAAAAATGCAAAACTTACATTAAAAAACACATTAACCAAATTAAAAACTACATTAAAACTTTAAACCAAAAACTTTTAAATGAAAAATATCAATGATAACCAAAACAATTTCAAAGAATGATCATAACTAAAATTAATTAAAAATTTTAAATAAAAAATCATCAACAATCATCGATCTCCTAGTCTATTGGAATAAAATACATGTTAACAAGAATGATATCAAGAATTTCCAATCATTCGCATGTAGGTAACAAAAAATAAAATAACAAGTTACATGCATAATATAAATCTAAATAATAACAATAATCTAAAGTATTTACCAAAAATAAATCTAATAGTAATCGATACTCAAATAGAATGAAAACAATGATTTAAACAATAACATTTTGAAAATTCCTTAAAACAACACAAACTCTAATGAAATATTATACATTTTAACAACTATTACAAAAATCGCCTTCAAACATATAAAGAAAGGTAACCAAATAACAATTAGCGGGTTACTTCTATCAAAAAACAAAATACATATTAACAATTATAATATCGCTAGCTTAAAATCATTTCAATATTGGTAACAAAAAATAAAATATCAAGTTACCAAAGATATTATAAATCTAAATAATAACAAAAATGTAATGTAGTAACCAAAAAAAATCTAATAGTATCTCGAGACTCAAATAGAATGAAAAAAAGGATTTAAACTAGAAACAAATTTGAATAATCCTTATAATAACACAAACTCTAATGAAATATTATACAATTTAACAACTATTACAAAAATCAGCCTAAACATACAAAGGAAGGTAACCAGATAACAATTATTATGTTACTTTATTGCAACAAAATGCATGTTAACAAGTATAGTATCACCGCTTCAATCATTTCAATATTGGTAACAAAAAATAAAATAAAAGTTACCAAAGATATTATAAATCTAAATAATAACAAAATGTAATGTAGTAACCAAAAATAAATCTAATAGTATCCGATACTAAAATAAAATAAAAATAAAGATTTAATCAATAACAATTTGAACAATCCTTAAAACAACACAAACTCTAATGAAATATGATACATTTTCACAACTATTACAAAAAATCAGCTTCCAAACATATAAAGGAAGGTAACCAAATAACAATTAATGTGTAACTACAACAAATAACAACCTCAGATGATCACAAAAAGAAACTTTAAGGACCAACCAAAATATACTTGTATCGTATACTAAAATATGAATGAAAACAAAATTTTAACAACAACAAATCGAACAAAACTTAAAACATAATATAATGTGTTTTAAAATACACTCGAATGGAAACAATGATTTTATCAAACAACAAATTCAACATCCATAATACTACCGAACAACAAAAAAACAACAATACAAACCAAAACACCACCATGCATAAAAAAAAACACAAAAAACCAAAAACAACTAAAAAATATAATTTTAAAAAATTTAACAAACCTCCAAATGTTTCTCCAGAACCATTTTCCTATTTATGAGCCTCAACTTTATCTTCTTTGACAACTTTTTCAAAGAGAACCTTCAAAATCTAATCAATATACACCAAGATTTCGCTTTCTTCTTCGAATGTCTCCCAATATTCTTATCATCAACATCCGATTTCAACAATAACCTCTTCCTCTCGCTTAGAAGACTTTGACTACTATCCTTCACCATTACGTATAACTTCAATCCTCCAAATAATTATCTTCTGAAACTCTTTTCCTCTTCCTATCAGATTTCTTAACCCCCATTCCGTCCATGCTCTTCCTCGTGGAGACCATCACGAAAAAAAGAGAGAAATAAGTCAGAAAATTTGGTACCGATAAATAGGAACAAACCAAAAAATTTGAGAATAACACGATCTGAAGAAAAATACGACAAGCACGAAGTAAAAATCAAACGCCAACAACAAAAATCTACCCCGACAAATCAACAGAAACACAGAGAAGAAGAAGAATAAGAGTTTGCTTAGAAAGTAAACAAAACACCAAATAAGGATTTCCAAAAGGAAAAAAGACGACATACGGAACAAAAAAAAATTTAAACTGAACACAATCCCCAAAAAAACGCGAAATCAGTTTTTTTTTTAAAAAAAAACTGAATTGCCATGTCATCAGAAAATTAAAACACATCCCATAATTAAAGGAAGCATAAATATGTACTAATAATAAAAATAAAATTTTAAAAATATTAATTGTGTAAATATTTAATGAGTGCACTTTTATTGTTATTATGTTTTCAAATGTACAATAAAATATAATTGTTCCATAAATATACAGTTGGTCTTTGCTTAGTTTAGGCTAATTCTAGAAGAATGTCATGCTTAGCAGCTTAGAATTGAAGTAATTCATAGATTTATTATATAGTATTTGCACTTTTTTCCAATTATACTCGTAATTTTATATTCGAATAATATTTTCCCCCAACATTTGTGAAAAATAAATACTAATATCTAACTATTATGCTATTACAATTTACAACATAATCAAAGAGTGTAAAATCAACTTAACTAGAATACGGAGTTGCAACAGCAAGAAGAGGGACTTTCCTATGAGTGGTAAAACTAAATCTTGTCCCTTCACTCCATTAGGCAGTTCCCAGTCAAAACTTGTGCAATATATTTGACAGTACTAACTCAATTGTGGCAATAGCAAAAGAAATTCCAGGGCAACCCCTCCTTCCAGCTCCAAATGGAATCAACTGGAAGTTGTGTCCATTGAAATCTATAGTAGAATTCAAGAACCTTTCTAGCCTAAGCATTAATGATAACATTTGTTCCGGCTGCAATATCATACGCCATAAATTTGACATCTTGTCTTGCTGATCGCGGAACCAATAATGGAATCGGTGGATGTAAGCGAAGAGTTTCCTTGATCACTGCTTTCAAGTAGTGCATCTTTTCAAAGTCACCTTGTTCAAATATATATGATTTTCCTTTCCCAATTCTTCTCATCTCATTTTGCACTTCCTTCATGGCTCTGGGGTCCTTTAATAGTTCTGTCATTGCCCATTCTAAAACTATGAAGGTAGTATTTGTTCCAGCAGTAACAATATCATGCAGAAAACATAAATTAAAATAACATCCAAAGAAATGGCAATCATGTAAGTTTAGTCCATCCATTACTTTAAAAAAAAGAGAGTGGAGAGGACTTACCAAGATGATAGCTTTGATGCCATCTCTGTCAATGGAAAAGTCAGTGATGTTCTTATCCTGGTAGATCCCTAGCAAAACATCGACAAAGTACTCCGCGCCTTCAACTTTCTCTCCTAGAGTTTTCAAATGCTCTTTCACTATTCCCTCAAGAAATTCATCAAACTCTTTGGCAATTCTATCCACCTTAGCATATAAACCAGAAAACCAGAAAAGCATATAATTTAAGTTAGAAAACAGGCTTCAAATTTATATGCCATATAATAAACCCTACTTCTATTTGGGTGAAAAAAAAGCAGCGACAAATAAGTACAACCGACAAAATTTAACAGCAACATAATGTATAAAAGTAAATATGAAAATATTTCTAGATATACAGACGACAAAATAGAAGAAATCGAATTAGAAAAGAAAATGCATAGATTTCTGAGTGAATTTAAGGGACATAGAGAGAACCCGTTCCAAGGAATCTCACCAGCTGAACGTTTGGAAAAACCAGCTAACATGCGCAGGAAAGTGTTTTTACCTACATATAGGTTCGAATTACAGATCTATTCCACTTTGAGATTTTTGTGCCTAAAATTATATCTCATTCTTGCAGATCAGATAATCAAATAGGGAAAAAAGTGAAATGTTCAGAGGACATACATGTCACATAGAATATATTACATGATCTGATAACAATAGAAAAATAAGCAAAACAACATAAAATCAAGAATAATACCCATATCATTAGTTGACAATACAATATAATGAAATATAATTAAATATAATGAAACATATTGTCAAAATCAGCAAAGAGTTGTAAATCTAAGAAATCACCCAAGGTAATTTTTTGATTTGGTGTAATCTGCCATCTAATTTATGTAAGATTCAAATTATTCAAATTTTGTGAGAGAACAAAATTTAGATTGTATGTAGGCATCATTAAAGATCCATGATGGAAGACAAGTTACATTGAACTCACATATGGTGACGAAAAGCTAATTATAGAAACTCAAAACTAAATAGCAGTAATGAACCAATTTACCCAAACAATTTCACAAATAAGGCTTACAGATCAAAGGTCATAGTAAGAATCAGGATGCTCATTCGGTGCTTGATTCGCCAATCATGGAGAGGACGTCATCCTTTGTGTCTGCTTCTTCTTCGCCGTCTCTAGGGAATTTGTCGCAGCAGAAAGCGATGCATTGAGAGAGGGTAGATGTCATATTTGAATTGTTGATTCTAGATCTAGGGGAAGGAATTAGCTGGGCATTAACTGGGTATTTTTGTAAGGGTATTAAGGAGTGTGCATTAGCTGGGCATTTTTGTCAAGGGTATTAAGGAGCATTAATTAGGTAGGACATGTGTTGAATTTTGAAGATGACAGATGTCAAATTATTGTGTCATGTACTGCGTTTTAGTATAATTAATAGATTTAATAGATAGAATCCAATTTCCTCTTTTTCAATCCAACTCTGATCAATCCATCACTGGATGAAGAAAATACAGTTGGAGACAGAAGCAGCAACAACAGGACGAATGCAACCAAACTCGCTCCAAATTTGGTACCTATGTCAAAAATTATAAAACCCACCACAATAACTATATTTAGTTAATAAATAAGGAATGAAATGAGAATGTGAATATCAGCCAGTCATAGCACTCTCCCTAGTTTGAGATAAATGGAGGAAAGAGAAACAATTAAATTCTAATTCAAAATTAAAGTTATAGCAAACCAAAGAAACAAAAAAATGACATTTAGTCAACGTCTAAACACTTATGTTGAGCTGGTTTGTAATAACTTTGAAAAACAATACAAAAAGAAACATACAATTCCAATTCTGATATCCTTTTAGTTTATACATGTTTTTTTATTAAAAAAAGGGAAAAAAAGAAAAAGAAAAGAACATTTAGAAACAGAATCAACTATAACTTGATTGATGTTGAATTGTTTGTTGGCTAAAATCAGAGAATCAGTGTTGCGGATATCATCATCGTCAATTAACCCAAACAACAAACAAACAGAATCAACTATAACTTCTGCAAATTCAAAACGAAAAACTTCACTCCTCTAATCAAAAGTACAAAGTATGTGAATGTGAAACCTAATTACTACACTATTAACTAATAATCACAAGTAAAAAATTAAATAAATTAACATTTGGTAAAGCCTGCAATCATGATATTGCATATTAACAAAATTGTAAAGTACCTAGCACTTCCTGAGCAGTAAGGCGTAGCTTTGGGTCAGGGTTAAGCATCTTCTTCACAAGGTCTTTTGCATTATCAGAAACCTTAGGCCAAGGATCCCTTTTAAAATCTATAACTGACCGAATGATTGCTTGTGCAACTCCTTGTTCAGTATGTGGACGTCAACAGAGAAGATTTTGAGGTAAGAAAGGAACCCCAGGGATGGAAGGTGAGAAAGAATGAGAGCAGTCACATAATTCCAGTAAATAAAGTTATGTTTGAAAAATCAAATCAGACCAACTGATAAAAAAACTATTCACACTTTGAATACTGTATCCTAATAGCTAACTATAAGACTCAAAAGTATTTATGGGAATCGTCAAAGCGCTTGAGTTCAAAAACTCAACTTATTTAGTTTAGGAGAGATATAAGAAGAAAACAAAAGAACAATTTGGGAAATGTACACCTTTTCAATGTTAGACCCTCAGTCAAAATAATCCCACATTTGTTCCACCCTCTCAAAAAAGAGCTTACTTTGTCTCATTCTCTCATATGCAAGGAAGATAGAAAGTTCAAGGTAGAAAATAGATTTTTCCTCCTTTTGTCATCACAGAACCCTGAAACACATACTCCTCAAATTGTATCTGGGTTTACTATTTGATTAGCAAAATATCAACACCTACCATTAACCAAAAATAGAAAGAAATGCAACTATATTAAAGAATCTTCTTTCATACTTCATATATAATGTTGTCAATATACAGTAAATAAAACTAAAAAAATATGTAATGAAAATGACCCTGATTTGATTTTGGATGGGATTAGTCCTATAATTATCATGTATTGCTATTTTTTTAATCTAATATTTCCCCTTCTTGAAAAACATGAAATTGAATGGAACCAAATAGGATTCGGATCAGATAAAAAAATACCTTAACTAAGCCAAGACTTCTATTCATGTTAATAATCAAGATCAGGCAGGTCTCTCAACATCCTAATCTATACAATCTGCCAATTCGGTAAAATATTATTCAGGAAAAAGAAAAGAAAATAATAAAAAGAAGGCAAATATACTACTACGAAGTCATATCGCTCGAGTGTCAAAACCAAGCTGTAGTTTTTTTTCCTTGCCATTAACCCAGAAAAAACATAAACCAAAGTTGTTTTTTTTTTTTGATAAGTAACATAAATATCCACCAAAAATCATATTCATAACCCCATGCTTGTGGCACATCTGCAATATAAAAAGGCACTAATTTATTTAGAATTTCTTAAATCTATAATTTGAGTAAAAATATGAGAAGCACAATAACAAAATTATGGCAGACTTGAACATTACAAATAATTCAAGTTGCATAGTTTGGCGTCCTTATGTTCTTCCTTTTCTTCTCTCCCTTATTCTTCTGTTACCTGTTAATGTGGCTACAATATTATCAAAAATGCGTATACAAATGATTCTAATAGAGCAGTGACCAAAACTTCAAAAGTTCACTTACTGACGGGGAGAAGTACTTGTTTGGAATTTCAAGTTGATAACTGCTAACCTCTACTACTCCAACTGCCTTAGGAAGTAATCCATTCTGCATAAAGGATCAATTCCACATACTCCAGCAAGAACTGTTACTTCTTTCACCATTTGTGCAAGAAATTGAACATGAACATCTTCAAGCAGGACTTGATTATTAATTTATAATTTGAATAGTTCAATAGCACACCTGCACATAATAAGTCATTACCCAGTTTGGCTCCTACTAAATAAGGACGACCACAAGGATAATACTGCACATGAACTTAATATTATTAGTTTTTTGTACAAAGTGGCTGCCTCACATAGCATCTATTTGCCATTCAAGCCAACTACATAATCACACAAACAAAATATAACCACCTTACTGATTATAATAACCAGGCGGTTTAGGATTGTATGATCTTATAGTTAAATGAAGCTTATCACAAATTTAATCAAAAGCTACATTTAATCAAAAACACATACATGTCGTTAGACCCATATGAGCTACTATGATAGCAACCCCAACTTTTGCCATTGAAAGGAACATATATAACATTCATATTCATTGAAAGCATAAGGGGTCGTCAATAAACCCATTTTATGAGCTTTGCCAATCATCTCAACCTCCAAACTGAATACATGATAAAAGGAAATAAACATCAATTCACTTAAAGGAGCAATATCTAGAAGATCGACTTAAAATTGAGGCTAGTTTTCAAGACTTACTTATATACCATCAAAGAGCCCAACAGTTGGAAAGTTTTGAACTCTAAAGAACCCAATGGACTCTAAATGCCTTAGGAGGTAATCCATTATGCGGAAAGGATCAGTTCCACATACTCCAGCAAGAACTGGTACTTCTTTCACCACCTGTACAAGAAATTGAACAGGAACATGTTCAAGCAGGTTTTGATTATTTAATTTCTAATTTGAATAGTTTAATAGAAAACATGCACATAATAAGTCATTACCCAGTTTGGCTCCTACTAAATAAGGACGCCCACAGGGGTAATACTGCGCATAAACCTAATATTATAAGTTATTTGCACAAAGTAGCTGCCTTACATAGCATCTACTTGCCATTCAAGCCAACTACATAATCACAGATCACATGATAAGTCCTCCAATTTCAGTTAAACCCATCAAATTACATCAATGTTATTTAAGAAAAAAAGTATACTTACTTTGAAATTACATCATGAGTAGAGAAGGAGCTTTTGGGTGGTCTTGTTGGGATCCATTGAGCATTATATATATTTCCTGACCACTGTGGCTGCCCGCGAACTCCTTTATGTTCTAGATTTTCTTCTTCATAATGCCTGGAATTTAGTATATATAAAACATAGTAAAAGGGTGTAACATCCCAGTAGTGCACTGAATATGAACACACAAATACACCATTGGATATTAGCACATAAACTGCACAGCTAGGAATCAGACGTACAATCTGTGCACCATCCATAATACTTCCAACATCACAATATGAAAGATTAATTACTACTTTTTTGTCATTTTACAGATATAAATCAATCATTGAAACTCAATATACAAAAAATCTACCTTCTTTGTGAACACATATGCCAGATGCCAATGCGCAAAATTAAAATCCAGAACGGAAGTATAATACTATTAGTTAGGCATGATGCCACTAATAAAGTGATTTGCAGGTCAGCTTCTTTATTAGAGAAACCAAATCATATTTACAGAGACACCTTCACAAAGATAACAAATAACAGCAGCAACACCAAGAAAAACTTAATATATGCATAAAATCATACATTAGTATAATTTAGAAAATAAAGACGAAGCACACAGGAAAAAAATCCCTAAATAATTACCTTCATTGATCTCAAACTCTTCAAACTCATCATCATCTTCAAATAAATCGATCTTTGGGTCTTCAGTGGCCACCTTAGTTTCCTTCTCCATCTTATCAGCCCGAAAAAACCTTCATTAATCACCCAAAATGTTAAAATAGTGAATTTATAAATTTACCAGCACAGTAAGCCTCATTCAAATCATTAGCCATTAAAGGCAAGAAATATACACTCTCAAAACTCCAGATCGTCTAATTCTATATCCTCAATAGCGAAAATGGAACCAATTGATAATTACAGTAAATAAAAATACAAACATACAATTTCAAAGATACTTACGCAGAGAGACAGAGAATCAGGTCGAGCTGTGTGTCGTGTTTAGTTTGGTTTATCAGGATGCACTATGTATGAGCAGCCGGTGCAGAGGAAGACTGGTGGCAGGGGTTTCGGATACACGAAAGAACGATTTGTGACAACGACGAAGATTATTAGCAGCCGGTGATAGCATGTATGAGCCAAAGACTCCATCAATTGCGCCGATTGAAGGTTATGAGCGTAGGGGTTCCAGATAGTATTTTAGAGGGGCATTGTTGTGAAGGGTATTTCTGTAAAGGTCAGTAAAGAGTATTAATTATGTTGGACAGCTGTTGAATGTTTAGGAGGACAGATGTCAAATAGTAAGAAAGACAGATGTCATTTTAATGTGTCATGTACTGTGATTTGATTTAGTATATATAATAGATAATAGATTATTATATTATTTATATTTTTTAATATTATATTATATTAATTCTATTAATAATATGTTAATATTGTGTACAATCATTTTTATATAAATAAAATATTTCTTTTAAAATATCCTATTTAACTAATAATGGTTAACAAATTATTGATAAAAATTAAACTTAAAAATAAACAATAAATGTTCTTTTACTTGCATAATATAAATCATAGTAATGATAGTATTCTCTTAAAATGATTTATTTGTTTTTATATTCACTTGTTTATCTATTTATGTAATAATAAAATCTTAATTAAACTCAAATAATTATATTTATATACTTTAATAGAAAAAATTATATAATAAAATATTATTGTTACCAATAATATGAATTGTAAATAACATTAACTAAATTAGAAAATGTATAAGAATAAAAATAAGAATGTAAGAATTATGATAGTAAAAATGTAAATGAAAAGATTTTGAAATTAAACAACAAATGAAAAAAAAAATCACTTATTAAATTTTATGTTTATATTCTTTTGTAAAACCATTATTGAGTTTCAGGGTTGAGAGACTATTTTGTGGTATTTATTATATATAAATATATATAATTTTTTATTTATAATTAAGACTTGTTGCTAAATTCAAGGGTTGAAGAGCCAATCCTTGAATTTGGAAAGATGGCTGTGGTTAGGACTGAGCAAAAAATGGATAAAATTGAATTATCAAACCGAATTGAATTTTTTTAAACGAATTATTTCAGTTATTTTTTGTAATTCGGTTATATCCGATTTTATTTCTGATTTTCGGGTTCGGATTTGGTTTTTAATTTTTGGTTATTCGGTCAACCGAATTAGAAAAAAAATAAAAAATTAAAATTAAAACAGTAATATGATATATTCTAATTTCTATGTCTGTCTAACAGTCTCTCAAAACCTAAATCTCTCATCTCGTTTCTCATCTCTCGTCTCTCTCATCTGATATCTCTCATCACTACTCAAAACCCAAATCCATCGCTCATCTCTCGGATCTCAATATCCTCAACCCTCATCTCTCAGATCTCGATCTCGATATCATCTCTCAGATCTCGATCTCGGTACAGCCACTAGAAAACATTGATATGTTACTTTAGATGTGTTGAAGCGATGTAAACCAAGTCAATTGCCTTTCTTCAAATTTATATCGATTTTCTTATTTCTCTTTGCTTCACAAATCTCAATTTTTTTGTTTTTTTCCATGCGTGGTCCTTGTTTTTTCCTCTCATCTTTGATTTTTTTAAATTTTGTTTTGCTAAATTTGGTACTTCTTTTTATGACAAAGAATGCAATCCCATAGTTATCTCTCTGCAATCCCGTGATAGATTTGCTTTAAAATTCTCAATAACAAAATTTTAGCTGAACAATCCCTAATCTTGGTGACATTATCTTTATACACCTCTTCCTATTCCTCTGTTTTTTCCGGCACTTGTTCAACGGTTCCTGTCTATAGATTGAGCAACTTTGAGAACTATGCCAGATGTTTGATAAAAGAGGATTAACGTTTCGAAGTCAAATTCTTTCATTTGGGTTATTTATCGAATAGAATTATAAATTCGGTAATTCGATAATTCGGTTATCAGCTAATTCAGGTAACAATTCAGATATTAAAAATGTGTTAATTTTGATTTTCGGTTATAACCAAATAGCTTATTCGTTTCGGTTATAACCGAATTGCTCACTCCTATGGTGAAATTGGTGATATAACTTTTTTTGTTAGGGTTAAATAGAATTTTATTTATGGTTATGATTTTTTTTTTAATTTTAGGGGGCATTCCTAAAAAGTAGGGTTGAAAGATTACTCTTAAAAAGTGGGGGCACAATTTTGTGTGATATATATATATATATATATATATATATATATATATATATATATATATATATAAAACCCCCTTTCCGAAATAGAAAGAGAGGTTACTCAAAACATAACAAAACTGATGAATTTAATAGCAAGGTTCAAAGCCACAAAAGAATAATCTTAATAACTGATAAATACCACAAGTCAACCATAATAAATCTCAAACTGTCTCAAACCACAATCTAAAATAATTATTACAATTCCAAGTAACTGACACCTCAAGTCTAAACAGAATATTTCTAAATCATTGGAATGAATGGAGTTCTCATCACACTTGCCCTTGATTCCCCTGATTACCTGCCGAAAGAAAAACACAGCATGAGCCAAATGCCCAGTACGGATATAGAATACAAATAATGAACCAAAATAACTAACTCAATTAAATGAAATGAAACGAAACGAACAAAACTAACACAACGAAATAATAGGCTAAATCAAATGGTTGGGTGTTATTTCATATCGAGCTCAGAATAAAATAGAAATATACCTTGCCACACACGCAAGTCAAATAATGCCACAAAGACAATCAAAATAATGCCACACAGGCAATCACACATCGATCACATAATCCAGATCAAGGTAAATCGGAAGGCGTGTTTGGCACAAACATCACCACTCATGAGCATGTAATGTAGAAAAAAACTAGGGTCGACCCATACGCCCCCACAACAAAACACCAAATGGCCAACTCCCACCGGAGCACAAAACAGAGACGCCAGGTCGATCACACCGCCACGTATGGTGTCATGCCCTCGCTGCCAAGAGAGGACATGCTCAGGTACCCCCACAGTGGTTATAGCTCGTATACCCTACTAGATTCTAACAAAATATAATGCCACAACACACGCGACACAACAAATGAGTTCTAACATGTACATGTTAAACTGAAACGAGATATCAACACAAAGTCTCCAAAACTATTAACATGCACATTACTACAAATATCAAAATAAATTTATAGACATGATACACTAGTCTAAATAGTACAAATAGGAGTTCTAATATAAATGCCAAAACAGGCTATCACAATAAATTGACAAGAAATAATAATAAGAGGCAATACTAAATTTTTGAAACGAATAACGAAACGAACAAATCAAAAACAAAAGAGTCTCGCTGAAAGAGTACGGAATCCGTACCTGAAATCGATAATGCAATACCCAAATTTATATTCCAAATATACTTCCTAAATTCCCTCCGTCCGATCTAATTACACAAATTAATAATACAATTATAAGTGAGTTACTAATTATAAATTATATTAATATAAAATTATTTTCTCGAACTACATCAAACTACAATACAAACTCAAATTACATTATATTAATCTTTGAATGATAACTTCTCATTTTATTTTTAAAATCAAGTATTATCATTATATATATATATATATATATATATATATATATATATATATATATATATGAATCAAAGCCTATAATGAATCATCATGTTAATCAAGTTTCGTTTTTTTTAGAGCAAGTTTAAAACGATATATATATAGTCCAAATATCCAATGTTATAATATTCATAGTATTGGCTTTATTCTTCCAAATCCACTTTTTGAATCGACAACCATTCTTATATAAAAATACAATGCATGTACTATATTGATCGGTAGTAGTATCAATTAATTAAATACCTATTAACATGGCAACTTGTTCCATCAATAATTTAATATACAATTCATACAGAGACTTACATGAATGGCAAATCAATCAACTTATCGGGTTTCTTCTCTCTATATGTGAATTAATTACGCTTTAGCTTCTTCTTTTTTTCTCCTTTAGTTCTAAATTCTTTGGTGTGTTTCCTGCTTTTATCGGATGAAGCAAATAAAAATTATATAGGGTTTGTGTTAAATATGATGTGTAGTATTGTTAGGCTTTACATATTTATTAATTAATATATATTACAAACTCTCCTAATTTAATTGGTTTTTAAAAAAAAATACACAATTATAAATTAGACCCAATTACTTTAAGCCCAAATTAATGTCACTTATATATTTTAGTCCACATAAATTAAATACAATTTGACCCAACTAAAAACAAAGTTCAATAGATATGTTTTAAAACAAAATAATTTTTTTTTCTTTTCAATATTTATTTATTTATTTTTACTGGGTATTACATCACCTACCCCTTAAAAAGGATTCCGTCCCCGGAATCAAAAGAATGGAACGCACCTAATTTTCAAAGAGATGCGGATACTCCGCTCGAATAGACTCCTCCATCTCCCATGTAGCCTCCTGCTCCGAATGATTTCTCCACAAAACTTTAACAAACGGAATAGTCTTCCTCCTCATAATTCGCTCTTGACGATCCAAAATCGCGTCGACTTGTTCCTCACAAGTAAGATCTTCTCGAATCTTATCGAACGGATATTGCACCATATGCAACGGATGATAATGATAATGATAACTTCTCAACACCGACACATGAAACACATTGTGCACGTGAGCTAGCTGTGGAGGTAAAGCTAATCGATACGCAACTTCACCAACCCTCTCCAAAATCTCAAATGGACCAATATAACGCGGACTAAGTTTTCCTTTCAACCCAAATCGTCGAATGCCCTTCCAAGGAAAAACTTTTAGAAACACATGTTCACCAGGTTCAAACTCTAAAGTCCTCATATGCTTATCAGCATAACACTTCTGTCGTGATCGAGCCGACTTCAATTTCTCTTTAGCCACCGCTACCTTCTCCGTAGTGATTTGAACTAACTCAAGCCCTTCTATGGCCCTTTCGCCAACCTCATCCCAACAAGTTGGTGCCCGACACTTCCTACCATACAATGCCTTAAAAGGTGCCATTCCAATACTTGCATGCCAGCTGTTATTATAAGCAAACTCGACTAGGCTCAAGTAATCATCCCAATTACCCGACCACTCAAGTGCACAAGACCTCAACATGTCCTCCAACGTCTGAATAGTCCTTTCAAATTTCCCATCAGTTTGCGGATGGAAAGAAGTACCGGAGTTAAGCCGAGTACCCCAAGCTCGTTGAAACCCTTTCCAAAACTATGAAGTGAACCGTGGGTCCCGATTTGAAACAATAGACACCGGAGTACCATGAAGTCTAACAATCTCCTGCTGAAAGATATGTGCCAACCTATCCACCGAGTAACCCTCATGGATAGCCAAAAAGTGTGCCAATTTGATCAACCGGTCCACCACTACCCAAATGGCATCATTCTTCCTGAAAGTCTTCGGCAAACTAGTCACAAAGTCCATCGTGATATCTTCCCACTTCCACACTGGAATGTCTAACTGTTGCAGCAAACCACTAGCTCGTTGATGTTCTATCTTCACACGTTGACAAGTGAGACACTTCCCAACATATTCAGCCACGTCTCGTTTCATCCCATTCCACCAAAAATTCTTCTTCAAATCCCTATACATCTTCGTAGAACCTGGATGAATAGAAAATGGCGAACTATGAGCCTCAGCCAGCACAGCCTCACGAATGATTGGATTGGACGGTACACATAACCACTCACCCAACCAAATCACACCATGGTCATCAATACGAAACTCGGGCTGCTTGCCCTCTTCTAAATTCTGCTTCATACTCCACAACTCCCCATCTTCTTTTTGAGCTTCTTCGACCATGTGATAAGAGAGGCTCCACTCTCATACCCGCCAAATGCCCATCCGAACCTCGTCACATACAATTCCAACTCAAGCCGCTCCATATCCGAAAATAAGTCGAGGTTGTGTAATAAGAAATCACTACACTCCCGTAACTCTTTTCGACTAAAAGCATCCGCAACCACATTTGCGCTTTCCCCAGGGTGATACTTGAATCCTAGCATCATAGTCCTTTAGAAGCTCCAACCAATGCCTCTGCCTCATATTGAGCTCTTTCTAAGTGAAAATGTATTTAAGACTTTTGTGATCGGTGAAGATATCACAAGTCTCTCCATACAAATAATGCCTCCAAATCTTTAGGGCAAAAATCACTACTGCCAACTCCAAATCATGTGTAGGGTAATTCACCTCGTATGGTTTAAGCTGCCTAGAAGCATAAGCAATCACCTTACAGTGTTGCATCAAAACACAACCCAAGCCCTTTTTAGAAGCATCACTATAAATCTGGTAACCTCCTATCCCCGACGACAATGCAAGTATAGGAGCTGTCACAAGCCGTTTCTTCAACTCCTCAAAACTCTTCTCACGCTCTTCATTCCACACAAACTTTGTCCCCTTTCTCATCAACTGAGTCAATGGCAAGGCAAGCAAGGAAAACCCTTCCACAAACCGCCTATAATACCCTGCCAAACCCAAGAAACTCCTAATCTCTGTCACTGTAGTAGGTCTTGGCCATTTAGTGATAGCCTCAACCTTCGAAGGGTCCACCTTAATGCCTTCAGCAGAAATAATGTGGCCCAAAAATATAACCTGCTCCAACCAAAACTCGCATTTAGAGAATTTAGCATACAACTTCTCTTTCTGCAAAATCCCCAACACTGTGCGAAGATGCTCTTCATGCTCTTCCTTAGACTTGGAGTAAACAAAATGTCATCAATAAAGACAATAACAAATTGGTCCAAGTACTCCCTGAACACCCGATTCATCAAATCCATAAACGCCGCTGAAGCATTAGTCAACCCGAATGGCATCACAAAAACTCGTAATGCCCATATCGAGTGTGAAAAGCTGTCTTAGGGATATCCTCATCCCTTACCCTCAACTGATGGTAACCCGATCTCAAGTCTATCTTCGAAAAATACTTTGCCCCCTGAAGTTGATCAAACAAGTCATCAATCCTCGGCAATGGAAACCGATTCCTGATGGTGATCTTGTTCAACTCTCTGTAGTCTATACACAGCCTCATAGACCCATCCTTCTTCTTCACAAACAAAACTAGAGCACCCCATTGCGAAACACTCGGCCGAATCACACCACGATCTAACAATTCCTGCAACTGCTCCTTCAACTCCTGCAACTCCAACGGTGCGATCCGATACGGCGCCTTAGAGATAGGCTCCGTACCAGGAACAAGATCAATAGCAAACTCCACTTCCCGCTGCGGTGGCAACCCTGACAACTCCTCAGGAAACACATCGGAAAAATCACGAACAATTGAAACATCCTCAATACGGGACTCACCCTTAGAGGTATCCTTCACAAACGCCAAATACCCCTCACAACCCTTTGCTACCAACTTCCCAATCTTCAAAGCTGAAATCAACTTCAACTCCCTACTCGACTGTGAACCCTAAAACACAAACTCTGGAGACTTCACATTTCCAAATATAACCTTCTTCGCCTGACAATCGATAGTGGCCTGATGCTTATCCAACCAGTCCATCCCAAGAATGACATCGAAATCGGTCATACACATCGGAAGAAGATTAACGCTATGGATCTTATCCCCAAAACTGATCGGACATCCTTGTTACACATCAGAAATAACAACAGAAGTCCCCATCGGGGTAGCAATAGACATAACAGAATCTAAAGACTAAGATGACACACCCAGGTATCGAACAAAAGACTGAGCAACAACGGAATGAGTAGAACCCGTATCAAATAAAATAGATGCCTCACGATTGCCAACTAAAAGAGTGCCAAAAATAAGACTGTGCACTTTGCTTGCGTTTATACGTCAAGGTAAACACTCGACCACCCTGACGCTGACCTCCATTGCCACCATTATAACCACCTCCACCATTACCACTGGCTCGGTACAATCCCTAGCAATATAACCCATCTGTCCATACAAGAAGCATGCACCTGTGAGTCTGTGGCACTGCCTCCCCGGATGATTAGCCCCACAAGTAGCACAAGGAGCTATCGGAATGAGATTCGGGTTACCCCCACCAGCTGGTTCTGGATAACGACCCTGATTTTGCCCCTGCTGACGATTCTGTCCATACCAAGGTAATTCCAAGTCACGATTACGCGCTTTCTTTGAGGCATCTCGCTAATAACCCCTATTCTCGATTCTCGCCACGCCATCGCACTCTTGCCGCCACCACGGTTCTTGTTCCAATCGACCACCCCGATTCTTCCGTCTTGACGGTTTGACCATGATGGTCATCTTCGTCCCTCTTCGACTCTTCCTGGGTTTAGAAGACCGAAAGTCCTGTCTCTCCATCTCAATATTCTTGGCAGCATTGGCCACTGCTGACACAATGTAAACTTGGTGTTAATGAGATGCTGCCGATACCTGTAATGGATCCTCCACTTAAATTTCTCTGCCTGTTCTGCTGCGGTCCCTGCTGAGGTTCCCGCAAATCCTGCCAACCTGGTGAACCTCGTCATGAAATCCGTGATGGACTCATCATCTTTCTGCCGAATAGACAAATAGTCTCTAACATAGCCCACTTTATCAGCAGCTGAAAAATACTGCTGATAAAAGACCTCACAAAACTCAGCCCAACCAAGTGTTTCAACATAACCATCACCCTTTGTTGCTTTCACCGCCTTCCACCACCTCTGTGCATCCCCTTCCAGCTTGTAAGCAGCAAGTAATACTTTCTGATTATCCGAACACCCCAACACATCAAAAATCTTCTCTAAGTGGGCAATCCAATTCTCTGCATCAATTAGAGTTGGAGCTGAACTGAATGCATGTGGTTTCTGCTTTTGGAACCTCTCCAACCATACATACATCGCAACCCCCTGCTGATCATGACCATCTACATTCCCTTCTCCTTCGTTTGTATGTTGACCATTATTTCCCGGGTTCTCCGCTCAGAATTTCGGCGTGATTCTTTGCATTACTGTCTAACCTGTGCCACCAATCGAGGTAACGCTTTGATTCTGATCGATTCACCAAGGTAGCCAATTGAGCATTAAACTGATCATTAGGTTGCTCATTGGTCTGACCATCACCTCTTCCCCTATTGTTACCTCGCCTCCCAGCAACTCTAGCGGATCTACGAGCCATCTAAGAAAAAGATCATGAATAGATAACAAAGCAGATTAGAGACAGATTTGAATATAGTTGATATGATAGCTGAAAAGAAAATCAATTAGGACAAAACCTAACCCAGAAGTCTACCCATAACTCACAGGTCAAACCTAAATAGGTTTTCTATAAGAAAGAACCTAAGCTCTGATACCAACTCTGTAACACCCCCTTTCCGAAATAGAAAGAGAGGTTACTCAAAACATAACAAAACTGATGAATTTAATAGCAAGGCTCAAAGTCACAAAAGAATAGTTTTAATAACTGATAAATACCACAAGTCAACCATAATAAATCTCAAACTGTCTCAAACCATAATCTAAAATAATTATTACAATTCCAAGTAACTGACACCTCAAGTCTAAACAGAATATTTCTAAATCATTGGAATTAATAGAGCTCTCATCACACTTGCCCTTGATTCCCCTGATTACCTGCCGGAAGAAAAACACAGCATGAGCCAAATTCCCAGTACGGATATAGAATACAAATAATGAACCAAAATAACTAACTCAATTAAATGAAATGAAACGAAACGAACAAAACTAACACAACGAAATAATAGGCTAAATCAAATGGTTGGGTGTTATTTCATACCGAGCTCAGAACAAAACAGAAATATACCTTGCCACACACGCAAGTCAAATAATGCCACAAATGCAATCAAAATAATGCCACACAGGCAATCACACATCGATTACAGAATCCAGATCGTCAGAAATCGGAAGGCGTGTTTGGCACAAACATCACCACTCCGCAGAACAGAACAGAAAAAAAACTAGGGTCGACCCATACGCCTCCCACAACAAAACACCAAATGGCCAACTCCCACCGGAGCACAAAAACGGAGACGCCAGTGGATCGATCACACCGCCACGGAAGGTGTCATGCCCCTCGGTGCCAAGAGGACATGCTCATGGTACCCTACAGTGGTTATAGCTCGTATACCCTACGGTATTCTAACAAAAATATAATGTCACAACACATGCGACACAACAAAGGGGTTTAACATATACATGTTAAACTCAAACGAGATATCAACACAAAGTCTCCAAAAATATTAATACGCATTATTACTACAAGTATCAAAATAAATTTATAGATATGATACACTAGTCTAAAGAGTACAAATAGGAGTTCTAATATAAATGCCAAAACAGGCTATCACAATAAATTGACAAGAAATAATTATGAGAGGCAATACTAAATTTTTGAAACGAATAACGAAACGAACAAATCAAAAACAAAAGAGTCTCGCTGAAAGAGTACGGAATCCGTACCTGAAATAGATAATGCAATACCCAAATTTATATTTCAAATATACTTTCTAAATTCCCTCCGTCCGATCTAATTACACAAATTAATAATACAATTATAAGTGAGTTACTAATTATAAATTATATTAATATAAAATTGTTTTCTCCAACTACATCAAACTACAATACAAACTCAAATTACATTATATTAATCTTTTAATGATAACTTCTCATTTTATTTTTAAAATCAAGTATTACTGTTTTATATATATATATATATGAATCAAAGCCTATAACAGAATCATGTTAATCAAGTTTCGTTTTTTTTAGAGCAAATTTACAACGTATATATATAGTCCAATTATCCAATGTTATAATATTCAAAGTATTGATTTTATTCTTCCAAATCCACTTTTTGAATTTGACAACCATTCTTATATAAAAATACAATGCATGTACTATATTGATCAGGTAGTGCTATCAATTAATTAAATACCTATTAACATGACAACTTGTTCCATCAATAATTTAATATACAATTCATACAGAGACTTACATGAATGACAAATCAATCAACTTGTCAGTTTTCTTCTCTCTATATGTGAATTAATTGTTTTTTTTCTCCTAGGTTAAATTTCATCGTGCGCCTCTGCTTTTTATCGATGATGAGCAAATAAAAAATTATATAGGGTTTGTGTTAAATATGATGTGTAGTATTGTTAGGTTTTACATATTTATTAATTAATATATATTACAAACTCTCCTAATTTAATAGGTTTAAAAAAAAATACACAATTATAAATTAGACCCAATTACTTTAAGCCCAAATTAATGTCACTTATATATTTTAGGAACAATTACATTTTATAGTACATTTAAAAACATAATTACAAGAAAAGTGCACTCATTAAATATTTACACAATTAATATTTTTAAAATTTTATTTTCATTATTAGTACATATTTATGCTTCCTTTAATTATGGGATGTGTTTTAATTCCTTTAATTATGGGATGTGTTTTACTTTCTCTCTCCTCTCTCCTCCCTTCTATCCCCTCCGCCGAACTACTTTCCATAATCATCCATAACTGGCATCCATAACCGACCACGACCATTGTTAAAGAAGAAGAAGAAGAGAAAATAAAAAATAAAAGCGCCCAACTCTCATCTCTATTTACAATATATACAAAGTTTGCTTGAATCTGAAAAGAAGGATTGGTAGTACAATATGGACATTACGATTTTTTCATAGTACAGTTGGTAGCCAAACATTCAAACCAAAGTAACCAATACAGTATTATTAGGTTACTAATTTATTTTTAAAAAATCGTTTATAGATTTTTTTTTTCATAGTGCAGTTGGTAGCCAAACCTTAATACAAATGTAACCAACAAAAACAAAAATGGTTACCAACAAAGACCTTTGAAATTTCTCTTGGTTACTCACAAAAACTAAAATGGTTACCTTTGTATAAATGTTTGGCTACCAACTGCACTAAAATTTATCTTCTTCTCCTTTTAATTTCTGGACTGTTGTGGCGGTAATGGATGAGGAGATCGGCGTCCATGGCGGCGACGGCGAATGAGGAGGACGAAAAAAAAGAGGAAGAAGCGGAGGTGTTGAAGCAATAAACTAGTAGCTAAAATGAGGAGATCGACGTCCATGGCGGCTACATCTTCAAGATCTATAGATCTACAACTTTAAGGTGTTCTTGTTGGACGACGAAGGAAGAAGAGACTGATGGCCATAGAAGGAGGAGGACGAAGAAGAAGAAAAAGAAGAAGAAGAAGAAGAAGAAGAAGAAGACGAAGAAGAAGAAGAAGACTTACAAGATCTACATCTTCAAGGTGTTGAAGCGGCGGCGGCGGCACGGCGGCGACGACGGCGGCAAAGGAGGACGAAAGGGAGGAGAGAGGAGGCGGTAAGGGAGAGAAAGAGAATAAGCGGATGAGTGTTTCCCTAAATTAAGGATATTAATATTGTAAATAAATATGAGAAGATTATTATTTTTGTAATTATTTAGTTGATGCACTAATAGTGTAATTACTTTTTATTTGTTGTATACTTATGTAAAGGACCCTATATTTTAGTCCACATAAATTAAATACAATTTGACCCAACTAAAAACAAAGTCCAATAGATATGTTTTATATGTTTTAAAACAAAATAATTTTTTTTTTCTTTTCAATATTTATTTATTTATTTATTTTACTGGGTATTACAATATATATATAGGGGTTCCATCTACAACAACCGGTTGCTGTGGAGCAACCCCTTTTTTAGCCTGTTGAAATTTTGGCTGGAGCAAAAAAAATAAAAAATAAAAAATTTAACAGGTCAAAAAAAGTTACTGTGGATGGAACTCCATATATATATATATATATATATATATATATATATATAAAAATTAACATTAGTCTTGGTATTCATTATTAAATTAACATCCTAACTAAATTAAATTATTTAAAACTTATTTTAAAAAAAAAAAAAATCACATCTAAATATTGAATTAGGGATTAGGGAGCTATAAATTGATCCAATGTAAAACCTAGATTGTATTGTTCATCAAATCAAGGATTGGGGTAATTTTATCTCTCCTCGTCTCTCTTTTTTCTTCTTTTCAGAGTTGGACTTTCTCTACATGTATAATTTGGAATATTTCAAACCCAAAAAAATGAATATGATATTGGCTGGTGTCTATAATAGTGGTTGTGTACCGTGGGGCATGGGCTATGTAGACTACGGAGGAATATGGAGAAAAACCCATGATAAACCATCTCCCCATCATCGATTGTTGCCTAAATCGATTCAAGCTTACTTTTTCTCTTATTTACATTAACTTGCCGGGTTTGTTTTTTGAAATTAAAAACGCGTAATTATTTTCTTAACACGGAAAAATTACTGTACACAATTTGACAGACGTCTATAAAAATTGACAGTGGGACAATTGTATTGTTTTTAAAAGTTCAGCTACCTAATTGTAATTTTTTTTTTTAGTTCAGTAAACTATTACACAAAACGTGCCGTTTTTACCATTTTTTAAACATAGAAATTCAAATTTCAAGGTTTTACACTAAAAATCCAATACAAACCAAACCAAATTGACAATTAAGGCCTACAACTTCCCAATATGAAAAGCTTAATGGAAGTCCATCAAAACTAAACACTATCACCTAGGAGTAGAGCTCCAGATCTAGGTAGATGTGTTCAAGTGCGAGCCGGAACTGGTGCTCCAGGAGCACGTGGTGCTTGACCTGGTTTGGGAAGATCGTCCTGAAAACAAACAGCATACAAAATTAAGTAGGCAAAAAATCATTGGATAACCAAATCCCAATGTTATGTAGTAAATTTTTTAACACCGATAGTAATTGATAATGCAAAACAAGAACACTAAGGTCATGTTTGTTAGCAAAGATTATAACCCTGAAATTATAATTTATGGGATTATAGTCCCAAGACTATTAATCCTAAGATTAAATAATCCTAATCATATGTTTGTTTTTTCAAGATTAATTAAAGAATTAGATAAAAAAATATAATTTGGACTATTATACCCTTACTAATAATAACATATTTTAAACTATAATTTAAACTTATTTATACATTCAAAAAATGATGAACAGTTAGTTAATCATAAACTTGTTTATACATCAAAAATGATACACAATTAAGTTGATGAGTTCACAGTGCTTCACCATGCTTTTCTTATGTGAAATATTTGAGTCAAATTATCATATATTAGCACATAAATTAACAAATAAATAGTATCAGAATAATTAATTATGATTAAATGTGTCGTGTTGAGTCTGCATACTCAACCTTGGTTATGTTTAGATGAATAAATTTGACAGTAGTAAAATTAGTGAAATCAAAAAATTTAAGAGTAATACGTAAATTTTAACAATTAAATACAGATGAGGTTAGCTTATTTTTATTTTCATGATATATTTTACAGTTATATCTACCAAGGAGTGAGTAGTGGAGTGATTTATTCTTAGCACCACGTGAAAATCTAGAAAGATAGATGATAATTAGATTTAGATGTATTTAAGGGAGTGGTAGCTGCAAAACAGAAAGAAACAGGGAAGCAAGTTGTGGAGATCGTAAATTGATACTGATAAATGGATAGAATAGGATATTATGGTCATTTTAAAAAAAGATTGAGATTAATTTTGTCTAAAAAAATTTAGCCCCAAATGGTAGGAATTATAATACTTGGTCAAACATAGTATTAAATAATCCCTTATATTATGTTATTTTATAATCGCTAAACTAATAGTCCCAAGTCCAAATTTGAAAACAAACAAGACAAACATAATTCCAAATATAATCCTTGAAAACAAACATAGCCTAAGGGCCTAATTTGTGTTGATAAACCTAATGTCTAATTATGCAATGTAACATCAAATGAATCTATAAACGGGTAAGACAGTTCTCAAATCAAGGATCTACTTTTTTTTCTGCTTCCCAACTTTGCATAAGATATAGTTATCAGACCTAAAAGTCGCTTGCCTACGCAGGAATTTAATCAAGGGTGGGTAAATTTTTAACTATTAACAAATAATTAAAAAAATTTAAAATTACTATGACAATAGATTTAATCAACTTGATATAAATAACCTTCAAATTTTAATAATTATAGGAAATTAACCAAGATTTCTCATCCAAAGAAATAAATAAATCAAACTATTCAACTTTAAGCAACTTTGAATAAATAATAATAAAAACAGTCGTATATAAGTTCACTAACATTGATAGTACCTTATTCCAAAATTAGACATAAAATACTCTTTTTTATTTGGTTCAAAAATTAAAAATATATGCATATTTTTAAAATATAAAGTGACATTAAGTCTTTAATATGTCATCATTACTTAACATTTGAGATATACCGAGTACAATCATACCACCACTATTACATTTCTAACAAATGTTAAAGATATATTTGTAAAGTTAAAATTTTGTCATTTTCGATATGTATTCTAATTTTGAAATGGAGGGAATATATATTTATTTATCATACATACAGACATACTAATAGAAAATTTAAAAAAAAATAAGGGTGATCAATTGACCACCCTTGCACCTATATAGGTCCGTCCTTGCCAGCGTCAAGGCCACCTAGGCGGGTGTCTAAGCATTTTTTGAAGAAGATTAAGGTGGTGTTTGATAAAACTGAATGTTAAAATCTAAACAGTTTAGACATCTGAATAATGTAGAGCATCTGAATAGAATTGTATCTAAATGAAAAAATATTATTTGATAATTATTTTTTTCAAAATGTTTTAATAACAATATTTTACCAAATTACCATTGAACTTTTTTTTTTCTTTCTATTGATGCATCTGAGCAGATTTCAATAGTTGCAATAGTGTTCTTTTTTCAAGTCTCAACATTTGCTCCCTATTCCCCAAACCTTTTATTCTCTCTTTCCATCACCTTCTATATTATTCCAAAAATCACATCAAAAAATTTCACAGCTTCTTTGTTTCAAGAGGCACAATTTCTCTATACTTTTTGAGGTATTAATTTCCAAATCCAAAAGTTTCGCGAAGAAGAGAGGCATGAGGCAGAAGCCAAATCGCTTTGCCAGAAGCAATAATAACAGAATTCAAACGCGGATCCCAATTCCTCATTAAACCCTAGTTCCTCCTCCGAAATCCCCAAATCCAGATTTGAATCCGCATTTGCTTCAATCATCAAAATCCTAACCGATGAAACAAAAAATCGACTTGCACAATCTATCTAAACAAGAGGTGATCCGCCGCCTATGATTTCTCAAACAATCGATAACCTTATTTGGAGAAGATGATGAGAGAAGACTGGATCGATGAGAAAGCAGGAGCAACGACGGTTGAGGGAGGAAGAGGGAGACAAGGGATTTTGTAATACTGAAGAGGTCAAATTTGTCCAAAAAATAATTAATATGGTTCAGACCTACCACTGAATAATATAGATTTAATTTCATATCTTACCAATTAAGAGGCAAAATTTTTTTTACCAAATAAGTTTTACCTCTGACCGAATCAGAGGCATACTCATTAAGAGATTCATATGTAAACAAACACAACATAATAATCTTTTAAGGCTTAAAAAATTCATTTTGAAATATTATTAAGCTTCAAAATAAAGGTCTAGTTCTGCCCAGACAAGGGTAGAGGATCGATCACCTAGCACCTAGGTGGGAACTCCTAGACGGAATTTTTAGAACACTAGAAACCAGTAATGATTCTACAAATAAATGAAGGCGTATTCTACATATCAATCATAAAAATTAGGAACAAAAAGACATGAACACAACACTTTTAACGATGGGAAAACAAAATGTGAAGGAGCCAATAACATGATCAATTACAAAATGTAAAGTTAGCATACCCTTGGCCGAGTGAATCGCTTTGGAGGCTCACGATTCCTTCTATCAGTACGAGAGCGGACCCTAACAACTTTAGAGTGAATAGCACATGAAACACAATACTGCATCTTCACGTACAACTTAGGAAGTGTATAGGCTAACAAAATGATACAGCAAATGCAAATACATTAGCAGAACACATACTAATTAAATCAATAATAATAAACAAGAGTAGAAATGAGTTCTTAAGATGCTATGCAACTCACATTCAAACGCACAAGCTTCTTGCACATCCCTGACCGCAGCTTGCTCAACTATGTTCCTCACAAGAAACCTTTTTATGGCTTTATCCTAATTAACAAAGTGAAGTTATAACACCACCTCTACAAAGTTTCAATTACAAGTAAACAAACCAAACGAATCAATTCTGACAGGGATTAGAACCATTAAAGGCCATTTGTAATGTACATTGCAGAATGCATTTCTGTCGACAACAAAAAATATCTAATTTCCGGTTACATGTGGATTCATTTTCAGCATAGCACACCTAGTTTTAATTTTTCCCCAGTTTAACCGGGCAAAAATTTCTCAACCTGTTTCAAGTTTTCTTTTAGGTATCTATGGATTTTTTTTATATCAAACATACAGAATAGAGCAATACTGATGGGGCCGGAGGGTTGGGATGAAATAAAAATTTCACACAGATAATTTCACACAAAACACAATCAATTCTAATTATTCAATGTATCAAAATAATGAAGTAACACTATTTATAATACTCTTGGACAATTTTCCTAACCTAACCTAACTTGAACTCTGATAAGATATCTACAAATCAAATAAAATAAGATAAACTGCAAATTAAAGAAACTAAACTTCTAATTCATGCCTCTTATATTGTTCTAACCAACTTTCGTGGGCTCGTCCTACATCACATACTAAAATAAAACATCCAATTTTAAAGAGGTCACTATTCTCAACACATAAATTGGATAAAAGAACGG
Organism: Panax quinquefolius; assembly: GCA_020205615.1. NCBI lineage: Eukaryota > Viridiplantae > Streptophyta > Magnoliopsida > Apiales > Araliaceae > Panax > Panax quinquefolius. The sequence continues at coordinate 190,819 of CM035155.1, read as the reverse complement.
AACAAACATAAATTACAAAAATCGTTAATGTATAAACTGTGGCGCATTCCACAACTAGTTATAAATTCCAGATTATTTGTGTATGTTTGTGCGGCCTCGGTCAGATAGAAACAATTTCTTCTCATAAAGAAAGAAACATTTTGAAAGAGAATAACCTTTGAGAGTAACAGAAAACAAGAACTTTAAACGAAACTGAATCCGACTTATCATGGTATCAAAGGAGAATACTATATAGGGAGGGCGAGCTTATTCTCTCACACCTTAGGGCAGCATTTGCCGCAGTTTGAGCACCGAATAAACTTAACATGGCCACGGTTATGCTTGTTGCGGCCACCATTTCTTCTCTTAAAAGTCTACAAGATAGAGTAAAAAGATACGCAAAGTCAGAAATGAGGGACTCAAATGATCAATTGATTGTTGTTGAGAAATAAGATCTGGTTTGGGTCGGGAATGATCTTAGTACTTCGATCTTACCATCTTCTTTGCGGCCTCCTTCCTCCTGATACAGACGGCTTTTATCTATAGGCTTACGAATCTTACGACGAGGAGCTAGAAACGAGATATTATATAGAGTATGATCTAAAACCCTAAGTAATAGTCCGTGCGTTACTTTTCCCGATTTGGGTCCAGTCCGGTTGTTATTTTTATGGGTAAAATGCAAATGTGACTTGGAGGGATTTTTGGCTATTGTCATTTTTTTTGGGTTAACTTTCAAAGATATCTGATAAATATAAAGTAATTACAACAATAATAGTCATCAACTAAATAATTTTAATAACGGTGAAATAATGAATAATAATGCCAAAAATAATGCAATACACATCAGTATATCCAAACCAACAAAAAAAGAAATCCCTAATTTCGGAGAAAACTACTCCACCTATTTTGTCAGTTACCAACTAAACCAGATACTCACCAAATCACGTCACCAAATTACCCAAAATTCCGACGGAAAAAAAAAAAACAAAAACAGAGCATCCATTGAAGAAGCTTGCGAGAAGAAGGTTTGTGAGAAATATAGAGGAAATCGAAATCGAAAGCAACAGAAAGCAGAAACATAGCATCCGAACATCACATTATAATAAGAGATTTCAAGATATTTTCGGAACAGAAGGAAAAATTATATTCTGAGAAATCAAACTAAATCTGCATCTTCATTCAAAGGTGCGTATTAGTTACAAAATTGAAGTTTGGGGATATTAAATATCAAGGTTTGGTTACTTTGAGTAAAGTAAACAATATTTCATGATTAACCATACAAAATCATATCTTTTCAAAATTTAATAAAATGAATGAACATAAAATTTTGCGAGAAAATATTGATACTATTATTATATATTTTGGAAACTATAAAATATTGATTTGGAAACCCATAAAAAGTAATATTATTAATATCGGTTTGGAAAGAAAAATGTATTTTCATTCATTGATTGAAGAATTCATTTAATATATTGGCAACATTAAAATATATATTTGGTTACTTTAAACGCATGCATAATTAAATACAATTTAGTTTGAATGTAAATGTTCATTATTTATAACTTATCCTCTGCAAAAACATTATTTTAGTTTTGTTTATAAATTGACTTAAGACATCTTTGTTACATATGTATATATACTAAATATTTCTATTTTGGTTACTTAAAATTGTTAAGTTATACACATGGAAAATAAGAATAATTTTATTACTTTTTAAATAATACTATTTTTTTTTAAATATAAGCATGCATAATCTAGAATAATTCATAAAATATTTTGGTTACTATAACATGTTGATTTGGAAACCAATAAAAAATATTATTAATTTCGGTTACTAAAGGTAAATTAAATGTTCAATCGTGGTTCAAATTTTAAGTATACATAAGTTTGTATTTAACCTCCCACGAACCATAATTTGTGTTTTCTTTATAAAATGAATGAAAACAGTCAATTACATATGCATAGATACTACTTATATCATTTTGGAAGCTGATTATTGTTGATTCACTCAACTAATAATAATTTAAAAAATTTAAACATTCATAATCTGGCATCATTCATATAATAATTTAGTTACATATGTATATCTATTCATTCTTTAAAGTTGACAATGCAAACATTGTGTAAAAAAATAAGTATTTCTAAAAAGTTATAATTGATTACTATGTGATTTACATATACTAACTACCTACTAATATACATTCATAATCATAAAATTGATTATGGAAAAAGTAAAAGTTGATACCAATTTCATAACTTTTAAAAATTTAATTGCGATGAGTTGAAAACAAATTTTTCCAAAAATATTGATACTAATAATATATATTTTGGTAACTATGTAAAGTTGATTTGGAAACTAATAAAGTAGTAGTATACAACTAATAAAAATTGATGATTTGGCAACCAATAAAGGAGTAAAATTAATTTCAATTATGAAAAGGAAAATGTAATTCACATTCATAGCTTGAGGAAACTAAGAATGTCTATTTTGATTCTTGAATGTCTATTTTGATTCTTAGAATGTCTATTTTAATTCACATTCATGAATACTTATAATGTCTATTTTGATTCTTGAAAATTGTTGATTCGGTTACACCAAAATAATAAATAAAATTTCAATTCAAACATTCATAATCATGTCGACATTTAAAAAATATTTTGGTTCTGATTGACTATCTAAGCATTCTTAAATTTGAAAATGCAAATAATGTAGGGAAAATTTATTAGTACTAAAAAAGTGACAATTTGATTACTATATGTTCATATCTTGACTATTTACATAATTGTAATAATTTTTTTATTTTAGATTCTTGTAACATGGATATGATTCGGTTGTAATTTACTTGAACTGATGCGTTGGAGTGTGATAACCAATATCAAAATTTCAAGTCACCTACTCTTAGTCCCTTGACATGTTCATTCACGAAATGCACAACTTGATATGCAATGCATTAAGCTAGAATGTTACAAAAGCGAGTTGTCGATCAAATTTCATATTAGCGAAACATCCCTCCTCCAATCAAGGTGACAAATGAATCAACTTTCAAATTCTATATGGAAATCGGTAAAAATCGGTTGAGCATGGCAAGTATCCTCGATTATAGATTACGAATACCACATTGGAGGAACTACGGACTTACAAAAGCGTCATAATGAAGAAGAAAATATAATCTGCAAGATGAAACGCAGAGGTGAGATTGGCACAAAGGAATCTTGATCTTGAAATTTTGGAAACCTGAGGAGACCAATTTGGATCAAATTTTGTTGAGCATCGGCCATTGAAGGCATTGGTAAAGAACATGACAGACAACCAAGAAAGAAAGAACAATTGATGAGGTCATATCGGATCCGAATAAGTTTGAGGTAAAATTCATCAAACTTACAAAGACAAAGAATATTAACCTGACAAGCATAAGGCTACATTCAATCGAATAAAAGCAGGCTGACCTGAAGGTAGAAAGAACCGAGTGGAAGGGACTTTGTTACGGTATGCATCGACAATGAAAGTTGCAAATGGAAACTAAGAGCATCAAAATTACGGAAAACAAATATGTTCAAGGTGAGAGAGTTTAATGATATACACACTTGTTCATCCAACATCTTACTTGGAGATCGTAGACAAGCAAATAGTGAAATGGTTAGTGAATGCATAATCATAGACTAACTAACTTCAAGAAAATTTACACACCAACCGATATTGTGGAAGATATGATGACGGAGTATAATGTGTCCATCTCTACCAAAAAGCATGGAGAAGCGAAGGAAAAGCAATGGAAAAAGTAAGAGGAATCCACACGACTACACTATGATTCCTTCATTGGTTGCACATCTTAAAAAAAACAAATCCAGGTATCAATTAGAAACCATTTTTTTATGTTTTTAAAATTTCAATTACCAATATTAAATGATTTGGTTACCTATTAATTAAAGTTTGGCTAATAAATATAATAATTAAAAAAAAATAAAAATAATTTTTTTCATGCGAAGCGATTATATCTGATAAATATAACTATTTAAAAAGCATTTTAGACACCATCCCGAACACTATAAAAATTATTAATTTATGATTACTTGCAAGCCATTAGTACTACACTTAGAGCATTATCAACTACAAATATGGGCAATATGTAGTACATATATTTACATTGACCAAACTGGAAATTCATTTCAGGTTCAATTACAGCCTTGCAGTTGGATAATAATGGTCGATTCAAATATCTCTTCTTTGCAATAAGAGCATCCATTGAAGCATGGCGCCATTGTTTTCCCATCATTGTAATTGATGGCACCTTCATACAATCAACCTACGGGGTACACTTCTACATGTAAGCACTTTCAAGATCTGAAATGAAACATTATACCAATTGCTTTTGGAGTTGTGGGCGGTGAAAATGAATTATCACGGACATGGTTTTTCATTAATTTAAGAGATGCTTGTGGAGTTAGAGAAGGACAATGCATTGTTTCGAGATAGACGTGAAGCAATTATAAAGGGACTTAACGATGTGTTCCCGATGTCATACACGCGTTCATGCACATACCATATTTTGAAAAACATAAAAAGCAGGTTCAAAAAGAAAGGAGAAGAAGTCAAACAAGCATACAACGCGGCATGCGAGCTTACACAGTTGAAGAATTCAACATACACATGAATCGACTTGATGCGATTGATGCTCGAATAAGAAAATATTTGGAAGAAGAAGTTCATCTGAGACAAGTGTACAAGGCTTCATGGGATACATGGCGATACTCAACAATGACTTGAACACCATAGAATCTATTAATAATGCAATAAAGGAAATCGAAATCTTCCAATTGCATCAATGATTGAATACCTACGTTGTATGGTTCAAAGATGGTATTTCACTGAACAAACAATCAATGATGTCTTCTTTCACAACCCTTTCCACAACAAATGAGAGAAAATTGCAATCTAATATCATTGAGTCGAAAGAAACTTAAGGTAAGTCATACATCTTTTAAATTGTTAATACGCGTACCTACGACAAAATTGCATCTGAAATGAAATTAAACAAAGTTATGCAGTTTTGTTTTCCAGCATTAAAGTTTGATAAAGATACCAACATTACATATGACTTTCATTATTTCAAATTATATATACAAAAATATTATTATACATACTGACTACACAATTAAATGCTATTGTAGGTTGAGACATCAAACCTAGTGATTTTCACTGTTTATGATAACGTCAAACAATTTATCGTGGACATGGAACAAAAGACATGCACATGCCGAAAATTTCAGTACCATGAGATGCCTTGCGCTTGCAGCTTCTTCTTTGTTATTGGAAAGAGGAATTTGAGTACATTATGATTTTTGCTCGAATATTATTCAAATAAAACTTTGGTAAACCGTATTCAACTTCCATCATGCCATTAGATGACGAGAGACTTGGGATGTTCGAAGAATTATTAGAGCATATGTGTCAAACCACCAATCTGAAGACCCGGTAGGAAGACCAAAGAAAGGTGAATCTGAAGCATATATACGAAATTACATTTCAAAATAAGTGCGTGAGATGCGAAAAAAGGACACTGATAGAAAAACATCTCGATAAACCACCAATTTTAAGACCACGAAAAATTTGATATATCATACCTTACATAATCGGACATATTGTAATCATTTTAATCATTTTGCTTGTAATAATAAAAACAAATTTCAATTGCACGATATTTAAAGATGATTAATTTCATAATTAGTTAATTAAGTTGTATTTCTTCTTAATGGCATGTGATAATTGGATAATTAAGTTGTAAATCTTCTTTATGACGTTACGGCTACACACTAACATTTAATTGGAACCTTTAAATTCATAGTTGGCAACCAGCGGTCTTAGTGTTAAAAAAATATAATTGTAAGCTTTGTAATTGTTTTATGTATTTTATTTAATTATTAGTTTTTAAAGCGTAACATAAAAATTGATTACATTTCTTTGTATTCTTGGGTACACTATAAACATTAGAAAACCCATAGTATTTAGTTAAGCGAATTTTAAATTACTATACCAATTTGGTTACCAACAATTACTATTGATTATAACTATAACAAACGTTCTTTAGAAACCTTTATGACATTCTGCCTACACACTAACATTTAACTGGAAACCTTTGGATTCATAGTTGGCAACCAATTATCTTAGTGTTAAAAAATATAATTGTAAGCTTTGTAATTGTTTTATGTATATTAGTTAATCATTAGTTTTTAAAGCATATCATAAAAAATGATTATATTTCTTTGTATGCTTGGGTACACTATAAACATTAGAAAACTCATAGTATTTAGTTAATTGAATTTTAAATTACTATACCAATTTGGTTACCAACAATTACTATTGATTATAACAATAACAAACGTTCTTTAGAAACCTTTATGACATTCTGGCTACAGACTAACATTTAACTGGAAACCATTAGATTCATAGTTGGCAACCAACTGTGCCGTGTTAAAAAAATTATAATTGTAAGCTTTGTAATTGTTTTATGTATTTTAGTTAATTATTAGTTTTAAATCATAGCATAAAAATGATTACAATTCTTTGTATGCTTGGGTACACTATAAACATTAGAAAACCCATAGTATTTAGTTAAATGAATTTTAAATTACTATACAAATTTGGTTACCAACAATTACTATTGATTATAACAATAACAAACGCGTTCTTTAAAAACCTTTATATGATGATTGCAACCCATTATGAATAAAAAAGGCCAAAAATTTAAAAAAAAAGATTCATTAAATTTCTTTTTATCAATGTTTATTTACTAACATAAACTAATATAGTTACATTATAATCAAATTTTGGCAACGAATGAAAACATATAAATAACGTTTATTCTTTAACTTAAAATGAATGATTATGACAATAACAAACAATAGTTGGTAACTTTGGTATTCTTGTTTCCAACAAACCCAAACATAAAGAACAAATTCATGATACTGGCATTAGCTGTTTTCTATAATTTCTTGTTAGTATTAATTAATTAGTTACCAACAACAATAAAAAAAATGTTACCTATACATTCAAATTTGGCAACCAACTAAATCATAACAAACAAATACGTCGATAAGGTATAAAATGCTTATACATAAAATTTGTTAAGATTGAATGGTTACCAACCAACGATAAAATTATTACCCGTATATACAAAGATGTAAACCCTCTTGAACGAGAAAAAAATAATACCAATATTGTTTAAAAATAAAAAAAACAAAACAAAAAATAAAAAAGCGAACCAACAAAACAATATCATACGTGTAACGATAAAAATTAATACATCATTCCATCATCAAAATATTTATAATATCATTTCACATTCGATAACCATATCAAATGGTATCTAATGTCAAAACATAAATGAAAAATGATGCAAAACCAAACTAGACATCACTACCAATTACTGCACAGGTGTTGGGATTCGGACTTCATATCCGCTTTACTTGCTTGTTCCTCGCATGGATAAATAAATTGACACACGATTTCTTGCGGTATTGAGTTATTGGGAATGGATTTGGCGGTCTGATAGTCTTGTTGTGGAGAATATGTTCCACAAAAGAAATAGTGAACATACCACAATCAACGAAAAATAAAAAGATATAATGGAAATCGATCTGAGACATCATAATATATGGAAAACTAAAAAAATATAGAAAATGTAAACTTACCCATCAATTTGCTCAGGTAGACCCTCAGCAAATTCAAGATCAATCATATCATTTTCTCCTTTTGTGCGATATGGTTCACTATTGAAATCAATATCACATCTATTCTTCCAAAAACCACAACCAGACAATATAATCGGAAGAATGAAAATATAAGGCTCGCACACATCCATTATATTTGTTCGCATGATGTTCTGCTTACTCATGAAGAGAATTATAAACTACTAACACCCTACGATGGACATCAAAACCAATAAAACCAATGTCCGAGGCTGTCATATGAATGGGAAACATGACAAAATCAACATCAACCCACGGTTTGTTGACCTCCATATAAAACCCTTGAATGTACTCAGCCACATCAATGTTGCCCAACAACAAAGTTTTATCACCATTGTTATTACAATATTCCCCATATAAGTTGGTTAACTTCACATGAAACCAACAATTTGTTGTTGTAACCCTTAATTGGATATTGTTTGAGTATCTAGCCAATTTACGCATATAGTACAAACAGACGTTGATGTGCTGAACCAAAAATGAAACCATAATAACAATCAGATATTAACAAAAAAAAAACAAACTTTAATATAAGTTGTATTCGAAACAGAAACATATAGTAACCAAACTTATAAGATAAGATATCCGAAACTAACATGCATTAATTAAAAACAATAAAAAACTCACATCATCATCAAGCCATTGTCCGAGAGTCTTGACATAAAACCACATTTTGGAAGATATTGTAATAGACCCAAATCTGAAGGGAGGCTCTATTTTGTCATTGTTCCCAACAAATTTTTCAATTCTTCAAAACAAACACATATATCAAATATAAAATGAATGATTTTATCTCTGAGAAAAAAATAATATAAATATATTAAACTCCAATAAACATACCTTTTTCTATTATTTAAACCAATTTTAAACCACTGGTCAAACATGACATCTTCAGATTTCAAAGGCATTCCCATAAAAATGTCTGAAAATGCATACAGCCCTCTGCGTAATGTTTTATCATCAACAACAGCCGAAGTTGAGTCAGCAGAACCAAACTTCGACGTATAAGGACTCTTCAACACAGCACTCCTCGCATACGTACGGACAGGCCTACCAAGTGGGTTAGTTGCAGATTTTTCAACTTCAACACAATGGATTAAATCTTGAGTTGTCAAAACCATATCATCAAGCATCGGCATGTCTGCAGTTTCACTTTTACTGCCCTGTATTGGATTTTAAGACATGATACAAAATACTATTTCAATATCAAATAAAAAATTCTAAAAAGAATCAATATTAACATAAACACACCATAATTAAATTACTGCCCTGTATTGGATTTTAATACCCTATATTGGATTTTAAGACACACCGTAACTAAGTTACTAATACAACATGTAAATGTAACTAATATTGAAAAATTCACTAACCTCGGCCAGGTTGAAAGCAACAATTTCTTGACCAACGACTCGACTTAAAATATCAAAACTTGGAATATCATTAATCTTTTCAACCTACCAAAAAAAAAACATCTCATCAATATAAGACATAGGAATATAACATAAAAAAAATTGTAAAAAAATTTGTTACCTTTTCATTCTCCACATTAATTAGGACCCGCCTAGGTAAAAACAACAATCTCTTTACCATCGAATTTAAATTGCCATTCTTATCTTGAACACAGTAAAAAAATAAGGCCAAACAAATCAAAGATTTACTTAATAAACATAAAATAAAAATGGAAAATCTAACATATTTGTAAACCTTTGCATTGATTTCTTCAAACTTATTCGGACCAACCTCACCAACATTCGCAATATTACTTCCATGAAACTGTTTTAAATTGTCACCACCTTGATTTAGAACATCACCCTCGACCTTGAAACATCATCAACTACTACATTAACATTGCCACCATCAACATTCTCATCCATCTCAACATCATAAGCATCAACATTCTCATCCATCTCAACATCATCACCATCATCATCAAAATCATCATCATCATCGTATGAATCATCATCATTATCATCGTCATCACCATCACCATCATCATTAACATTTACACTTCTCCGTTTAAGAAAACTAGACTTTCCATAAAAGCGCTTTCTAAACATCTTTTAATGTCCATACAAATTTGAACATGAAACACCTGCAAATGATCTTTAACCTCAACACCCAAATTCTCGATTTCTTTCTTCACTTCCATCAACTTCCCTTCCAATGGCTTCACCCGTTCATCAATAATTTTTTCAAGATCAGAAATAGAAAACATAGGGTCTCTAACCTTCCTTAATGATTCAACTTTAATATCGGACCTTTTGGCTCCTTTGTCATTTCCAATCGAAAAATAAAAAACTCCTAAATCCAATGAAACTTCTCAACCTCCGTAGGAAGAATGTTTTGGATAGTCAACTGAAACAAATTAAAAAGCACCAAATATACCATATCAGAAACATTGAAAATAAAAAAGAAAAAAAGTCAGTACACAAAAAAAAAAAGAAAAAAAACCAATAACTTATGAAAAGGAAATCGCATTTAATGAAAATGGTAACGACGATACGACCGAACCAAAAACCGGTCGTTCAACTTCTCATTCTTGAGCCTTTCCTATCTCTCTCCATCCTAATAATCTGAATTACGAATCATTATCATCAATCTGAAACCCCGACTTTCAATGTGGGAATTGTTTGAAACAAGAAAACTTGAAACACATAAGGTAAACCACTAAGCTTGTAAGATTTACAATAACTATCACTATAAAATTGTATATCACCCCACCGAACTTATCCTTCTTTACATGTCCCTTTACAATGAGGGATAGAGAATTCTTTGTTTGTTCAAAAGCAACTTTTCCCCATGGATAACTTGCAACATCACCGTATGACAAAAAGTTAAACAAAACTTCATCAACATAATTATCGAAAAGCGAGTAGCTAGTATGAAATTAAAAACCAAGAAAATGATAGACATCTAATTGCCTCATCATCATCATCAAAACAAGCACTCCTATAAATCCTCCCTATAGTAGAGCGAGTTAGAACCTCATTTTGAAAAAATTTCTTAACCAAAAGTTTTCAATCCCTTGAAACTACCAATGTCTTCATCTCGCTTGCCAATTTAGACCCGAAATTAAACAAAATTCGAGCGATCCAAATCTAACCCTTTTCTCGCCAAATCTGAACCACATTTCCCCACTATCCTCCGATAAACTTCCCTAATCAAAGCATGATGTAATATTTGGGAAAACATCTGGAATTTGCCCAAAATCTAAAAATTTACCAAAAACAATTCGACTTAAACTTATCCAACCGAAATACGAGATAATTTATTTTTATAATATTTGGAACATTCATTTCACACCAATATATAACTTTTGCGAAAAAGTTCCGTTGATGCTCCTCATAGAAAAACTCCCAAATCGAAAATGCAAAAATATACATTACAAAAACAAATTTGGGAAAGCAAAATATAACATCGAGAAACTTTAAAACCAAAACTATTAAATCAAGAATACACAAAAAACACTAATCTTGATAACCAAATAATATCGATAAGAGACCAAAAACCAATTAATCATCAAATTATTTAATATATAACGAATTATAAGCGAGACGATTTAGAAAATAATACTAACAACACATCCACACGACAACAACATAACCATTTTTCCACAAACATTAAAAACATGCATCGATCTCCAACTCTTTTATAATAAAAAATCATTTTATCATTATGAAATAATCGGTTTCCATAATGATAAATGTTGGTAACAACAAAACACAATTAGCAAGTAATCATCAAAAGATTGTCAACATACATAATCACAATAATGTAAACTACTTACCAAGACATAATACTACACTATTAACTGACTCACAAATATGAATAGCAAACAATAATGTAAACAAATTCAATTTAAAAATCATTAAAGCAACTAGAACTCTAATGTAATATAATACATTTGAATAACTATGAAATCTTCATTTTCCAAACATACACATGTTAGAAACCAAAACTCAATTAACAAGTTACCATCAAAACATAAACAACACGCATAATAACAACAATGAAATTTAGATACTAATCTTTGAAACTAAACACAATCGGAAACACTGTAAAGGTTGAAACATCACCTTAAACAAAAACAAAAATAAATGTAAACAAAAACAACAAAAAAAATATATTATTTAAAAAAAAAAACAAACCTTCAATTTTTTTTTGCCTGGAAACAATTTTTCGTTTGTGAGCCTCGACTGCATCTTCTTTCCCCTCTTTTTTTGAAGAAACTTCAAAATCAGAATCGAAGCATACCAATGATTTAGCCTTCTTATTGGTATGTCTACCCATATTCTTATCTTCACCTCTCCGATTTCAACATTAACAACTTCCCCGTTTTAAAGACTTTGCCATTTTATCACTCCCCTCTGCAAATTTCTTCATATCCTTTCTACAATCATCATCCCTAACCCGGTTTACCCTTCTCATCACTCATCTTATGCCCAACTCCTCCATTTTCTTCCTCGTAGACACCATCCCAAATAAAACCAAAATAAATCTAAGAATGTAGAAACGAGAAACCACACTGACTTACAAATAATCACGAGGATAAGAATAATACTGAACACAACTACCACCGAAACCAAAAACGCCGATGAAGCATCTCTGTAGGGAAGAACTAAGGCCAACAACATAAAGAAGAAAGGATTAGCATAAGGAGTTTCAAAAACACGAATAAAGGGTTTCCAAATGAAAAACGTAGACTAACAAAGATAATAACAAAATTTAAATTAAAAAAGCGAGCCCACTCTCTGCATAAAAGCGTTATCGGTTTTTTCAAAATTAAACCCGAATTGCCATGTCACCAAAGACATTAAATAACACACCATAATTAAAGGGATATTATATTTTCACTACTAATGAAAAAAAAAAAATTTATATATATTAAAATGTAAATATTTAATGAGTGCACTACTTGTGACGACCCCAAAATAGGTCCATTCCATCCAACCCATTCGAAGTCGCCAAATACATGGTATGCGAAACAACTACAACTTTATTATCACAACAATAAAATCTGAGTTTAAATACAAATATTATCTTCTAGACAATATTTATACTCAAATAAATCCTCATCACATTTATTGATACATTATTTTACAATAATGGTGAGGACTACTAAACAACTCTCTCTAGAACCTTCATTCCATACCCCAAACTAGTACTCGCTACATTCTCGCCTCCCGAGAAGAAAAAATGGAACAACAAGGAAAAGGGTGAGCTCAATTAGCCCAATAAAGAATATTATGACTAAGATAATATACAACAAATTATCGTTAGTCTCAACGAGGAAAAACCGATAGAATACAATAGCAAACAAGTTTCGGATCAATATTCGCAGCGGAAATAATAATTCATAGAAGAGTTACGTGAGAATGAAATCTACTATAATCTATGAATTTAACAAATCCATCATCAATATTTTATCCTGTAAACATCAATCAATATTCATCTCAAATCAAATATTCATCTTTGCACTACTGAAGCCAAAGATATTCATCAATCGTCGTGTTCATCTCAACACTGTTCATCTTTTGCACTAAAAGCCAAAGATATTCCTCGATCGGTCATGTTCATTTAAACACTGCTCATCTTTGCACTACAGCCAAAGATATTCATCGATCGGTCATGTTCATTTAAACACTGCTTCATCTTTTGCACTACTGGGCCAAAGATATTCTTCGAAATCATTCATCTTTGCACTACAAAAGCAAAAGATATTCAATAATATCATCATTTAAGATCGAGGATGATGAAAATATTTTTAAAGAACGAATCCAAAGATTGAAACAAAATGACAAGGATTAAGGATTAAGGATTCAGTACTTTGTTTTATCCATGTCCAACAATACCTCAAAAATAATCATAGTGGTGTAAAATTCAAGAATGATCAAAACATGGATACTGATCAAAGCTAGTATCCAAAATAGATATTTTGGACGAAAAGAAAATTTTCATTTTTCATGAATAGTCTCAGATTATAGTGAATAGTCTTGATATCGTGAATAAGTAACTCAGAGCACCAAAAGATAGAAATTCCACAAAAAACATCTTCACGCTTACATGAATAGTACTTGAATAGTAACTCATGAATAGTAACTTCGTGAATAGTAACTCATGAATAGTAACCCCGACATGAAAAAGTTCCAAATTTGATAAAAGTTCCAACCAATATTTCAAAGATAATGATATTGAAGAAATAATATCATTTGAGAAGAAAATAACATCCCTTACCTCAAAGAATCGATTACTTGGAAGGAAAGGTCTCAAGTGATCTTTGAATGAAACTTGTCTTGAAACAAAGACTCTCAAAGTATCTAAATACTCACAAAATACGCTCAATAATATAGAGAGAAGAGAGAAAACTTTGTTTACGGTGTGATTTTCAATTCTAACTTAGCCCTCTATTTATAGGAAAATGTTAGCCCACCAAAGCGAGACTTGACTGCTACACGATGGCTTTACATGCTTCTTATTGCCACCCACCACATTTGAAATAAAATTCAGCACATTTTTCACCAACCACAAGTGGGGCCCACTCAATTCTAGAATTTTCCACCAAAATCAATTATAAACCTAATTTAAATCCGACACCTCTTAAAATTCACAACAAATCATTCGTGCATTTTAACGGTTCAAAATTTGTGGACATATACTCAACTTATGTATGTATAACATACCCAAAAATTACCACAATCCAACGGTCGGATTAAAAATTATAACCCCATGATATATCTCAAAAACCCCGATTTGATTTTTAATACCTCCAATCCGATAAAATAATCTTGATAAAACACCTCAACATTAATTCCTTCATTAATAACCACATAAATAAATCCATCATTTATATTCATATAAAATAAATATTTCCTTATCATATGAATCAATAATTAATTATTCACAAATAATATTACGAATCACATTTATAATGAACCAAATTTCTCCGGGAAAGAGGGGCTTTCCAATAAGGATCTCTCATCTTGCTGGCGCTTGATTAGGTGACCAAACCTCTCCTTAGATGAAACTTTCTAGACATTGCCAATAATGTTATCTAATAATATTATTCAAATAATATGAATTATTGATCCGATAATGGGAAATCTTTGCATGCGATGACAATTATTGAACAACAATAATATAAAATATCAACGCAAAGAATTATTGAATCAATAAAATATTGAGCGAAGAACTCATCGTGAAAATTATTGAGTAGTGCCATCTTACGTAAGGATCAATAATTCAACAATCTTTATGCAATACCGGTGTCTTCTTTATGCAACCACGCCAGACATCGTATTTTAACCACCGGTATTCAATGATCTTAACTGAGAATAACTACTGTCTTAATTCAGTAATAACTACGCCTGTTATTTATAACCACCCAAACTTTATCGTTTTCCTCATCCAATCGCTTTCCGTTATGGGCCCACACATGGTCATGCTGCTGCATCGTGCGAATATTCTCAAGCGATTTGAATATTCCACGACCAAACGAATATTCCCAAACAAAAATGAATATTTTATAACCACTTGCTTATTTTGAAATATTTGCATATTTAACCCTAACTATCCACATTAATCAAATCAACCCTTACTATTTCAAGATAATAAATAAAGGAAATTCCTTTTATTTAAAAAATTTGGGTCTTACAACCTCCCTCCTTATGAAATTTCGTCCTCGAAATTGACGTACGTACCTGGTGTTTCGAAAAGGTAAAGATACCTCGCTTTCATTTTCGTTTCCAACACCCAGGTCATTTCCTCAATAACATGGTTTCTCCACAAAACTTTAACTTATGGTATAACCTCGATACATAGGTCATGTTCTTTCCTCTGCAAAATCTTGACAGTACCTCCTCGTGCGTTAAGTCTTCTTGCTATCTCGTCCTGGGTTCTAACTCAATGACGTGTTTGGTCGTCCACATATTTACGTAACAT
The DNA here is from genome assembly GCA_020205615.1 of Panax quinquefolius. NCBI lineage: Eukaryota > Viridiplantae > Streptophyta > Magnoliopsida > Apiales > Araliaceae > Panax > Panax quinquefolius. The sequence continues at coordinate 175,156 of CM035155.1, read as the reverse complement.
CGATCGTGAAAAGCGTTATGAACACGCGTCATACTTGGTGGTAAAAGCGAGTCTATAGGCCACGGTTCCTATTCGATCGAGAATTTCAAATGGATTAATAAATCGAAGGTTTGAGCTTTCCTCACCTCACCGATTCTCGCTTTTAAAATAACGACTTCTTGCACCTCCTTCTTCAAATTCATCACTCGGTGTGTAGCTTGAATGACTTTAACTTTATCGATTAAAGTCGATTATACTCAGATATCATCACGCACTCAGATATCATCACGTGGGTACCTAGAGTTTTATCTCCATCTCTATTATTTGTATATTATACTGAAATGAGTCTTTGACAATATTGTACTCGTACTTGTATACGATTTTCTACTCAACACGTCGGCTACCACGTTCGCTTTTTCGAGGATGGCATGGTCGAAACATATCTTTGAAATGAGTCTCCTCTTGAGTTCTTGAAGCTCTTCCCACATTCCTTGCTCCATTCGAATTTTGTATCTCTACGAGTCAAATTGCGATAATGGAATAGCGATTCGAGAATATCCTTCAACGAATCTCCGATAATAACCAACTAAGCCTGAAAGCTACGTATTTCGATTCTCGACTTAGGTTGCTCTCAATCGCGACTCATATCCCAATCTTGGATAAGACGTCACAATGACACTATCGATTTTACTATCGCATCAATATGACGTCCCTATAGAGAGTCGGCTTAGGTGAATTCCACAAAGGAAGTCACAAGATAAAGGCTCAGTACCAAATTTTATAATTGAATTTTAACTCACGAAGTTCAATAGAGCCATTCGATATGAGATTTTAGAAATGAGTTTTATCTTCGGGTTCAAATTGATACAAAATTTAATATCGGGCTTTGGGAGTAAGCCAAGAAATTCTTCAGAAATACGTCGGAAAAAATCAATAACAACGGAATATTATTCAAATCGACGTGTCTTTATTCAAATCCATAACATGGATTAAGAAAACTTGACATCCGTAATAAACGAATGACTTCACGGCTTGATTGAAAATGTTTGACTACAATGGTTTGATTGCTTGAATTGAATAACAGTTTGCTTAGGAATATGAAAACTAACAACCTTACGAAAATAATCAATTTTGGCGTGATGAGTAGTTAACCTTAAAATCACATCAAAAGCAAATATCTCTATAGAAATATGGTTAACGGGTAATGTGATAGTGCCAACCCGAATCAAGCAAGATTTTTTAAACAACGGATGTAATGAAAGTTTCTCTAAATCTGAGTCTCCATAAATAGGTCAAAGTCTAATTTCTCCGTAGTCGAGTTCAAACGTTGGTATGAAGCAAGAGAGATAAAAGAATGGGTAGAACCCAGGTATCAGTAAGGTATAAACATCGCAAGAATTTATAATTAACTAACCCGTACTAACCGTTCGGGTTCCTCGTATTTTTAATAACCATCACGACAAACGCTTCTTCCAGAATCGTTGACTTTGACTTTTCGGGACATCCTTTTGAGTCACCGCCTCAACGCACTAGGTTTCGATATCGTCTGATCTCGAAAGCGATATGTCCTTCTTTTCCACAATTATAGCATACCTTAAATCTGTTGTGGGCGGTTTGAAATGATATGTCCCTCTTTCCGCATTTTGTAACATACGACCGATGGTCTTTCTCCTCCTTGGAACCGATTGCCATACGTTGCCGTCTTCACGTAGTGGTTGTTGAATCTCCTCTTTTAAAATCTCCTCCCAACTCGCTTCTATTTTCATGGCCACGATTACCACGAGTGGTTACCACCTTTGTCCGTATTCTTCTTTCTCACTTTGGTTATCGTTATTACGATGACTACTATCTTTGGTATGATCCTCGTTATGGTCCCCTCGGTTGAACGTACTCGTTATCTCGCCTAACAATCGAGCCTGTTTACAACATCTCCGAATAGAGAAAATTTATGAAAATGAGATCTTGACGTATCTTAGGGTTTCAAACCTCTCGAAACATCCGCGTCATCGTTCCTCATTCTCCACCAAATGAGGTGCAACACGGATAACTCCGCAAACTTCGCCTCGTCTTTGGGACACCGCCATGTTATTCTCGCTCCAATCTAATAAACTCCACTTCCTTCATATAGCGAATACTTTCGTAAAGTACTTGTCATTGAATCTGCTTCAAAAACGTCTCCGGACATCTTTGAAGCTGTAATGGATGGGTACGCTTCCTGATGATTCCCACCGATGTCCGCCTCACCACGGAACATAAAAGTAGCGAATGGAACTTTCGTTCCTCCGTACATCCCAAGACATCGAATATCTTGGTAATTTGCTTGACCCATGTTTCCGCCGATCGGATCTGGCTTTCCCAGCATTCGTGGTCCCAACTCTTTGAATCGCTTGCATTTGTGACCACCCGTGAATCGCTATCATCTCCTCCTCAGATTTTGAACACGAGTCTCCTCGTCTCGATTTTGCATGAACTGCAAAAAGCTTCTAAACATCCCTCGTTCATCATCGCTTTCAATTGGTGTTATTCATGGAGGTACATTGCCACTTGTTGCACGTTCTCCTCGTTGTTAAGTACAGCATCTCCACGGTCTCATTTACACCACTATTAATATTCTCATCGACATTCTCAATTCATCATTATAAAACAAGGGTTAATTAAATAAATTAACAAATCACATAATACCCTATATTACGACCAACCAACAATAAGCTTAGGTAGGACACACTAGCGAAGGATTTACTCTCTCCTCCTCCTAGTTCTATTCCCCGATCTCCGCCAGAGATCATATCCCTAAGCTCGATATTAACCGTGTGACGACCCCAAAATAGGTCCATTCCATCCAACCCATTCCGAGTCGCCAAATACATGGTACGTAAACAACTACAACTTTATTATCACAACAATAAAATCGTGAGTTTAAATACAAATATTATCTTCTGTACAATATTTATACTCAAATAAATCCTCATCACATTTATTGATACATTATTTTACAATAATGGTGAGGACTACTAAACAACTCTCTCTAGAACCTTCATTCCATACCCCACTAAGACTTCGCTACATTCTCGCCTCTCCGAGAAGAAAAATGGAACAACAAGGAAAAGGGTGAGCTCTCACTAGCCCAAGAAAGAATATTATGACTAAGATAATATACAACAAATTATCGTTAGTCTCCAACAGGAAAAATCGATAGAATACAATAGACAAACAAGTTTCGGATCAATATTCGCAATGAAATAATAATTCATAGAAGAGTTACGTAGAATGAAATCTACTATAATCTATGAATTTAACAGTCCATCATCAATATTTTATCCTCAGTAACATCAATCAATATTCATCTCAAATCAAATATTCATCTTTGCACTACTGGGCCAAAGATATTCATCAATCGGTCGTGTTCATCTCAACACTGCTCATCTTTGCACTAAAAGCCAAAGATATTCCTCGATCGGTCATGTTCATTTAAACACTGTTCATCTTTGCACTACAGCCAAAGATATTCATCGATCGGTCGTGTTCATTTAAACACTGCTTCATCTTTTGCACTACAAAATAAAGATATTCTTGAGAAATCATTCATCTTTGCACTGTGCCAAAGATATTCAATAATATCATCATTTAAGACCGAGGATGATGAAAAATATTTTTAAAGAATCGAATCCAAAGTGAAACAAAATGACAAGGATTAAGGATTAAGGATTCGTACTTTGTTTTATCCATGTCCAACAATACCTCAAAAATAATCATAGTGGTGTAAAATTCAAGAATGATCAAAACATGGATACTGATCAAAGCTAGTATCCAAAATAGATATTTTGGACGAAAAGAAAAATTTTCATTTTTCGATGAATAGTCTTGATTCGTGAATAGTCAAGATATCGTGAATAGTCTTGAGTATCGTGAATAGTAACTCTGACACCAAAAGATAGAAATTCCACAAAAAAAACATCTTCACGCCTACTTAATAATAGTACTCGTGAATAGTAACTCATGAATAGTAACTCGTGAATAAGAACTCATGAATAGTAACCCCGACATGAAAAAGTTTCAAATTTGATAAAAAGTTTCAACCAATATTTCAAAGATAATGATATTGAAGAAATAATATCATTTGAGAAGAAAATAACATCCCTTACCTCGAAGAATCAAGATTTCTAAGGAAAGGTCTCAAGTGATCTTTGAATGAAACTTGTCTTGAGCAAAGAACTCTCAAAGTATCTAAATACTCACAAAATACGCCTCAATAATATAGAGAGAAGAAAAACTTTGTTTCGGTGTGATTTTCAATTCTAACTTAGCCTCTATTTATAGGAAAATGTTAGCCCACCAAAGCAGACTTGACCTGCTACACCGATGGCTTTACTCGCTACTATTGCCACCCACCACATTTGAAATAAAATTCAGCACATTTTTCACCAACCACAAGTGGGGCCCACTCAATTCTAGAATTTTCCACCAAAATCAATTATAAACCTAATTTCCGAATCCGACACCTCTTAAAATTCACAACAAATCATTCGTGCATTTTAACGGTTCAAAATTTGTGGACATATACTCAACTTATGTATGTATAACATACCCAAAAATTACCACAATCCAACGGTCGGATTAAAAATTATAACCCCATGATATATCTCAAAACCCGATTTGATTTTTAATACCTCCAATCCGATAAAATACTTGATAAAACACCTCAACATTAATTCCTTCATTAATAACCACATAAATAAATCCATCATTTATATTCATATAAAATAAATATTTCCTTATCATATGAATCAATAATTAATTATTCACAAATAATATTACGTAATCACATTTATGATGACCAAAATACATTCCCTGAAAGAGGGCTTTCAATAAGGATCTCCTCTACTGGCTGCCGCCATTATTAGACCCAAACCTCTCCTTAGGCGTAACTTTCTAGACATTGCCAATAATGTTATCTAATAATATTATTCAAATAATATGAATTATTGATCCGATAATGGGAAATACTGTGTGCGATGACAATTATTGAACAACAATAATATAAAATATCAACGCAAAGAATTATCAATCAATAAAATATTGAATAAACTCTTCAGAAAATTATTGAGTAGTGCCATCTTACGTAAGGATCAATAATTCAACAATCATCGTGCAATACCGGTGTCTTTCTTGTGCAACCACGCCAGACATCAGTATTTTAACCACCGGGGTATTCCAATGATCTTAATCAGAATAACTATACGATCTTAATTCAGTAATAACTACGCCAGTTATTTATAACCACCCAAACTTTGTCGTTTTCCTCATCCAATCGCTTCACATTATGGGCCCACACATGGTCATACTATTGCATTTAATATTCCCCCACAACATCTGAATATTCCACGACCAAACGAATATTCCCAACAAAATGAATATTTTATAACCACTTGCTTATTTTGAAATATTTGCATATTTAACCCTTAACTATCCACATTAATCAAATCAACCCTTACTATTTCAAGATAATAAATAAAGGAAATTCCTTTTTATTTAAAAAAATTTCGGGGTCTTACAACTATTGTTGTAATTACTTTTCAAAATGTAATATAAACTGTAAATTACCCTCTTTTTTTTGTGAATGCAAAATAAGGTCCTTTTTTATGTCAAAAATTTTGGGTTTTATTAGGTCTTTTTTCTGTCAAAAAACTTGGATATTGAACCCTCAAGTTTGATGTTTTAATCATTAGACCATCAGAACACCTTAGACAGTTATTAAATTACCCAAATAATAAATTATATATCAAATCAATTCATTTCCCTAACAAAATATTAAAATACAAATGTACTATTATTAATGAACTATTGGTTTTCAATCAACTAATATTGGGATAGCTATTGGTTTTCAATGAACTATTATTATTATTATTATTGGTATTGTTGTTGTTTGTTGTTGTTGTTGTTGTTATTATTACTTTTATTATTATTATATTATTATTATTATTATTATTATTATTATTATTATTATTATTATTATTATTATTATTATTATTATTATGATTTGTGATTTGTTGTTGTTGTTGTTGTTGTTATTATTACTATAATTATTATTATTATTATTATTTTATTAATATTATTATTATGATTTATTATTATTATTGTTATTATGATTATTATTGTTAATATTATTTATTAATATTATTATTTTATTTTTATTATTATTACTATTATTATTATTATTATTTATTATGAGTATAAGTATTTATTATATTATCGTTGTTATTGTTTTTATTATTATTATTATTTTTGTTGTTGTTGTTATTATTATTATTTATTAATAATATTATTATTAGTTATTATTTTTATTATTATTATTAATACAACAACAACAATAATAATAATAATAAGGTTCAAATGGTCTAATGGTCAAAACCTCAAACATGGTGTTTTTGGTTCAAATTTAGGGAACAATATGTTTTTGGGAATTAATTTGGTAAAAGTACACGTCACCTAGTCAACGCGCACATGTGGCACCCGAGGGTTCAATATCCAATTTTTTGACAGAAAAAGGGCTCGTTTTGCGTTGACCAAAACAAATGAGCTCAATATCCAAAAACCTCTAAAATTCAGTAATCACATTTGAATTTTACCCTATATGCGAATTGGTGATATTTGTGTCAAACACGCCTTCCGATTTTACATGCATTTGGATTCGCGATCCAATGTTTGTGATTTGCTTGTGTAACATTATTTGATTTGCCTGTGTGGCAATGCATATTTCTGTTTCGTTCTGAGCTCGGTATGAAATAACATCCAATCCGTTTGATTCAGTCTATTATTTCGTTGTGTTAGTTTTGTTCGTTTTAGTTCAGTTTATTTGATTGAGTTAATTATTTTAGTTCATTATTCTTGTACTTTATATCCGTACTGGGTATTTTGTTCATGCTGTATTTTTCTTCCGACAGGTCAAGTGTGATGAAAGCTCCCTTCTTTCCAATAGTTTAAATATTATGTTTAGATTATGATACATCAGTTTATTTAGAGTTGTAATAACTATTTTAGAACGTAGTTTGAGTCAATTTTGACATTTATTAAGATTGACTTGTAATATTTATCGATTATTAGAGATACTCTTTTTGTCGTGTAGAGCTCTCTATTTATTTTGAAGCTTTGTTACATTTTATGGTAAAGTCTCTTTTTATTTCAGAAAGAGGGTATTACATGTATACACATGTTGTTAACTGTTAAGTAATATTAAATATATGTAGATTTTGTGGTAATAAATACATATAAATAATGTAGAGGGAAAGATGGAATTACATAAATTTAGAAATGTGAATGACTGTATTTTCTTATTTAATGTACTCTTTAGACGTGTTGATGAAGTTGAAATGCGTTAAACTTTTTAAATTTCCTACCCAATAACAAAGGAAGGGAAGAAAAGAATCTGATATTGAGAAATGAAGTGAATTGAATAGAAAATGAAAGATCAATAAATGAATACATTAATGTAACTCAAACTAAACTTATTTGAGTCAACTCCATTAACCAAATAAACTCACTGAATTGAAAATTACAGTAGATTGCCTATTGGATAGATACGGAGGTATTGATTGGTTAGATATTTTTCTGGTTTTTTTAGGATTGAAAATGAACTTGAGTGGTTCAAAACCAGGTTCGAGACCGACTCGAAAAATTTGAGCGAGGCTCGGATTCGATACTTAAACAAGTCAAATTCGAATCAATTTTGATACTCGGATATTTATACGAGTCGAATATGAACCGCCCACTGTTCGCTCACCGGCTCATTTAAAGTATTGAATTTTTCTTAACTCACCGATCTATATAAGTTCAATTTTTACTCGTATACAGTATCAAATATATTCAATTTATTTTATATATTATTTAATAATTAAATTTTAGAAGTGAAAGTAATTTTTATGTTTCTCGTACATGTTCATTAATTGATTCAAGAGTAATAATGTCGTATCATTATTTTTTTACAAGGTTCAATAGATCTAATTTGAAGTGTTCAAATTTAAATTATTCCAACTACTCACTAAGTTAATTTTATCTATTTTTTTCATAATATAAATGATTCAATTCTAATTCGTGTATCTCAAATTCTCGCGGATAGCTTCAATAAAAAATCAGTCGAGTACAATAGAACTAGTTGAGTTCGAATCAGAGCAAAAATTGCAAAATTATATTCAAATCCGAGTACCTTAAATAAGTTTCAAGTAGAATTTGAACAAACTACTCATAATCATTTTCACCCCGTTGTACGTTTTATTAGATTTTTTTTTTTTGTAATATTATATAATGATGATTAGAGATTTTTCAAAAAAATGGGGAAACAATTCTGATACTAAAATGTGGCCACAACTAATTCTTTTATACTATTTTCAGCCATATGCAGTCTACTAAAATTAATAGAATCATATGGGAGATAGCCGTATGTTTCCAAATAATTATGTAGTGGAATAGTTAACTCGTACAAAGCCAGTACCATAAATTCTAGTAATCAACAAAACGTCTCCTTTATAGCTCCTCTAGTAACAAAGAGTATTATTTTCTTTTTCTCAAAATTCCCACGAGCCCTTAATTGCTTTAAGTGACATCTTCATCACTGTAATTGATCCTTCCTCGTATAGGAAATCTCTGAACTAGGTTGATTTAAGTAATTACATTTTAAGGAAACTTCATGCATGCAAGTCCTTGTTTGAATTCCATGCAGGGGCTTTCTGAATATCACCTCCGTTTTCTACATTAATCAATGGATCACTTTCACTTTCCTTTGCCTGCAACCATAAAAAGAAAAAGAAAAAAAAGAGAGAAGATGATCAGTAATCCAGATTTTATTTATCTCAGAATATATCACAAACTACAAAGTAAATATGGATTTGAACATATTTCATTTTTATCTGATAAGTTGATCAAGAAAAACCTAAATCACTACAGCAGAAAGCTACAAAAGTGATTATTCACCTGGGACAACTGTGCTGATGCTTCACTGGCCTTCTGCTGTTGGGTCTCACGAGTGCAATAATAAGAATAGAGTACCATCCCAACAACAGCAACCAGGATGCCTAGAATGTTCCGCCAACTAAATGGGTCTCGGAGTAGAATATAGCCAAAGGCCAAAACTAGGCATGTTTTTAGGTGTCCTAGGACCTGATAAGTTACTGGAGATGTCTTTCCAATTACCAGAAAGGTGCTGAAGTTTACAGAAACTGATATTAAGCAGGAAAGCACAATGAATGCCTGCAATGAAAATAATACAGAGATGGAATAAAATTTCATGCAATATTCAACTGCCTCCAGGAAAACAAAAAAGATATGATAAGAGGGTTTGAATCTCACCAGCACATAAGGGGTATAATTGAAAGCAAATACATTCTTATTTGTCAAAAACCCATCAACAAACGGGCCTACAAGAAACAGCGTGATTGCCTGATAGGGGCAGGATTGATATAGGAGCTGGGTTGAAGAAACCTTGAACTTCTTCTGGATGGTATTGGTCATCTGACAGCAACTAATAAAGGATTTACAATGACCACGGAGTTGAACATGGCACACAACCACAAAATGATAATTCTTCAATTTCTTGAAAAACAAGATTTCTTTTAGGACCAGAAACAATTTTTATTTAGTCAAAAAACATGGAAGCAAATAAAGAATAAACATGCTTGTGAAAGTCAAAGTCACTTCAGCTTGGATACAATTTGGGCAACACAGGTCGTAATCACGGCAAGCAGAGATAAGACACTACCAACGACATTGAGCTGCAAGTCGGTAACAGTTGCAATTCCGACGCCCAAGAGAAGGACAGTAAGCGAAAGCTGAACGTTCCTACTGCATACAGCGATCATGGAAGTATATGAGCATGCATACTACTCAGGTACATATACATTATACATAAAGAGTAGATCAAGTCACAAATGCTAACAATTTAAAACATACTGTTACTCACGAGGAAAGTAAAAAGGAGTTGAAACATACTTTTTAAAAGCTTCATGTTTCAGTCTTATACATGAAGCTCCAAGTAACCAAATAGGACTTGGTTAGATTAGCTGGGGATGGTTTGTATATCTCAATAAATTAGATAATGAAAGAGCATCTGAACCTAAAAAGCTGATTGGTAACTAATGTGTAAAAACATTTAAATGACACTATTTTACTATTTAACCCTGAACGGTTTGAAAATTTTATTTGGTAATTTTAAATATTCAGTCTAATAAAAAACGGAATGAATAATACTGTTGAATGTATTTATACAAAAATATTCATATACTCTAGTGATTAAATGAAATAACCCGGGTCAAATTCAGAGTCTGGAACAAATCTCGAATCAAATCGCAAGTCCGAATCGAATCCATCCAGACAAGGCCTTAAACCACTGATCCAATAGTATCTTCTTGGGTCATCTTAGTCCACCACAGACTCGTCCAAAAGGTCATGACTTGAAGATAATATTGGTAGTAACTTATTTCTTTATATGTAGACAAATTTTTTTGGGGTGTAGCAAACTCCCCCACTTAAATTTCTGACATCCCCGTCAGAATCGATCACACACACGGTCTACAGATCTTTGTCTCTAGCCATTGTGGGGATAATACCGGCCGACTTCGTGTCCCCATCTCCAGACCTCCCTCTATCCATTGTGGGATAATACCACCAGTCTTCCGATAACCCGATTAGATGACCCGACCCGAGCTTTCGAGAGTCGGCTTTGATATCATATGAAACAACCTGCGTCGAATCTTGAGTTCGGAACAAATCTCGGGTCAAATTCCAAGTCTGAATCGAATCAAATTCATCCAAATAAGGCCTTAAACCACTGGCTCAATAGTATTTTCTTGGGTCCCTTATCTTTCGATGTGGGACTGGGGTGTTACATTAAATATTAAACAAATCACTTTAAAAAATTTAGCAACAATGTATAATATGATGACTGAAGAAATTGAGAAGCTGATTTCATTCAAGTTTCTTTCTATTACATCAATTGATATATATATACACAAACATCCTAATCACAGTTATAGTAATTCTTAAATTACAATAATGTGTACACACTGATTAAAGAAGCTACAATTATGGTATATCTCTGTCATATCTTCTAACACTCCCCCTCAAGTTGGTATATAGATGTCTCGCATACCCAACTTGAAACATAGTGGATGAAACATCTTATTACTAAGACCTTTAATCAAAATATCAGCAAGTTAATTTTCTATTTTGACAAAAGATAAGCAAATAAGACCACTAGTTAATTTTTCTTTGATGAAGTGCCTGTCAATCTCCATGCTTCGTTTTATCGTGTTATACTGGGTTGTTTGCAATACTAATGGCTGCCTTATTAGCACAAAATAACTGCATAGACCTTTTAGTTGTAACACCCAAATCTTCTAGTAAAGTTTGAAGTCACATTAGTTCACATATACCCAAGGCGATAGTTCGATATTCCGCCTCAGCACTAGATCTTGCAATCACGGACTATTTCTTACTACGCCAAGTAATAAGATTACCTCCAACAAATGAACAGTAACCTGATGTAGAACGACGATTCTCTATAGAGCCAACCCAATCTGAGTCGGAAAAAGCTCAAACTCTCATATGACTATGTGGTGCGAAAAACAACCCTTTTCCAGGAGCAGATTTGAGATACCTCAGAATCCTGTAAACAGTTTCCATGTGACAATGTCGAGTATACCCTTTTGCAACTAGCCTGACTTTGAGTCTCCAAACCGTCCCATCTGGTTTCTGTTTGACTGTATATACCCATTTACAACCAACTGGTTTTTTTCCCGCAAGGAAGAGTAACTAGTTCCCATGTATCATTCTTTTTTAGGGCATTCATCTCCTCAATCATAGTCTGTTTCCAATTCTCATCATTAATTGCTTCTCTCCACCCCCCCTGAGGAAAAGATATTGAAGACAAGGAAGAAACAAATGAGTGGTAGGATGCATATAATTTATTATAGGCTACGAAATTAGAGATAGGATGTTGAGTACAAGATCTAACCCTTTTTCTAAGAGCAATAGGAATGTCAATATCATCAGAAGAACAAGTAGGAGAAAGATTCTCACCATTAGCATTATCAAGACTAGGTTCAGAGCAAAGTTGGTGTAGTGGTGCAGAAATGGTAACCTTATTCTTGCCCCTTCGAACATAGGTCCTCAATTCAGGCTCAGGCTCATTCTGTCTAGCACATGACTCTTGTAACTGTAACTCCCCCTGTGTAGAATTATCAAGAACAACAACAGGAACAGGAGAAGATGATATAGTAGAACTTGTAATACCAGCCTCAGGAGGAAGTTTCTTCTCATCAATAACATCCTCCCCCTGAGGAGAAGGTGAAGAAGAATAAAAATGTTCTAATTCCCAAAAAGTTACATCTCTAGCGACAAATATTTTGTGAGAAGGATGATAACATTTATAACCTTTTTGGGTTGGAGAATAACCAATGAAAACACACTTAAGAGCCTTGGGATCCAATTTCCCCCGAGTGGGAGATTTATCATGAACATAGCACACAAAACCAAAAACTCGAGGCGAGGGAGGACTGGTTGTGTGTTGGAGAAAAGAGATAGGACTTTTGTTCCCAAGAATTTGAGAAGGAAGGTGGTTTATAAGAAATACAGCAGTCAGAACTGCATCTCCCCATAAAAATTTAGGAGTGTTCATAGTAAACATAAGAGTGCGGGCTACCTCGAGTAAGTGTCGATTTTTCCTTTCCACTATTTCATTTTGTTCTGGAGTTTTGACACAAGAGGTTTGAAAAATGATGTCATGCTGAAAGATAAGATGAAAAAGCATTGTTATTACTATATTCACGACCATTATCACTATGGAGAATTTTGACTTTAGCTTCAAATTGGGTTTGAATCATTTTATGAAATTTTTGAAAACAACTAAACACCTCATTTTTGGAACGAAGAAGATAAATCCAAGTGGCAGAAAATGACAATCAATAAAGCTAACAAACCATCTATAACCAGAACAGGAAACAACCCGAGAGGGTCCCCACACATCAGTATGTATAATAGCAAAAGATTCAGAATTGTGAATGTTAATAGCAGAATAAGTAGAACGTTTATGTTTCTCCAATTTACATGGTTCACACAAAAACTGAGTTTTATTACATTGGTTAACTAAAGATGGAAATAAAGACTCTAATACTGAAAAAGAAGGATGTCCCAAACCTCGATGCCATTGATGGAGAGAGGTCAGGCTAGAGTCAGAAGTAGAGTGAAGAGCCCGAGTAGAGAACATATTAGACGAGGGAACATCTAAATAATAGTGACTACCAACTGCACTATCACTACCAATCTTCTGCCTCGTCACCAAGTCCTGAAAAACACAATGAGATGGAAAAAAGGTTATTGAACAGCGTAAGGATTCAGAAAGACGTTGAACAGATAACAAATTTGCAGTAAATGAGGGAATATGGAGAACAGATGATAAGGTCAATGAAGGAGTACAAACTACAGAGATAGAAAAGAGGGAACCACAAGCTACGCGAACTTTATCTTTTTCCGAACAAGACGTGTATGAAGTAAAGAGGGTGGAGGACCCAGTGATATGCTCTGAGGCACTTGTGTCAATGATCCAACTAGAGCAAGTTGATGAAACATTAAGAGCACAAGACTGTATACCTGACTGTATTTCCTCAAGAGTGAGTTTAGAAGTAGTGTATGAAGCACTAGATGAATCAACAGGAGGTGTTGTAGTAGTTACATAGGCCTAAGATCCACGACCACTACCAAACCGACCCCCTCGTCCTTTAGGACGTCCATGAAGCTTGAAACAACGATCCCTGAAATGGTTATTTCCTCCACAATAATCACATTAACGGGATTCCTTCTCAACAGGAGATTGAATACTAGAGCCAAACTTAGCAAACGAAGCTACCATGGATGATCGGTCAACAGAATTTAGAACCATCACCCGACGCCTACTTTCCTCTTGTTGGGCCCTAGCCTCTCTCAGTGATGGAAAATGTGTCTGACCAATCAAATGTGCTCGAACTTGATCAAATTCTATATTCAGACCAACAAAAAAATCCACAACTCTATCTTTACTCATAAACTTTTGATAAGCAGCAACATCTTCTAGACATTTGGTTGAAAAAACCCGATAATGATCAAGCTCCTACCAAAGTACATTAATTTCTGCAACATATTGTGCCACAGACTTCTCTCCTTGACCCAACTCACGAATTTGTTTACGAATATCATATGCCTTAGACATATCACCAGAGACAGAGAAGGTTTGAGAGATAGCCTCCCAAAGTTCATATGCAGTGTCTAAGAACATGTAACTACTTCGCATACTGGGTTCCATTGAGTTAAAAATCTAGGTTTTCACCATGAAGTTATCAGATTTCCATTCTTCCTTGGCCAAACCTGCTTGTGTAGGCATGATTGTTGTACCATTGATGAAATGTTGCATTTGGTTAGCTTCAATTGACATACGACATACTTGAGACCAATCAAGATAATTGTTTCCATCTAACTTAAATGGACTAAGAACCAACGTAGAAGTAAGATGATGATTTCGAACCAACTGCTCTTTATTTATGTCGGTAATACCACCACTATTAATGGAACTTGATTCTGCCATGATAGGATAATAAGAGCAACAAGAGTATCCCAGAAAATATCAACAGAGATGCTTTAAAGGCTCAAACCCTGATAGTACCAAGAACAGAGCAAGCTCTTCCCAAAAAAAATGCAATTGACAAAAAAAACAGTTCAGATGGAACGAGACTGAAAATTGAAGAAACCTGACCACTGCAGATGAAAGAGACGACAAAATCAACCACCTTGGAACAAAATTGTGTCGGAAAAAGTCGCCGAAAAAGTCTCACACATTGGCAGAAGAGGGCGCGTGGGTGCCGGAAAATTTTTCTTGGTGGTGATCGTTTGGCAGTGTAGGGCCTAAATACGGTCTCAATTTCTCAATACCAATGGTTTTCGCTAGGTTTATGAAGGAAAAAGGAATTTCGTGCGTTAACAGCTCTGTTAATGGAGCAAGGCTTTGATACCATCACGAAATTGAGAAGTTGATTTCATTCAAGTTAATTCTTTCTATTACATTAATTGATATATATACACACAAACATCCTAATCACAGTTATGATAATTCCTAAATTACAGTAATGTGTACACACTGATTAAGGAAGCTATAATTATGGTATATCTCTCATATCTTCTAACAATGACTATTACATTAGATAAAAAAATGTATCTAGTTAATAGAACCACATAACGTAATAGTTCAAAAGAAGAATTATGCTTCCTCCGTTTCAAAATATAATATCATTATTAACTTCTTAAAGTCAATTTAAAATATTTTTAAATTCATTTTATTAGGATAAAGAAGAAATTTTATTAATAGAAAAGAAAAGATACAATAAATGGCAACAAACAAAAAAATCAAAAACAAAAACGCACTTAAAAAAGTGCAGCCCTCTAATCTCTATATAAATCAGTAATTGAGATACCTCTAAAAACGTAAGAAAATTAACCCCATCACTAAATAGCTTCGAAGCATTACTCTCATTCTGAATTCCCTACAAGATAAAAAAGAAGGCACACATCCATAAAAATCTGGCATTTCTCTTCCAAATCCTGAAAAGCGAATTAGTAGCGAATCTTCTACCATAGCAGGACACACCAACTATACTCCTAGCACACCAAAGAGAGCTCCACAATCCCCAAGCAACAGGACGATGCAAAAATAAAAGAGCATGTGTCTCATTATTCAATGTGCACATAAAACAAATGTCCAGAGATAGAACTTTGTAAGGCATGCGACCTTGATAAAGATTATTATACTATGTTTGGTTCCCATTCCTTGACATGTATGGAATGGAATGAGAATGGGAATGGAATGGTCATTCTTATTTTTAAATTTGATTTGTCCATTCATTCCTTCAGGAATAAAATAACCATTCTACTTAAGGTGTTTAGTTTATATGAATTACATTACAAATGGGGTGTGAAATGATCTTTCTCGTTTTTTATATACTGCAAACTTATAAAATGAATGAAAAATAATCTTGTGAGGTCATTAAGTATAAATTTAAAATTCTTTTACTCTATTTTTTTACCTTTATTTTTTTTTAATTTGTGTAAAATTATACTTTATTCATTTTTTAATTTTTTAAGAACTAGAGTATTATGTAAATAATACTAAATATATATAAGCAATCGGTGAAAACATAAATCATAAAAATTTTATTTGCATCATATATCATTTCTCATATTTATTTATAATAATATTATGTAGACTAAAATAACATAAATTGTATTAATTTAGTATATACAAGTAGTACTTTATATATTTAAAGAAAATTAATATTTTTATAAGGAATATTAATATTTCAAGAAGACGCCTCACATGAACTTTTCATGAGTGAGACCTTGTGGAATATTATTTTTCTTTATAAAAATAGTAATTAACTCCTTATTTAAAAAATAACAATAGCATGTTATACTTTTTTAGTACCTTAAAAATCGAGACAAAATAGTATGTATATTTTTGTAAATACATAAAAACGTTAATTGTTTAGTATGTATTTAGTAAAATTAAATACTAAATACAAAGATTTACAAAAATTAAAAAAAATGTTATAACAATGTAATATTTTTTATAAAATATTACTAAACATTAATATTTACAGTATGTATTTTAGTAAAAATTAATTATATGAATACTAATATTCATATTCTATTTTTATAAGGAAAAATACATATTGTTAACATGTTTTTAAAATTTTTGTAAATACTTTGCATCACTTTTGTTGGGTTGGGTTTGTTTTGTCTAGGGACTTTTCAAATAACCCACAGTCGTCGGCCCGCCATACTTGTGTATTTTTGTAATTTTTAACTGTTAACATGTATTTTTTTTTATAAAAATAGAATATGAATATTTTTATAAAAATATATATTTTTTATTCTAATATTAGTCAAAAAATATTAGTCTGGAAACAATACAAAAAAAGTAGTTCAAAAAAAATATAAACATAACATTTTTGTAAGGAAAATGAAGTAACATAACAAAAGGTAGGAAAATAAAAAAAAAAGAGGGGAAGGAGGTTGGCCTAAAAATGAAATAAACCCACCTATTTAGAAAGGAATGAAAAATAATTTTCAGATTTGAAAGGGAATGACTAAAGGAATGGAATGGTCATTCCAATTGATTAACCAAACATGTTTTATGAAACAAC
Source organism: Panax quinquefolius (assembly GCA_020205615.1). Lineage (NCBI taxonomy): Eukaryota > Viridiplantae > Streptophyta > Magnoliopsida > Apiales > Araliaceae > Panax > Panax quinquefolius. Next base: position 157,964 of record CM035155.1, on the reverse strand, counting down.
CCGGGTGAAATCCCGAGTCCGGAACAAATCTAAGGTCAAATCTCAAGTCCGAATTGAATCAAATTCATCCAAATAAGGCCTTAAATCACTGGCCCAATAGTATTTTCTTGTGTCATCGTAGCCCATCACAAGCAATGGCGAAGCCAGAAGTTTCTAGCAGTGGGGTCAAAATTATTACTAAATTATAAAAAAATCTGGCGGGAGTTCGGGGGCAACGCCCCCGAGACAATTTTTTTTAATACTTTATACTTTCGGGTATATATATATATATATTATATTACAATAAAAATATAATGAGTAATAATATATGGTATAAATACACTATATTGACTCATAATACTTTTTTAATCACAACTGTTCATAAGTAATTTATTATTTATTTTTAAAAGTAATATAAATTAGATTATTATTTAGTTTAAAATATTATAGAGAGATACATATATTGAAAGGATGAGTCATATATGATTAAAATTTGATTGACAAAGTTATAAATTTTCAATTTGACCCCGTATAATAGAAAATTTATAAAATTTTAGTGGGGTCAATTTATATATATTATTTTAAAATTTTAAAATTTACCTTGCATTATAAAATAATTTTTTTTCCAGTGGGGTCAATTGACCCCACAAAATTGACATGGCTTCTCCACTGATCACAGACTCGTCCAAAAGGTCATGACTTTAAGGTACAATTGGTAGTTAATTCCTTATATATAGACAATTTTTTTTCTATATCTTTCGATGTGGGACTGGTGTGTTACAAACTCCCTCACTTAAATTTCTAACGTCCCCGTCAGAATCGATCACACACAAGGCCCAAAGATCTTTGCCTCTCTAGCCATTGTGAGATAATAGTGACTGGCTTCGTGTCCTCACCTCCAGACCTCCATCTCTCCATTGTGGGATAATATCACCAGCCTTTGTGTCCCCATCCCGGCAACCCAATCGAATTATCCTACCCGAGTTTTCGAGAGTCTGCTTTGATATCATATGAAACAACCCGGGTCAAATCCCGAGTCTGAAACAAATCTTGGGTCAAATCTTAAGTCCGAATCTAATCAAATCCATCCAAATAAGACCTTAAATCACTGGCCCAATAGTATCTTCTTGGGTCATCGTAGCCCACCACAGGCTCACCCAAAAGGTCACAACTTGAAGGTACTATTGGTAGTTACTTAATTTCTTATATACAGACAGATTTTTCCCATATCTTTCGTTGTGGGACTGGGGTGTTACATTTTAAGTCATTCTATAAGAAATGGTCATTCCATTCCCAGCCCATTCCATTCCATTCCCTTCCCACCAACCAAACACACGATCAATATTCAATCTTTGTAAAACCAGAGACCACACAAAAGCCTAGACTTTGGAAGGGACCTTGGTTTTCCAAATGTACAAAACCAATGGAAATGGGCTAGAAACAACAGACCGCGTCAAAAAAGAGCAACTCTTACAAGAAAAGGAATCAGTCGGATCATAAGTCCAGATAAGCTTAGCGGAAGAGATACATAGATGAACCAAATCAAGCAAGGTTAGCAAAGATTCCATCTCATTAGATTCCAAATCCGTGAAATTTCAGAAGAAATGAAATTCCCAAGAAAATAAGTTCCAATCACGCTTTATGAAGTTAAAAATGAGAGCATCATGAAGTGAACAAATACGATACACACAATTAAAAGTAAAGTGATTATCAACCAACCAACAATCCTCCCAGAATCGAATCCGATGACCATCCCAAGTCCATATCTCAAAAGTCGTATAAATGAAGTATAACCTTGGGAGAGGAGATGAACATAAATCACGAGCCTAGCATCCCCACCCATTCAAATGCATGCCGAACTTGATCCAAATAACCATATGCCAAAGGGAATGAGGTTCCAAAGGAAATCTCCAAAGCCAAACAGAGCAACATTCTTGAGGACCAAATTACCCACCCCAAGTGATCCTTCCTCTCATCACCAGTTCCCAACCAAAGAAAATCTCTAATTAATTTCTCTAGGGTGTTAGTTACACTAACTGGGATCCTAAATAGAGAAAGTTAAAATAGGGAACCTTTCCACACGTTGACCCACTCTCAACTACCGGATCACAAAAAGAGACTTGACCTAGGATTCTCACCAAGCGGGACCCCAAAGTAAGAAAAAGGAAATTCCTCAATTCTACAACCACACACAAACGAATACACTAAAAGCTCCCCCATATCCATGTTAATCCCAGCTGCAAAAACTTGGAGTGGCTGAATCACACTATTGTCCCTCTAAATTGTCACCCACTTTTAAAATCGTCCCTAAAGTTCATTTTTCGTCAATTAGGTCCTTAAAGTGACATTTCTGTCAATTCCACTCCTTTTAACCAATTTGACCGACTCATTTTGACCAAACCCGACCCCAATTTCACCAATTAGTTTTTTATAAAAAAAAAACTAAAAAAGATTTAAAATAATTTTAAAACAATTATTTTATTTTTAAAAAAAATTAAATTTATTATTTTAAAAATAATTATTATTTTTCAGGAATAAATATTAGAAACTTTATTTTTTTCATAAAATGAGTAAGTTTCATAAAATATACATTAAAAAAAATAAATAAGAAAACAAAACTTTATTTTCAAAAACTTATGTAAAACTTTCTTTTCGTAAGAAAAAGTTTGTCTTTACCATTATTATATGTATTCTTAATATTAGAGATTTTAAAACAAAAATTAAAAATAGAAATTAAAATACAAAAAACAAGAAAAGATAAATAACAAAACTGATTAAATTTTTTTTAAAAAAAGAAATAAAAACTTTTAATAATAATTATTATTTTCAAGAAAAAAATTAGAAAATTTTTCATTTTAAAAAAAAAAAGAGTATTATAAAATATAAATTAAAAACAAAAAACTTTATTTTAGGAAAAAAATAGAATTTTGTATTTTTTAAAAAAAAATGAATAAAATTTCATAAAATATAGATTCAAAAAAAGTAAATAAAAAGCTTTATTTTCATAAAACAAAATCGAGAAATTTTTTTTTTTTTAAAGATGTGTAAATTTTAATAAAAATAATTAAAAAGTAAAATTTTTATTTTTTGGATCTATATTTTATGAAACTTCACTCATTTTTGAAAAAAAATAAAAGTTTCTAATAATTTTCTCTCAAAATAATAATTATTTTTAATATTTTAAAATTTTTAATTTTTTTGAAAAAATAAAATTGAATTGGGGAAATTGAGGTCGGGTCAAATTGGGTTAGGTCAAAATTTAGTCAAAATGGGTCAAGGTTACTACTAAATAGGGTAAAAGGAAAGGAATATAATTGACAAAAAATGTCCCTTTAAGAACCTAATTAATGAAAAATAAACTTTAGGGACGACTTTAAAAGTGAGTGGTAACTTGGAGGGAAAGAAGTGTCATTCAGCCGAATTGTTTATACATTTTTAAAACCTTGGAGCCCTTTAAAAGAAAGAGAATAGTAACATTAGGAAATTGGTAGTAAGAAACCCGGTCCTCTTGCCCAACTGCACAACCCGCGAGAATAGCACACTCATGAGAATTCAGTTCGGTTATAACAAAATACCAAATTTCATACAATTTTACTATCCGAACAACTATATGAAATTAGCACTAACCGAATTATAATAGTAGGTTATTTAACTGAAATATGAACTTATTTTTACCAAACAAAAAAGATTCATTTCAAATTTAACACTAGATTTTTAGTACAATATTTAACCAGAATCCACAACCATAATAATTCATAAACTAGTTTAATAATCTTAAATTAACAATATATAAGTACATAATCATAGGAAAAGTTTTAAAACTTTTTTTTAATATCTAATTCGATTATTCGGATAACCGAATAGCAAAATTTAAAAAACTATAACCGAACCCGATTACCAAATAATTAAACGGTTATAACTGAAATAAGCAAAATAATCGAAATAATACGGCTAAAAAAATTGATTCGGTTTGATAATTAGATTTTACCCATTTTTAACCCACCCCTACTCTCCTCTGTTGAACATCTTGCTCAAAATATCGACAACTAAAGTAAACAAGAAAGGTAACAAAGGGTCATCCTACCTTGAACCTCGGCAAGACTTGAACCAAGACTTGGGCTCCACATTCACAATCACAAAAAAATGAGAAGAGACAAAACTCCTTCTAATCCAAGAGCGTCACCTAACTCCGAAACCTTTTCTCTCCAACAATATATCCAAGAAACCCCAACTAACCCAATTATAAGCTTTTTCAAAATCTAGCTTAAGCACGAGATCCTTTCTCCCTCTCCTATGTATATCCTACACAACTTCATTAGCTACTAAAGTTACATTATTAATCTGTCTGCCACCCACAAAAGCACTCCGGGAATTCGAAATTATATCCCTAACAACATTACCCAATCTCTTTGAAAGAACTTTAGCAGGAATTTTATACACTAGTCACAAGACTAATGGGTCTAAAATCCGTCAACTTAACAGAGCGATCCTCTTTAGCGATTGGGGTAATGAAGGTTGAATTTATATTTTTCCCAATAATACTTGTTGCAAAGAACTTCTGAAATTTTTTAATGAGATCATTTTTCACCACATCCCAATTTGTCTAATAGTAAGACATTGTTAATCCATTAGGACCAGTTCTCTCTCGGTCCATTTCAAAAACAGCTCACTTAAATTCCTCCTCCGTAAACCGCTCTTCCAACAAAAAACTCCTCTCAAAATAGGAAATGAATCTAAACTCTCTACCTTAGGCCTTTCCTCAACCTCCTCAAAGAGTTTTCTATAAAGATTAATAATTCCATTAGCAATCAAATCAAAATTTCTCACCACCTCACCCAATTCAAGCTCCACTACCTAATAAAATTGTTGCTATTTCTACCACTCACAACCTTGTGAAACAATCTTGAATTACAATCTCCGTCCTTGACCCAAGTAATCATAGCTTTCTGCCTCCAACTAGCTTCCTCAAGCAAAGTCACCTCAAACTCATTACGCAGTTGAGCTCGTTTACCAATCAAATAATCAAAAATATCACTACTTTCCTTCATCCTATCACTCTCTTCTGTCTCTCATTCAAAATTTCTTTCTTCCTATCTCTCACATTGCCAAGCACCTCCTTATCCCACTCTTTTAACTTGCATTTAAACTCCCCAACTTTTTTCATAAAAATAAAACCGCTCCAACCCACACAGCCACTCTCACTCCATTGCTTAATCAACTTGGAGAAATTGGGGCAAGAAATTCACATTCTCAAAATGAAAAGAAGTGGAGGGCTAGAATCTAACACAACATGAAAAATATCAGAAACAACTCGTGAAAGAACTTCATGCCCCAACTCAGGAAAAGCATCCTCCCACTCATTACTAAACAAAAATCAATCAATACGAGTTGCCTTTGTACATTCACCAGAATCCGACCAAGTAAATTAGGAATGTAAAAGAGCAATATCTCTTAAATTGCAATCTTTAATAAATTTATCAAACACCCTCATACTTGTAATAGTTCTTCACCCACCAAAGCTTTCAGAAGAAACCCTAATAACATTAAAATCCCGACTAAGACACCAACGAGGAGTACAAAGCCCATAAAGATCATAAAGTTCCTCCCAAAAAAGCATGTCTATCTCTAGGCCGATTAGGCCCACACCTCTAATCTATAAAGGAACAAAAACCGAGTAAGTGCCAAAAACAGACTCAAGAAGAGTCGCATATCAAGTATCTCATTTAGTCCAAATGACGATAATACCTCCAGAAGCCCCACAAGATGGAAGAAAACCCCAATCTTTAAACCTCGAGTCCCAAATATTCCTAATCATCATACCGGTAACTAGGTCCAATTTAGGTGTAACTAGCTCCAAGTCCCAAATATTCCTAATCATCATACCGGTAACTAGGTCCAATTTAGATGTAACTAGCTCCAATTTAGACTCTTGAAGAAAGACTACATCAGGGGCAACTTTAGAAATTAACTCCCTAATCAACTTCCACTTATGCCTATTCCCTAGTCCTCTTACGTTCCAACTAACAATCTTCATAAGAAATATTTCATAAGACCGCCTCTCCTTCCCAAAACCTCCTTATGGTTCACTGATGGCCGAAGCAGGTGCAACTCTTTACTCCACCTTTTCTTCTTAGTACCACTCTCAATAGACTTAGACTTGACCTAAACACTAACATCATGTCCCGTCGGACTAACCAACCTAATCCCCATCCTATCCAACAGTCCTTGAGGATCCTTGTCGGCATGTCCTCATCCATCGCCCCTAAAAAGATTAATGACCAAGACTTCTCCCTTATCCCCTCCTTGCCTTTGGCAATTCGGTATCAAACAAACAAGCTTACCATTCAAAGGAATCAGTAAAATTCCCTTCCATTAACTTTTGCTCCCCCCAACTGGACTTGAAGAATCATCCACCATTAAATTATTACAACCACTAAAATGGAGGGAAGGAACAGAAAGGGCAAAAAGGAGTAATACCCCACTGTGGTTGTCTGAGTATAAGCATTACCCCACTGAACTTTTAAAAAATAGAATTGGCACATTGAACTTTTTAAAAATTATTAATTGGACTATTTCGTGGACGGATGTTAAATTGGACTGCATATTTACATGTGAGCAAGAGAAAATGAGATAACAAAATATTTGTTGATGTGGTCAATGATTTGCCAACCACATAAGAATTTAAAGAAAGAAGAATAAATTTTGATTTTCTTTCTTTCATTTTCATATGCTCTCTTCCTAAGTTCTTCATCTGGTTACTTCTTTATATGGGTTTAACTTCATTACCCTAAATCCTTAATCACACATCGCCCACTACTACAAAACTTATATTTATCATCTATTTAGTCTCAACACAAATGGGTGATTTAGAATCCATCAAAGTTGATCTCAAAAGCAGTAACCTGGTCAATTCGTGAATTGGTTCAACTCAGGTCTTCAACATATTGATATCTTACTCCATTCTCAATCCCAAAGAACCCATTTTATCCTTCACTCTCGATCTCAATCAGTACATGAACGATTTCATGTTTGTTGGGTTCATTGGGTCGATTCAAGGCAGCACTGAAATTCATAGCATTGGAAGGTATAATTGTCGACGATGCATCCATATGAGAAGCAAGACTGGTGCACAGTAGCGTGGGAATTAATTACCCAGTAAAAGCCCTAATTTTTTGCAGCAAATTAATCCTATTTTTTTTAAGTTTCTGAAACGCTAGTTCTTCTATCATCTTTTTGCTCCCGTTTCTCTATAATCAATTTGAGGAATATATCTAGTGTTGAAAATAAAGAAGAGATGGAAAGAAAAAGAAGTTGTAATCAATTTGAGGAATATATATAGGGTTTCAATTTGGGATTTCTAGGTTGAAGATAAAGAGAGAGAGATGTGTTTTCTGGGTTGAAGATGAAGAGAATGAAAAAATAAAAAAAAACACAAAGTTTAGTCGATGGCAAAAAATCCACGTCGGAAGCAACTAATAAGTCATACCAACATTTAGTTGTCTTTTCCTTTTTCTTTTAAAAGCCACGTATGAATATAAGAGATGGAATTTGACATCCGTCCAATTTCTTGGACGAAATGGTCTAGTTAATAATTTTTAAATAGTTCAGTGCTAATACTATTTTTTTAAAGTTCAATGGAGTAATACTTAAACTCGACAACCACAGTGGGGTATTACCCCTTTTTGCTGAACAGAAATATTAGGAGCATCAGAATGCAAAGGAGAATGTACAGAAGAAGGCACAATAGTCCCTCTTTCATCAAAGTCAATGTTGATAGTCTCTGAATACACAATATTACTACTTAAATTCTGACGAGGTGCAGACCCAACAAAATTATCTCTATCATCCAAAGTTTGCCCATGTACAACCTGATCCCGCATATTCTCCTCCACTTGAGTCTTTAAACCCTCAACCTTCGAGTCCCCATCACTCTCAAACAAGTCAGCTCCACCTATTCCCAACAAACCCTCACAACAATCCTCCCGACATTGCAAACTAGTAACAAGGATATCTTCAAGCTCATCAGATGCTGTATCTAGATCCCAATCTGCATCATCATCTGCAACATTGTTGGATTCCTCCACGGAGCTATCGCTCGAATCAATATATGCCACTTTGTCAAAAGTATTAGATTTTGTATTGAAGGCAGCTATTAGATGATTTGACAGAACCTGCCCATCAACAACTTGACCCGAAAAGGAGTCCAAAATAATAAGAACTTCTGAAACTAATTGCTTAATTGCTTCCTTATGTATAATTGCAATAGCCAGACACAAATGAGTTGTGTGATTCTACTAGCCTAGACCCATGTTTCAACAAACACACAAGATTTGAGGTAAGTTTCAAATTTAACAAATTAATCTTCACAAGGCTAAAATTGCATGACTTATAGCAGCTTCAGATTGCATCAGTGGCAGGTGGCGCCTGTGACCGCAAGTGCAGTCATTCAATTTTTTTTTCTCTTATATACTACTATGGGTTAAACAGCTATTGGGCTACATGGTTGCAGATTAATCATTAGGCTATATATGACTCCCTCATTGGCTCATTCTTATATATATATATATATATATATATATATATATATATATGTATGCCTCATATATTGTATGTTTAATTTTATACTCTCCAATATCCAATTTATAATATCATTATTGACTTTTTGAAAGTCAAATTGAATACATTCAAACTCAAAATTGATAGATATTTACCTAAGTTTAGTCTATAAATATTTTAAACTATCTAAGTATTATTAATTAGAAAATTTATTAATTTATAATTCTAAGTGAATTTGGTATTTAAAATATTTTAAATTAACTTTCAAAAAATCAATAATGATCTTATAAATTGAAAGATAGTATAATAAACTATGATATGCTGCCAATTAGAAAGGAATTAATCAAGATGACTATCCATGATTCATATTTCGTGTAATTACTGCCAAGTTTCAAGAAATGAGAATTTTTTTTAAAAAATTCGAAGTTAATTGTGAAATTAAAAATTTTAAAATGGCAAAAGGGAGGTGAGGGATACCACATATAATTGTGTGAGTTATCGTACAAAATAGTACTTATTATAAAGAACAATTAACGCAAGAATGAGGTGTCTCTCACCCTTTGTGCCCTCTTTTAAAATTAGTTAGAAAAGTTATTTGTTTAGTAAATATAATTATAATTTATACAAATGATATAAAAAATACTACTACCTCCGTCCCATAATAAGTGATTTTTTAGTTTAAATCACACATACCAATACATAAGTTAAAATGGCAAAAATACCCTTAATCTACTTTCTTTGGAGTTGAAGAGTTAATGACTGTCATTTAATTGTAGTGAGTAATGGAGGAAACGAAGAGTCAAGAATAATGGAGGGCATATATGGGAAAATATTGTAAATTTTGTATTGGAGTTCTAGCACATCACTTATTTTGGGAAAAAATATTAAGCCTAAAAAATCACTTATTGTGGGACGGAGGAAGTACTAATTATACAATTTAATTATTGAAACTTATTAAATAAAGCCACTTTTTAATTTAAAATTTAACTACCCATGCTTAAAATTAGGTTATCTACATAACATCTCTTTTTATAATTGGATCAATCAAGTAGGACAAGTTTACGAGTTTATACAATTTGTGGAGGTCTAGATGGCGATATTAAGTTTAAGTTTTGATTACTTTAAATTTATTTTATTTTATTTTTACGACAATTGTGACCCCACTCTAAAAATTATGGGTCCGCCACTGGATTGCATGAGCACCGGTATGAGCAGCAATTTAGTAGATCATCTTTGTTTTCCTTCTTGGAGATGAGAAAAGAGAGAAAATCAGTTTATTTCCTTTTCGAGAATTGTGACAGATATATTTGTACAATATATTAAAACAATTGGACTAAACTCTCCGGGAAGATGATTTTAATCCAAAAAAGAATGTATCGGGAAGATGCACGTTGGTGCATTAGTTGTCAAAACATTTCAAACATTTTTTGCACCAAGACTATACACTTTGACCAGGCCTACTACATATGAACTACATGTATATACGAGTGTTCACATACTACAACTTCTCAATTTTGACAGAGCAAGTTAAAGCATACTTAACAAAGAGCACAACTGGTAAAAATATTTCTAAAAACCATACATACCCAGTCAGTAATTCTATTATACAAGATGGTCTTCAGAAGTTGGTCTTTATGGCATAATAGATCATCCAAAGAAGGATTTAATATCAATTTATTGAGAATTTTGGATAAACTAGTGTTTCACAAGATAAAAACCCAAAAAATAATAAAATAACACATTTGCACCAACAAATGAAAAATCCGCAGCATAGCCTAGGGTGGATAGTACCTTAGTTTGAACAGACTAAGTTATGATTAAAATAGAAAACTTAACCTGAATTTCTTCCTGAAGAAAAGAGTTTCCAAAAGAACCGTACAGGGGATGATTGCCAGTTTTGTCATCTACAATAATTAAGCATGAGAGTAAAGGTTCAGAAACCAACACTCAAAACTTTTTACGAAAAAAAAAAAAATCAGAAAAACCAGCGTCTTATATATGTTCTATTGGATATGATTAGGACAAGAATGAAATTTCCATCATATCCATAACATTTTGATTCGACATGAAACAACTTTTTTATATCGATGTGACTTGAAGATTGCATTTGGATGATATAATATCTTAAGCACATAATTATTCTGAATACTTTTTGCAATTGGGTGCTCATCGTTCGAAGGTAACAATAACAAACACGACACGTGGCAGCCTTCCACATATTGAACAGCCCTAAAGCCTCTATTTGTTTCACTTGCCAAAAGAAAAAGAAAAAAAAAAGAGAGAAGGAATTGGGTCATCAAGAGAAATAATTTAAGCTACAGAGTGATAAGTGTTGATGCAGTAACGAAACATAAAATACTTTAAGCAAAATAGAACTTTACCTGGTAAAAACCAACCGAATTGAAACCCAGGCTAAGATTCAGAAGTCCAATGGATGTTCCATTCAATATCCCAAAACCCATGACAGCTCTTGGGTCAAAAGGCTTGTGCTCGAACAGCTTCATCCATAATGCCACGTGAAGTGAACAAAAAGTGACCAGAAGATGCCAGCTTGTCAAAGTAGTAGCTGAGGGTCCAAGATGCAAGTTGAAACCAAATACATTAAGCAGCATCTATATATTAGTTTTTTCTTTTGTTCCTTCAAGATCTTTGACCACATAGCAATAAAAGGCATAGCATGCATACGATAAGGACAAACTTTCGCAGTGCCAGTGATCTCAAACATAAAAAAAACCTGGACTTTCCTGCGTTTCATGTCTTCCAGTTTTCTTTGATAGACCAACTGAAATAGGTCATCACATGAACTTATCTAATACCAGTTCAATTAACATTATGTGCGTATCACTGGCTAACCAACTGTTTCAACTCAACCCCACCTTATTCTTCCATCAGTGAACATAAAAATATTTAAACTTAATTTATTAAGGAAACAATCTTCTAATTAAAATCTACTACTATAATTAAATCTAATAGAATATCCTACTTAAAAACAAGTAATAAATAATTAAATTAATTATGAAATATTTATCTAAAGATAACAATACAAAATTAATAATTAATTTCTTGATATTCATCTTCTGTTCCGCATCAATGTGTGCTGATGTATGTTTAGTGTCTCTCCTCTCTCCAAAGGTATACCGAAAAGATTAAATAAAAAATAAATGGATGAATGACATTTATGTCACTCCAAGTTGCCACACACTTTTAAAATTGTCCCTAAAGTTCATTTTTCGTCAATTAGGTCCTTAAAATAACATTTTTGTCAATTACATTCCTTTTACCCGATTTAACTGTAACCCGACCAAAAATTGACCCAACCCGACCCATTTGTCTTTACCCAATTTGACATTTTTTGCACTTATATCCCTCCAAGTTACCCGTTTTGTCTTTACTATTATTATATGTATTCTTAATATTAGAAATTTTAAAAACAAAAACTAAAAATAGAAATTAAAATACAAAAAATAGTAAAAGATAAATAAAAAAACTAATTCAATTTATTTTTAAAAAAGAAATTAAAAAGTTATAAAAATTATTATTTTTTGGAAAAAAAAATGAGTAAAGTTTCATAAAAATATAGATTCAAACAAATTAGGTCTTCCTTAGGGGTGTTCAAAAAATTCGGTTTTATCGGTTTTTTACCGAACCGGTTGGTACCAAAACCGGCGGTACCGGTTTTTTTCGGTACCGATTTTTTCGGTACCGGTTTTTCAATTTTTTTATACTTTTCGGTACCAGTTGCGATAATGAATTTTTTGAATTCAGTAAAACCCGAAATACTGAAAAAAATACCGAAACCAACAGTGCTTGAAATTTATGTCTCGTCTTGTCTTGTGATCAGGAGATGAGATCGGATCCGGAATGAGATAGATATATAGTTAGTAGGGAGTAGGCCGGGATTATGATATTTTTGTTGTGCATGGTTGTGTTTTTTGTTTCTCAAGTTACCAAACTGTCCATTGGTATCTTGATTTTATGTGTCTGTGGGAATTGTAATTTGGAGGGTAGAATAGTAATTAACTATGGGGCATAGAGCAATGCAAATACAGCAAGCATGCATGAACTCAGTTCCTACAACATTGTCAAACAGTTCAATGCTTATATCTCAATGAAAGTAAAAACATCTAACACATGTCCGTGTGCAACTTACTTAGCAGTGGTCATGAACTCATGAAGTCATGACAATTGACACTATTTTAGTATGGTGTATTGGTGTATCATAAATGCCTGTATGGATATTGGATAGTAAAACAGTCACTGCCCGCTGTTTAGTATGGTTAATAAGATGTGTTGCACTTGCTCCACTGCAGATTTCTTAACAAAGTAAATCAGCTCCAAAGGGATGGAAAAATGCCAAAACATTAATAATTATATACATGCGGTATAACCGAAAACCGAACCGAAAAAACCACTATCGATTTTGTACCGAACCGGTACCGAAACCGGTAATTCGGTACCGGTTTCGGTTCTTGTTTTTCGGTAATTTCAGATCAGTACTGGTTCGGTTTTTTCGGTACCGGTTCGGTTTTTTACCGATGAGCACCCCTAGTCTTCCTCTTTCACTGTCAATTCTCTATCTTCCTATTTTAATTCAGTGATTAAGGTATCCTTCTTTCTTCCAATTCACGTCTCTCTCCTCTCACCAAAGGTATACTGGAAAGATTAAAAAAAAATAGAGGATATTTTACCCTGGGTTCAATTGCTAATATTTTTTAAGGATCTTATTCACTTGCATGTGTATAGGACTAGTTATATAAATCTATGTAGAATATCTTAGAGGCTTTATACAAATTTGGATGATATATATGGTACGGGAGTATTGGAGTGAAGGAATCCTAAAAGGGGAGGAGAAAGCATTTTCAGCCAGTTTTGGAGCTGAAAATTTGCTCTCTCCAAATTTACCTCCGATCTCACCATGAAAAATTTTATATCTATCAACTTTACTAAGAGCCACACCCCCTTCCATCCACCAAATATCTCCTAATAATAAGATCCAACTTCCAAGCAGGACTAATACTTCTAATCTCAAACCACGTTGGGAGTTTTATTTTGGAGAGAGGGTCAGATCTTTATTTCGGAATCTTTTTTATTTTAATTTTTCATTCTGGTAATCCTTCATAGGGGAGAGAGGTGTGAATCACTGAATTAAAACAGGAAGAGAGAACATTGGAATAGAAAGAGGGTTTTCATTTTTATTGTAACTGGATCTTTTTATTTGTTGATAAAAAAGTTATCTTAAAAAATTGTGTCACAGCATAATCTCTTTATTGGGACAACAGATGAGACATTACTTGGTACAGCTGATCCGGACTCGTCTAGTACCCCTGTTCATATTGACAGTGATGTTTGTCTTTGTTTCCGTATACTGGAACATTTAACTATGTGGATAGATATATAAATAAACCGTCACGTTATTCGAGGGACAAAAGGTATAACATTTTCTCTATATAGATTTCAGAAATATAATCAACCATGTGCAAGAAAGTTTGGGCAGTCTATTCACTTGTTTGCCTCATTGATATCAATATTTGCGCCTAATTATTCTGTATGATGGTTTAGCCACTTCATAGTGCTGAAATTACCTATATGCATAGAGGAAATGATGTACATCATAACACAAAAGGCACAACCATCACAAAATGTGGAATAAATGAAAAAGCTCGGTCACTTGTTGAAAAGCAAACATAGTGACCCTTGAACTAGTATAGAAGTAACAGGTGCAAATAAATGCTCTTTGCAGAACATAATGAGAAGGAAAAGGAAAAAAGGAGAAAAATAATGTCTGACATATCATCTGAGTAAATGGAATGAAATACTCATCCAAATACTTGTTGAAAAGGAAGCTGAACGATCATTCCACTGTAAAATGAAGGAGGGAAAAGGGTTGCAAGTTCATGCCCAAGACTACATATAAGGTGTATATCATGTTGGTCCGTCTTAGTATTAGCACAAGTTACTATATCGTGATTTCAAAAGTCAAGTATGTAAATATCCTTTTGACATGAAATGTTCTGCAAACACTGGCCAAATATCATATTAAAATGAAGTGTTTTAGGGTAGTAATCGACCCAAATTAATCACTTTGAGCAGAAGTACAAATATTGAGGGGAAGAAAAGTAAATCACAGCTTTAATATAATGTGTTTACACTCACCAAAAGTGAAACCAAGTGTGCTGATAAGGGCCTTGTTGCAAATCACAATAGAGACCGAAGAAACAACAGATAAACTCAAAGCGCCAATTGTTCCTAGCTGGCTATCACCCATTTTGATCGCGCGCGCACACTCTCCTCTCTGACTGTAGCTTTCAGTCAATTGATCTCAAAATCTATAGACATCTCAAAATCCACCAATTCTGATATTGTTAATGAGGTATTTGAAAAGAAAATAAAAAGAAAATAAAAAAGCATATCATACCTCATTCCGATGATTTATCCAAAATTCACAACAATTAAGCCAACAACCAGCTCAACTGCGAGTAAAAACAGTATAAAATGGGAGAGATACGATAATATAAGGAAATAAAAGACTGGGACAATTTAAGGCATTCGGAAACCCTAGATCTACATTATCATCATAACTAGAGATGAGATGGAGTTGTTTACTTACAGATAAATGAAACATGTGTGGGTAGACTATGGAGTGAGTGAGGGAGAGAGAGAGATCACCTGGGGATCACTGAAATTGATGATGAAGGTAAGATTGCTGAGCTCTATCCGTCTATTTATGCACAATAATTTTTATTTTATTTTATTTTTTGGCTAATTTCGGAACACTCATACACCCACTCAATCGAATCTTGACCTCGCGAATTAATAACCATCTGTTTCTGAGTTTTAAAATAGATAAAAAAAAAAAAAATTGACAAAAAAGTTAAGTTTTCTTTTCAATTCTTATGTTTTTGAGTTTTTTAATAAACGGAAAAGAAAAAAACGGGTAGAAAATTTGGTCATTTTTTTTCCGCCAAAGTTTTCCATCCAGAATTGGCCTGATTTGGACGGAAAACAAATTAGAATAAGTAATATTTTTATAATTCTCATATTATCCTCAACTTTTAATATAATAAATTTTAAATTACAACTCATGTCCTCAATTTTAAATTTTCTATTATTTTTCATTAAAAACTCATAAACAACACAAAGGAAAACTTCAAGTTTTCTATTCTTTTCTTTTCTGTTCTAATTTAAGTTTTCTATTCTTTTATTTTCTGTTCCAAACTCAGAAATATAGTGTAAGTGTCAAAAAACATACGATTATGCATAATAATTTCTAATTGAACTATTAGGGGGGTGTATTCAATTGAGATTTTTAAAGACTTTTAAAGATTTTAAAAGTTTGGTTGTATTTAATCAAGACATTTAAAGAGTTTATAAAAATTTAGTGGTATTCAATTACAACTTTTTTAATGTCTTTAAAAGTTAGGTGGTATTGAATTAAGATTTTTACAAAGTTTATAAAAGTATTTTGGTATTCAAAAAGTCATAGACTTTTTAGATTTCTATTAAATGGTAGAGTTTGACAGACTTTAGAAAAAGAATTATAACTATCAACCCATATCCAAAGTCTGACCTCATCTCTAAATATTTCTAAAGACTTCATATCTCATCTTAATAAGCTAAATAAATTTAAAATACAATTCACATGAATCCAATATTTCTAATTACTTCACATGAATCCAATATTTCTAATTACTTTATAATCTGAATAATTAATACTTACATTGTACCCACAAAAATAAAACATTTATTTTATTTTTGTAGTCAACGATCTAAAATTCAAAATTTTAAATTTTGAATTTATTTGTTATTTAATAATAAACACACGTTATTATTTCAAAAATAAAATAAATACACAATATTTAATAATTTTATGATTTCAGTAAATTAACTTAATCGAGTTAAATGAAGAAAAAAAAAGTGAGAGAGAGGGAAAATAATTTATATAGAGTACGTATTTTATAAATGATATATAGTTGTATAAAATATATAAGTTCTTCAAGTTTTTATCATCATTTTATTATATGTTACATTACTAAACTAAAAATTTATTAAAAAGAATATAAATAAAAAATATTTTTTATTTGAAAAATAACTTGCTATTTTAAAATATACATGAAACAAGTATATATTATTTTTATTTGCAAATTTTGATACTAAGATTTAGGTAATATTCAAATACTTGAATGGAAATCGATATATATTGCAAATGTTTATATTAATTTTTAATTGCTAGTTACGTAAATAAGTATTGATGACAACTTTTGTAATTCTGAATGAAAAAACAATAATTCCAAATAAGTCGACGATATACGCATAAAGTATATATATATTTCAATGAAAAGTGAGCTTAATTTTTTAGATTATATTCAGTAGTTTTTAAAGTTTTATTGGTATCCAAGTATCCAAACGTATTATGAAATGAGTAGAATAATATGAACGCTTTCAACATATATAAAATCTCACGCCACAATAATATAAATGAGATTTACTCAGTTCATGAAAAAGAGGAGATGTCATTACATTACATGCTAATTAACAATTAATATAAGTTGTAAAGATATATTAAATTATACAAAAAAGTCTATCACATCTTGATAAAAAGTTTATAAAAGTCATTACTTATTTCATAGAGTATAAAAGTCATTTTAAAAAGTCTTTAAAAGTCTTTGAAAGTCATTAAAATCCCACAAATTCTATAAAAGTATGTCACTTAAAAAAAGTCTTTAAAATCTTAATTGAATACACCCCTTTAATGTCAATTGTCTACTAGTATACAATTCATATAATATTATATTATGTCCATTCAATAATAATAATACTAATTTTAGCTTCATACACATTAATTATAAAAGTTATAATATTATTATTTAATAATTAAAATTTGTATAAATTTTACCACTACTTTTTATGAGAAGTTAAAATAATCATTTTTTAATTTGATATTTTCACAAGTGGGTCCCATTTTTAACTAATGGAAAAATTAAAGTTTCTAATATTTTTACCGAAAATAATAATTATTTTTAAAAATATTTAAAATATTCATGTTTTAATTAGTTTGATGTGGTAATTTGAAAAATTAAAAGTTCAATGGTGTAATCACTAAAACGTGTCAACTACAGTAAGAAATTCATTAATTTTGTAGATAAAAAATTAACGTCCGTTTAATTTTTTAACAGAATGATCCAATTTCAGAATAATAATTAGTTTAGTAGGATAACTTAAAAAATTAAAAGTTCAATTGTGTAATCAGTAAAACCTGCCAACTACAATAGTTATTTTATTAGTTTTGCCATATATATATATATATCATTCTTCCTTAAATAGCATTCCGTTATTAAAACTACGTCGTTTTGGAGTCTTTTAAAAGAGAGCGGTCCCACTTGCTTTCCTTTTATTTATAAAAATGCCACCCACGGCCCCACTTGTTTTTTAAAAAAGACTTCAAAACGACGTAGTTTTAATAAAGGAGTGCTATTTAAGGAGGAATGCTATTTAAGGAGAATGTTTTTTATCCTTGCTCTCTCTCTCTCTATCTATATATATATAGTCCGGATCTTAAGCTCATCCCTTATCTAACATACCTTGCTCACCCACATTTAGCGATGATTGACCCGACGATTACGATTATCTCATCGTATATAGTCGATCTTTCGTTATATGTTGTCCGTCGCTAAAAGCTAAGACTACGGTTCTATATATAGTGACGTACCGAATCTTCGCCCGGTCCGTCGCTAAAGGAGAGTGAGCAATGTATGTTAGATAAGGGGTGAGCTTAAGATCCGGACCATGTGTGTATATATATATATATATATACACACACATATCCCTATCCATAATATCATATGATTCATGTACTTTGGGTTTGTCCAAGTATAACTATTGGGCTACTAATTTAATTCAACTTAGCTTGGATTCAATACACATTGGGCTTAACTATTAATCTAGTAACATCAAACATTTAGACCATAATATTTAGGGTCCTTAACACTAATATACAATAATTAGAAAGTATTTACAAAAACAATACATACACAAAATAATTACAAAAATAACGCAATTCACATTAATAAGAAAACCCAAAATCAAGGATAAATAACTGCCATAATTAATAATTCAAATTCAAATATATGAAATCTAACAACAAAAATAAATTCAAATTCAAAATAATAATTCAAATTCAAATTAATACATTTGGGTATTAATTTAAAACTTTACGCATTAAGACCATAGTATATTTTATATGTAGTCGTGGAAAAATAATACTTGATGCAGTAGTAAAGTTGACTGTTGTTCTGGTATTGCAGGGCTTTGTAACCCTTAAAAGAAGCTGTTGGAACTTCATCAAAAAGAGTTGCACCAAATACTCCAACTCTAGATTCTGACAAATAGCCTCATCACCAAACCAAAACCATTAACCGGAAGAATGTCATTTTCCTGTGTTGTCAATCTTTTCTGATGCTGATTAAAACATTCACTCAAGAGTATTTCTTCTTTTTTGTCTGTTTCTGTATCTCATTGTTTCATTTGTTTGACCTGAACAACAAAAAATTTGATGGCACCTACACGTAGGATTGTTAAAATTATAGAAATCAGTGAAAAAATGATTTGTTAATTTTCAGTATTGTACCAAATTACACAGTTTTTGATCTGATTTGTTTTCAAAGCAAGAACCAAACAACCATAATTGGTTATTATGCAGTTGACGGTCGGACCGGAATTGTACACGTACTCTCTTAAGTTATTTGGGTTGCCCAACTGTTAAACCAATTTATTAATTATATATTGCATAGGAAAGAGAGAGATAAGAGAGTGATGTGTGATGTAATGTTGATAACCAAACTTTCGTACCAAGGTAACCAAACTTTTATACCAAAGTAACCAAACCTTTATATCAAGGTAACCAATCTACCTCCACACCTGCAGTATGGATTGGTAACCTTGGTCTGAAAGTTTGGCAACCAACTGCATGAAGGTTTGGCTACCAACTGCATCACATTCAAAATAAATTGGTAACTTAATAAAACTCAATTGGTTGCCATGGTATGAATGCTTGGCTACCAACTGCACTATGAAAAAACTGCAGGTATGGATGTGGATTGGTTACCTTGGTATGAAGGTTTGGTTACCTTGGTATGAAAGTTTGGTTACCATGGTGTGAAGGTTTGGTTACCCACTGTACTATGAAAAAAATGAAGGTGAATTGGTTACCTTGGTATAACGGTCTGGTTACCTTGATATGAAGTTTTGGTTACTAACTGCACCCCACACCTCACTCTCAAGTTACACCCAATCACAACGAAACACCATCCTTTTCAATTCTCTCCTCTTAACACTTTTTCCTTTGCACTGTTCAATTCTTGGTGACAAAGTAAGGTTCTTGTCTATCGATCCTTCCAGAATTCAATAGAATCTTCTTCGTTTCACTGTTCAATTCTTGGTGACAAAGTAAAGTTGTTTTCGTCCATTAATTATCTTTAAAATTCCTACTAAATACTCAATATCCATAACATCAACACTCAACCAACACACTTAATCAGTACATTTTGCTTTGTGCGAGAGTATAAAGAGAGAAATTTAGTGAGAGAAATGGAGAAGAGTAACTACAATCGTGGCGGTGGCTGGGGGTCGTGGATGCTGGTGTTAGATGTTGTAAGACCCCAAATTATTAATAAATGAAATTTATTTTCCTCTATTTGTTATTTTGAAATAGTAAGGGTTGATTTGATTAATGTGGATAGTTATGGGTAAAATACGCAAATATTTTGAATAAGCAAGTGGTTATAAAATATTCATTATCGCTTGGGAATATTCGTCGTCGTGGAATATTCGTCTGTCGGGGAATATTCGTAAACGACGGCTCAGCCTTTTATGGGCCCCATAACTAAAAAGCGATTGGATGAAGAAAATGACAAATATAAGTTGTTTATAAATAATCTACAGTAATAAGTATCAATTATAATGTTGTTGAATACCCTTGGTTAAAACACACTAATACGCGTTGTTGAACAATAAGATAAGGTATTGCACCAATTATTGATTCTTACGTAAGAAGGCACTACTCAATAATTGTTACAAAGAATTACCGCTCAAAGATTTTAATTTATTGATTCAATAATTCACGCATTGATATTTTATATTACCGTTGTTTCAATAAATTATCATTACACGATATTTTCCATTATCTGAGCAATAATTCATATTATCTCAATAATATTATTGGATAACATTATCGGTAATGTCTAGAAAGTTCTGCTTCAAGGAGAGGTTTGGTCACCTAATCATACTGGCAAGAAGAGAGAGATCCTTATTGAAAGCCCTCTTTCCTATGAACTACCGGTCACAAGATCTTTGATTCTGTAATAATATTATTTGTGAATAATTAATTATTGATTTATATGATAAGGAAAATATTGATTTTATGTGGATATAGATGGAGAAAATTTTTAATGTGACAATTGTTGAAAATTAATATTTTATCTTTTTCTCGATAAAATAATTCATTTAAATATATTATTTTAATAATATATTAACTGTGATATTTTTATAATGAATGTGGGATATATGAGTATATGAGGAGGAAGAGTATTTTTGTGGCATTAAATGATTAACACATGTTTTGTGTGTCAATTGGACCCCATTTCTCGATCGAATTTGATTATACCGTTGTAAAATCGCCCATTTATGGATTTCTACCAATTTCTGCTTTGGAATTTGGAAAAACTTTCTTCCGCAAAGTTGTAGAGAATTGAATTTCCTCTAAAACTCGTGAGATTCAATTTTCTGATAAAAGGGCTATTTATTATAAATTATTGAAGTTCAAGTTCAAAATAATTGATTTTGAAAGTTTAAAATATTTAAAAATAGGAAAACGTTTTTTTTTTTTTTGTGGGAAGCCCCAGCATGTGCAAGATAAGTTGAATCAGTTGTCAAAATGTGCGTAGAGAATTTGTAATATATATAATATTATATTAAATTTTCTGCTTTTGTGTCTAAGATTTTCCTATAAATAGGTGCTTAGGTTAGAATTGAAAATCACACCGAAACTCAAGTTTTCTCTCTATATATTATCAGGCGTATTCTTGTGAGTATTTTGAGTATACTTTGAGTATTGCTATACTGGTGCAAGTTCAAGTCATAGCTTATATCCTGTTTCAACTAAGTATTGTCTTTTCGAGGTAAGGGATGTTATTTTATTCGAAAATGATATTATTTCTTCAATATCATTATGCCGAAATATTGGTTGGAAATTTTTATCAAATTTGGAACTTTTTTCATGACGGGGTTACTATTCATGAGTTATTATTCACGAGTTACTATTCATGAGTTACTATTCACGAGTTACTATTCACGAAACATGATGATGTTTTTTGTGAAATTTCTATCTTTTGGTGTCGGAGTTACTATTCACGTATACGACACTATTCACGAATCATTTACACTATTCACGTAAAATTAAATTTTCATTTTTCATCTAAAATATCTATTATGGATACTAGCTTTTGATTGTATCCATGTTTTGATCATTCTTGAATTTTACTCCACTCGATTACTTATGAAGTATTTTTGAACTTGGATTGTTTAAAATACGAATCCTTAATATTTGTTTTTTTTTCTTCAATCGGATTCGCTTTTTTAAATATTTTCATCATCCTCACCCTAAATGATGATATTATCAATATCTTTGGCCTCAGAGTGCAAAGATGAATGATTTCTTGATGAATATATTTAGCCCAGTAGTGCAAAAGATGAACAGTGTTGAGATGAACATGATCGATCGATTAATATCTTTGGCCTGTAGGGCAAAGATGAAACAGTGTTTAGATGAACATGACCAATCGATGAGTATCTTTGGCCCAGAGTGCAAAGATGAATATTTGATTCCGTATATATATATCGATTGATGTTATGGGATAAAATATCGACGACGAACTTTTAAATTCATATATAAGAGATAGTAGTTTGCATTATCTACTTAACTCTTCTAATGAATTATTATTTCACGCTAAGATTGATTTAAAACCTGGTTGTCTATCATTCTATTAGATTTTTCCTGTTTGAGACTAACGATAATTTGTTGTATATTATCTTAGTCATAATATTCTTTTATCGGGCTAGTTGAGCTCACCCTTTCCTTGTTGTTCCATTTTTCTTCTCGTGGAGGCGAGAATGTAGCGATACTAATAGTGGTAATTATGGAATGAAGGTTCTAGAGAGAGTTGTTTAGTAGTCCTCACCATTTGTGTAAAATAATGTATCAATAATTGTGATGGGGATTTATTTGCGTGTGGATATTGTTTGTAAAGACAATAATTGTATTTAAACTCACAAGATATATATGTTGTCGTATTTTGCACGACAAATGTATTAATAAAGTTGTAGTTATTTCTGTACCATGTATTTGGCGACTCAGAATGGGTTGAATGGAATGGACCTATTTTGGGGGCGTCACAGATGTGGTAATAAGCAATATCATTAGAAACTGGTGGTGGTGTTAGAAATTCTTGTGGTGGAGGTGGTAATAATTGTCTGCCGCATAATCAGAGTCAGTATCAAAGTTGTGGATATGGAAGAAGAGGAGGAAGAGGTGGTGATGGGTCTGCTCTGTTTGAATAAGAAAATAATAATTAACGGGAAGAGATAAGGGAGATAATCACGGGCCATGATTAAAGGAATCCTAATTGCACTAATATTGTAAATAAATATGAGAAAGTGTATTACTTTTGTAATTATTTTATGGATGCACCATTATTATAATTATTTCTAAAAATATACTAAAATATGTAATTAATCATAATATTTACACATTAACTACATGTCATTATTCTCATTGGGCTTGGGTATATACCTTAGTCCAATATCTTATTTAATTATATCTTAATTAATCCAATTAAGAAATTAATTTTGCCACACAAGGCCCTACACTCGAGCTTAATTAAGCTTATCATTATCATTGTCACACTTCTCAATTACCACATACTTAATTCAATTTAATTTGAATTATTAAGGTTCATGACATATGTATGCACACTAATAATTTTCAAACATCTTCATTTTCATTTCGTATATTATTTACAAAATTCACGGGTATTACAAACATCTTATATTTTGTACTTCTTATTTAAGGAATTCTATAGTTCATCTCCTTGTCTTTAGAGAACTATACACATTGTATAATGTGTTATTCAATCTATTGAGAATGTAGTTTCGGATAATATATAAAATATGCCTGGATACTTATACATTACTGATCTTTACTCGATACAAGTTCGTTGATACTTATTTGTATACCGTTTCAAGTATACTCAATTTATTTAATATATAATATTCAACAAATAAATTTTTCACATATTTTGAGAAGTGAAAGGAATTTTTATGTTTCATGTTAATGTCCATCAATTGATTCAAGAGTGATAAAAATCATCTCATTAATCTTTTTACAAGAATTAAGATGTAGTTTCAAGAGTTTAAATTTAATATATTCTAAATAGTTGACTGAGTTGCAATATCATAATATAAATGATCTAGTTCTAATTCGTGTACATCTAAAATGCTCAAGAGTAGCTCAATTAAAAATGAGTCGAGTCGAGTCAAATTCGAGTACTATAAAACAAGTCGAATTCGAATCTAAGCAAAGATTACAAAATTGTATTCGAATTCGAGTACGAACACCATTAAAAAGTTTCCGAGTAGAATTTGAGTAAGGTACTACTTGACTTGATTCGAGGATTATTTTCACTCCTACATATACGACGTAATTATAATTTGACTAACCTATTCTATGTATGCACATCCGTTGCAATTATAATTAAACTTAAAACTCTCATAATATATAACAAGACTAATAAAATAAATGGTAAATTTTAGATAATGTTATGAGCTTTATATGTTTTTGCACACAACCACTTAAATTTTAAAAATTGACACGCCTAGTCTCACTGAGTGGGACTGTGTAATTTGGTTCATTGATGGAGGACATCCTTAGTTAGGATAATTTGGAAGTGGTTAGCATGAAGTTTATTTTTGGGTAATGTTGGGTCATGATATTTCGTGTAGTGGGCCAGACTGTTTGGGCCGAGTTCTTTGGTGAATCCATTGGATCATCTCTATTGGGCTTGGCCAGTTGGGCCAAGTCAATGAGTTATCTTTGTTGGATTTGGAGAGTCTTGGGATGGATTGTTAAGCCGACCCATCAAATGACTAAATATCTATATTTTGGGCTTTGACCGATGATAATGATGAAAAATAACAGTTAACTGTTATCTTTGCCATGCATTAATGTGGATGAGAACTAGCCGTGGCGGCAGGAGAACGATAATGAGATGAAGCGTGGTGAGTCGACCAGATCGACTCTCACGCTTAGAGTTATCCCCGACTATCCGAAGCCGTCGAAGCTTTTGTTTGTCGTGTTTATCGTGTATGATCGGGCGTGTCTTACGTGATTGGGACGCCATGGAAAGATCTTGGCGTTATCAGTAAGTTGATCGATCACAATAGAATCGTCGACACGCAGATTTGAGATTTTATGCGTGTCAGCATTCTATTGGTCAATTGACCAACTTATCAAAAATTAAACTTCATTCTAACCATATTCGGATAATTTTATTAAACGAAGGTTAAATTTGGCTTAAAAACTGAAGGAAAAAAGGACATTTTGGGTACGATATTTAACATTTGATTGTTCAAATTCTTTTTCACGCTTTTTTAGCGAGGGTGTAATACACGCAGTTAATTTGGATGGAAATCTTAACTGTTTCACTTTACCTCCAAACTACTCCCTCCATTCCTAAATAATGTTGTTTTAAAAGGAAAAATTTGTTCCAATTTATCTGTCGTTTACAACTTTCTAGGAGAATAAATTATTTACTTTCCTATATCACCCTTATCTTCTCTCATTGTCCCAAGAAATTCTCACCCTTAGTATTAATAGTTTTCAACTTCCCATAAAGGGGTAGTGATGAAATTTCACACAGATTTTAATGATAAAATGGTAGTATTAAATAATTTTCTTAATTCATGTGCAAAAACCTTAAACGACACTTATTTAGAAATGGAGGGAGTATGTGTTTATGTCGATTTTTAAAACTCAAATCGTCAATGTACAAAAATAAAATAAAAATAAAGTGAAATTTACCCAAAAATAAAACAGATGAAATAAACCCCGCCAAGTGCCATGCCATTTGGACAATATTTTCCCGGGGATAAGCTGCACTAGGTCCTTTGAATTTTTTATTTTACAATCTTTTATTCTTTTCTGACATAAAAACTGCAGGAATTGTGAATAACATTGTGGAGGACAAAACTGCTATTCCAAGTAAGGCCAGAACGAAATGAACCTTGAAATGAATGAAGAGCCTATTTGAATTCGACTTAAAATGATAAATTTGTCTTCAATTCAATTATATTTGAAAAATTCTACTCAGATTCGAATTTTAGTCGAATATTTAATACTCGAATTCGATCCGACTCGACTCGAATATTTATTCAAACTACTCATGAAACTTCAAATTCAAGTTTCTAATTCAGTCTCCACATAATAACTAGTTTTATAATAAATATAATTATAAATTGAATTTGTTATTTTACTTAAAAATGAGAAAATATATTTATTATTACACTTTACAAATATAAAATCACAATTAAAATTAAAAACAAAACAAAATAATAACTAATTATCCTAATTTGATTTAAATTTGTATATATTATAAGAGAATGTATCGAACATCTAATCGAATATGTATTAACCGAGTATGTATTGAATCACAATAAAAAATTCGAGTAGTTTGAATCTTAAACGAGTTGAGTATAACCTTGCTCAAATTCTACTCATATTTTTATTCGAACTATTTTTAATACTCAGATTTGGATCATATTATTAACGAATCCGAGTCTCACTCGTATTTTTTCGAGTCAAACCCGAATCGAGCCCGAACTGTGTTGGCTCGTTTACAGTCTTAATTCCAAGTCCTGATTCTTTCATCTTTTTTTTCATCCATAATCCTTTGGATATTTTATAGCCATCAAATTTTCTGAGTTAGTAGCAATTTTCTAATTTCACAAAATGATTTTTGAAATATAAAATTATTTTTGATTTTTTGAAGTTAATTCATTTTCAAACTCACAATTGAAATAAATTACTTCATATTTAATCAACATTATAATGAATATAGTAATTATCTAGAAATATTATATAATATTGTAAGATTTATTGTTTTATAATTTATAATAGATTATCTAAATTTTAAATTTAAAATATTTTAAATTAATTTTTAAAAGATGATAATCATCATCCTATAATTTAGAACCGATGGAATATATTCATAAATTGGTTTTATGAACTAACTGAAAGGGGTATTTTCCTAACCGATTATGGTTTTCATATCTTTATGGTCTATATAGCCTGTGTACTAGGTCACTCCTAAATTGTCGAGCATGCATCCCAAAAAATAACTTCACACACACACACACATATATATCTCCTTGGCATAAATTTTCTTAAATTTAATTAAGAAAACAATCGAATTCTTCAATGAGTATCACATCAAACTTCAAAGATGCAGATTTAAGTGAGTTTCAAATGATTACTAAGCAGCTACATCAGTAACAGTAGTTTGCAAACACTGTTAAAAATTGCATTTCCGGCAAGAGTTGCATTTAAAAAAATTAAAATATTATTCGAGTACCCACAACTTATACAACTGAAAATATAATTGTTGTTCAATTAGAATTGCAACTTTTGTGACTAAAATGTTATAAAATAACTAAAAGGACAAGAATTAATATGTAAAATCGTTTTTCATTTGTAATTCTATTTGATGATGATAACAATAATAGTAAAAATAACTAGTTTACATAATAGTAATAATAATAAATTTAATAATAATGCTAATAATATTTTTTGGTTTATAATAATTAGACTATATATATATATATTTATCATTTAATATAATTAATAATAAAATACAATTTAGATGTTATTATGATAATAAGAAAAAAGGGTTTTTGTGATGAATTATAGGGACACTTGGTGGTTTTATTCGTAGGGAGATATGACAAACGACCTAAGTGAGTAAAACAATAAAATGAAAAGGAAATTTGGAAAAGATTAATAAATCTAGAGAACAAGCTGCCACTTAAATTTTTTTTTTGAAGCTAACTAAGACTTCAACAAATGATAAATAATATAGCATCTTTATTAATAATCATACATATTTAAATAATCATAAGAAATTAACCTATAACTTGATTGTTTAACTGCTTGGGAGCTTGAATGTAATTTTCAAACTAAATTATAGTTCTGATCCATACATAGCATTCTTGCATAATTCCCGAGATTAAAATTAGCATCTCAAATAATTTTGTTGGTGAAATCTAGATTTACTTCATTTTCAAGAAAAAATAATTATTTCTCAACAAATCGCTGGATAGAATTTAGATGATCTCTTAAAATCTGCAAGGTTTTTAATGGATTGGGCAGATGTTGGTGGTGAATCAGCATCTTTCCAGTCAGTATTGCAGCCCCACAATCGAACAGCAAGCCTCCGACACTTCAGAGATGGTTGTCTAAGATAGGTATTATACCAGTCAACAACATCACGCTTTTGTATGCTCTCGAGTTCCAATGCTTCCTTCTCCGATAAGTCAAACATATACCTGAAATCAATTAAATTTAGAGTTAAATGCAATGGAAACAAAAGTAGCTTAAAACACAAGTCCTCATTAACATTAAATAGTTCAACATGACCTATCCCGAGGCACATGCAAAATTACAATGGATCCCCACTTTTAAATAAAGCCTCCCGTATTATTTATCCTACAAGGATTTGGCGACTTTGAATGCCATTAAAGTGAAGTACATTGACCTGGTAATACTCCAACCCATAAACCCACCTCTAATTATGTGGTTGGCCAGTGTAACTAGTCCCAAATAAATTCCATTGACCATATCATTAAAAAAGTTATAAAATGTCCAAAGTGAGGATCATCATTTTGTGCCCAATGCAATAGAGTAAGGCAGTAATCTTAAGGATCCGATCTATGCTTCTTAACATATGCAGGTTTACTGCAATTGCAGAAACCTCACATCTTATTTATTTTCTTACGAGTATAGAGGTCTCATGAATCTCATTTGCAGACGTATGAGAAAATACGATTTAACTACTACTGATTGTCAATGGTTCCATGCCATATTGGATACTACATTAATAAAAAGGGCATAAAGATAGTACCTTTGATCCACAATTTGACCCCAAAAACGATTAGTTTCATAAACTAGAGATGGGTCCTTCTCCAGAAGCTTAGCAACTAGCCCACTTTTATAATTATTAAAAGATTCATCATCAAGTCCATCCTGCAATGCCAATTAGGATTCAATATAGAAATTTCTGTCTGGAAAAATTATTCACATTGAAAGTACAGTAATTTTTTTTTATAAAATAAAAATATTATGTACTACATCGCTGTTTTATCTATTGAGTGTAGCATGTCCATTAAGAAAAATTTCATAAAGACAGCACTGAAAATAATTATAGGCAGACACTGGAGTACCAAATCCATAGTAATCTTGCAAATTACTGTAGCACACCCACAGCAGATTGCAACTCCGCCACCTCAAGGGAATTGCATATACTAACAAAAATCATCCCCAACAGCATAGCCTAACAATTATATTTTGGTTACTAGTTTTTTGAGCAACGTTCCTACACTGTCATCGGCCTAACAACTCAATTATACCCCAAACTAATTGGGGTTGACAAAAAAGTGAAATAGCAGGATTTAGGGCCATTGGATTAACTTTATAATTCAAATACTAGGCAGTTTTCCTAATCCAAATATTCATGTAACTTGTGCTTTATCTTACTGCTGGTTGATTGATCATACTTAAAATCAGTGGTACTCTGTGATCCATTTGTGTAACAATAGAAAATACATTCTTCAATTTTTTCTCCTTTTGTTTTCTGACAGAAAGAAAATGTATTCTCATTGCACAAAACACTGGATCCTCAGACATGGGAACGTGGATGAGTGTTGAAAAAAAAACTGAAAAGAATTCAAAGCTTACCAACAACTCGTCAAGGCCATTTATGAAATTATCAATTCTCCCTTGCAAGTAGACAGGGTTGTACTCAGAAGATTGAACACGAAAACAAAAGCCTAATATGCGGTACGTTACTCGAGGACTACAGTCAACAACATAACCAAGCTGCTCTTTAGTCCTACATTAAACAAAAATCAAATAAACTCGTCTCTCCCTACAAGAGCTGAAAAGTCCCTTTAAAACAGAGAGATGAATTATTTGAACTGTATAATACCTGAGCTGATTGAAAAGCGGTTCTCCGACAATTTCATCAAAGAGATCTATTAGTGCTTTCAATTTGGTCAGGTCTGTCCCCATTTCTGGTTCAATCTGAAAATAAAGCTGAACAAGACACCCAAAAAGAAAATATAATAATCAGAGAACTTGAATAGTTGTAGAAGATGTTACCCTCAATAAGTCCATATTCAGTTACAGGGAAGATATTTCCAGCTCATAAAAAACCACCATTTATAGCATTATGTACAACATTTAATGCACATGGTACAACTATGTACTGCACTGGAAATACAGAAATAACATTCCCCTTCAATTACCTCAACCACGGAGTTTGATTCCAGCTTATTTTTCACTTTTGCATCTCTAGCTAGGTCAGCATTAGAAGGCAGACACATAACATACTCTTTATGCCTCATCTCAAATGGCAGAGCCTGTATAGGAAAGTAACTTCTAAATATGGTTGATATGTTCATTGCTTCTTCTTCTAGCAAATTTCCATGGCAAAGGCCTTCAATATACAACTGCATTAACCACACAGTAAAATGATAAACTGCCATACGATGCCCCTATGGAATTACAGAAATATATGAACCCCCTTCCCTGTTGGGGCCTTTTTGTTTATAATACATCTTTACTTGTACAAAAATATATGAAATTGGTGACACACAAATTGATTTTTTTGTTATAAAAAAGTAGAGCCATAGGTACACTAAATTGACTTTCGGTTTTGTTGTCATACCATCAAGCCCCATCTGGTGGACATCTAGTACCACAAAAAAAAAAAAAAAAAAAATCTAGCAGTGTCTTAGTTAGTACTTGCAACGTTCGCTCAATTATATAATAATGTTGATGCGGTATGGAAGAAGAAATTCAAGAAATTTATTATTAATTTTGCATTGTCTTATAGAGATAAATGTTGGATTACTAATGTAATTATTTAGTAGGATACTCTAGAAGTTTTAATTATAATAGTAGATTTTAATTAGGAGAGTTTTAATTGTAGTAGTAGATTTCTATTAGGAAAGTTTTATTATAGTAGTAGATTTTAGTTAGGAGATTGTTTTCTTTTTTAAATTAAAATTTTTATTTAGTCCCCAAACATTTGGATTTCTATTTAAGCATTGTAATACTTCATTAATTTTCAGATTAAAAATATGAATTGATTAGAGATTAAAGCTTTGTGCTTGTTTGTATGTGAATCTACCGATTCCGTGTGCGGATAAGTTTTCTATCACCATTCTCTCTCTTCATCTATATTTCTAAACCTATTCTAAACCTGTCCTACATCAAATGTGGCTCAAAAAACAAAAATGTTCTTCACCTCGTCTCCCCACAACTTCTCTCAGCTACTCACTTCCTTATTATGTAAGAATGAAAAAAGAATATGAATTGCACAAAACACTTCTTTGGCCTGACTAGAAACAAACTTCTGTACATTAAAAAAGAGAGCAGTTACTTGTTTAAGCATGCAACAACCACTGACTCTTTTCATAATTTGGTAAGATCTAATTCTTTAATACACAGATAAATACTTTTCTCTGTCAAATCTGAATCTCGTTTTGCAAATCATTTTCAAAGTACGCGCGACTTGAAATTCTAATATTCCCATATTATCAGTAGAAAGCTTCCAAAAATGTACTTTATAGTTTTACCAATTTTCATTGTTTCAATTTTACGTCCCAAAAACAATTGAGGAACTGGGGCAGTCACTCTCATAGTTATCAAGGCGTCAAGTTGAGACGAGACGACAACCGGGAGCTTTAAGCGCCGACTAGTCGTCCATAAGTCGACAAGTCGTTAACAATGTAAATTTTATACGTATAAAATTATATATATTTAACATTTATATAAATATTTATATATTTATATTTCTAATGATTTACCATATTCATAATACGTATAAAATTTTATACGTATGATTTACTATATTCTAATGATTTGACCACAATTCAATTCAATTATACAAAAATCATGCGTCCAGATGTACAAATACAAATTAGTAGTAATTAGTTGGTCAAGTATAAATACAATTTATTAGTAATTAGTAGGTCAAGTTCTTCAACTATACAAAAATAAAAGCAATTACTACTTCATTTTAATTCAATTCTGCTCTGGTATAGGGAATTTTTTTTTGAAATAAACAATTACTGCTTCATGCATGCGTATAGTAGGACAGAACCATAAGATTGCCACATGTACCATGGTCTAAGCATATATCATATAAAAAAATTTAAAAGAAGTCAGAATTCAGAATACCCCAACCCAAAAAGAAGTCAGAAACTCAGAATACCCCCCAAAAAAACATAGCATAGCAGAGCACTCCCTCTTTGTTGCTCTAAAAAAGAATACCCAAAAAGAAAAAAAAAGGCGAGAAAAGAAGAAGAGTAGAAGTAGAGAAGAGAATTAGAAAATTAGAAAATTAGAAAATTAGAGAATAAGAGTGTAGAAGAACTTACAGGAGGTCGTGAGCTGCCGGAGTAGAGGCCGAAGTCGTCGTTGCAGGAGTCGATGCGGTAAGTGCTAGCTCTCCCTCTGTGTATAAGTTTTGTTGGCTTGTGATCGACCGATTGATTAAGTTTTAGCTGCCTTGACTTTTTTTTAAAACCTAGTTAAGTTTGGGTCAAACCAACCTGACCCGTAAAATTCAAGTTGCTCGATTTTAAATTCAATTGTCCAAGTCGCTACTAAGTCGTCCAACTCGTCGCCTCTTCTGGTTGAGCGCTCGACTTTTTGGCTTTTGATCAAGTCGCCCAGACGCCTTAAATTTTTTCAACAACTCGACGACTAAGCGTCGCCTAGACGACGACTTGATAACAATGTTCACTCTATCCCAACATTTGAATCTTTCCAAGTTTTTACACTCTTCATTGATGGATGGTTGATTGTGTCAATTTTTCTCAGCCAATGTAATCAATATGCAAAATGAATATGTTAATTTCTCTTATTTATGCTAACAAGTGTATCAGTATGTAACATAGTTTATTGTTTACATGATCTCTAATGGTGAGAAAATAAAACATATTTTTGTCCTTCAACCTGCACAAGTATATGCAAAAATGGGTATCGAACCTGCTTAACCGGTTCGAGACACACCAATCTAGCGATACTGGTATTTGTATGTAATTTTTGTCACTTATTCGGTACGGTTCGGGTCGGTTCGGTTATTTATCGATGCAGTGTTAACGGTGCCACGACGATAGTTAACCGCTAGGATGCCTAGGTGATAAGGCGCCCTCCATGGCGTCCATGTGGCGACAAGTCGTTAACAATGTACAATTTATATATTATTTATTTTATTTCAAAAGTGTATTGATCAAAAAAATTTATATACTTTAAAACTCAAAATATAATAACAAACGCTATGAACTACAATTAAAAAACTATTACATCACAATCAAAATTCAAAAATAAAACACTTTACATTAAAAACTAGTACAACATGTCAACAAACATTATGTAGAAAATAAAGAATCAACCAAGTCAACACCCATCATACATTACAAGTTTAATAAGTAATAAAATTACACTACATGGCAAGTCCATAGATTATGACGAATCAGGTAAAAAATGACTTAGTCACTTAACATGGGCAACCTAGCAAAGCGTGAGCCTTGGCAGCTTGGCATCTAAGGCGTCGCCTTGTCCTTTATCTAGTGCCAGGACGCCTAGGCGATGCCATGACAACTAAGACTGAAAGGCGGTAGTATAAAGCCATAAATGTATTCACTGATGTAGAACTACTCTGATAATAAGTTAAAAGTTTTTAACCGAATTACTTGCGCACCTGGGAAAAGATTGTAGGAATATAAGCTTTCAAATCAGCAAGAGACAAGTCATCCAGCATTTGCAGCTTCTCATCTACATCCCAAAAACTCTGACACAAGACTTGCAGTCTTAAGTATGATGAATGATTCAGTGGCTTCATGTTGGTGTTTCTCAAAGTTCTCTCCATATTCTCTTTTATAACCTACAAAAATTTTCATCAACATCAAGGATAAATTTGACAATGTAAACAGAAGCACAATAAAAATCCTAATATACATCATATTTGAAATCAGAACAACCATTCACCTCTAACCATCAGCAACTAGATCATCAATCAAATTTTTTAAGCGTACAATCCATCCAAACAATGAAATTGTGCAGTGTGACAAATAAAACTTCGATTTTTTCTAGTTTAGAAATACTACTTCAACATAACAAATACGTACTTTTGAATATACAAAATCATAAAATAAGAACATTTTTTAATTTTTGTTTATAAACACCTTACAACAAGCACATTGCTTTCAGTTAGCAATGAGAATACATGTTATTTGTGATAGGACTACAGAAAATAAACAAAGCAAATCATTTCTTATCTTAGAGAATGAAGAAGACATGGATAAATAAAGATATAAAGCAGACAAAATCTACTTCTACGCCTACCCTAAAGCGATCATCTCTCGGCACAAAAGATTTGGCAATTGACAATACTTTAGACAAAATAACTGGAAGCTTATCATTGAAACCATAAACCTTCAGCTCCAGCTTATCACTAGAAAGAGAGATAGAAGTTTCTAACTTTGCCACACTAGCCTGCAAGCAAAAGTTCCAGAATATTGTCAATTTACATGTCACTACCATTTACCATAACCGAAAAAAAAGAGTGCAAAGTTGGGGGTCAGGGGACAAGTGGCAAACTCAATGAAGTATGGACGTGGACCAACAATGGGACAAGGACATAATTAGGACACATCAATATACTATAATGCTAAAGTAAAATTTTATATATCAATATTTCTTCATAGCAACAAAAACTAGTACTCTCTCAATATCAAATTAAGAGTCCAATTTTCCTTTTTGGGTTGTCCCAAAACAAGTGTACTTTCAAAATCAATGTGTTAAATCTCTTTAAAATCTGCTTAAGTGCAGAAAATACGTAAACAATTAAATTGCCTAACAAACTTGGACTTTTTGTTACTTCCTCCATTCCACAAAAAGAGTCCATTTTGACTTTTTTAAGATAATTCGTCAAAATCCTAAATTCAGAATTGGTGATTCATGCAAGTTTTGAATTTTAGGAATTTGCAAATTGACTTCAAAAAGATGAAATGAGACTTTGTTTTGGAACAGGGGTATGTTGGAACAAGGAAAACAATATTCAAGATTATATTCACAAACTAATAACAAATATCCACAACTGTATTGACTAAAATCAAATTAATACATATCAGTTTTTAAATTTAGGGTTTTGCAAATTGACTTCAAAAAGTAACTCTTCCAAGTCATACTCTGTCGATTGTCAGCCTATTCTTCTGATCTCAAAGGATCCTAGTTAGTTTGTTCTGCATGCATGTGAGGAAAATAGATATACAGATATGTAACTATTGCTTTATATGTAATATACACGTATTTATGATGAGTACTCTTTCTTTCACATACATGTTACTTTAATAAGTCATTCCTTGCCATCATTTTCTTATGATAAGCCATTTTTATTTAGTTTAAAGATTGCATTCTCTATTTCTATCTTTGTCTTATAAAATAAAAAAAAGATGATTGTTTTTATTGTAATAATTTTTCATATTTATATAAAAAACTTAAGGGCGCTACTATTATTAAATAGTAGCAATTCATTACTCATTCAATAGTTACTTAAAAAGAAAATTATTGATATTAAATAATACAATTTTTTGTTGTTGGATTAGATAGACACTTTAATTCAATTTAAGGGTTCCAATTTGCTTTAGAAATGTATAAAGTCATTCAATACTAGACTAAGTAACTAATTAAGAATGTATTGAATACATCCAAAATTTATAAAATTACAAGTTACATTATTCAGGACAATACAAAATTTTAAATCTCAATAAACATATTAAATTGTAATTCAACAAATCCAACAATTTCACAAATATCAAATTACCGACAAAGACAAGAATCTCAGGAATTTCTCAACAATGATAATAATCACAATCAGTAAATATTTATTAATGATGATAATGCTCAAAATTTTGCAAATATTTAATATTTTCAAGATTAAGGAACATTAATAATCTCAAGTTAACAATCTCATGGTAGGAAAATACAAAGTGAATGACTTTTTCCTAAAATCATTGTGGGCAAAGTTATATATACGTGTGTGTGTATATATATATGTATATATATGTATACACCGTTAGAACATTATTCTAGAATCATGATTCTATGTTAGAAGATTATTCTTAGAATCATGGTTCTATTAGAGTATATTATTATTATTAGTGAATATTATTATTAGAAGTTGGCGACCAATTTCTAATAATAATATTATCTAATAGAATTATTCTAGAATAATCTTCAGCAAAACTAACACTTACCCCACTGTACTTGGACCATTTTTATGCATTAGCTCATCCAATTTTTAATTTATGCAATTATTTCATTAAACTAATAAAAATAATATGAAATTGGGCACCTATGTTAAAAACATTTAATGTCCGTTTATTATTATCTTATGTGGCTGTCTTTTTGAAAAATGAAAAAATAAAATGATACGTGAAAATTCCAGTTGGATTTGACCAGGAAATATTTCTATATCCTCCCACTCACGATAAGCCTTGTATGCAACAAAAGCTCACCATCTCTTTGAATTAAAAATTAGGGTTCATAGAATGACAGAAAGTGCGGATCGATCGGAGGTAGTTAGCCAACAAAAGTTGGGGCTTTTGCTAGATTTTCATGACCTTGTGATTCTGAATATGAGGCATGTATTAAGAAAAAACTACATTAAAAAAATCCTTCTCTTTCTGTTTTTACCCATTGCTTCGTTTCCGATGATTCCTTGGCTCCACCGCACATATGCAGGATGCTTCCATCTAAACCCCATGACCAGAAAAATCGACCTTTCAGATCTGAAAAGTTTATGTTGACAACATTCTTTTCCAAAATCTGGGTTAGGAAAACCAAAATCTGATAAATGGATAGTGATGAGATGTTGGTCAGAGCATTTGTGGTTCATAAGGTGATTTTTAATTGCTCTTTGAGGGGGGGTGATTTTGAATTTTGATGATGGCTGAATTGATAATATGTGCATTCTTGGGTTTAATATTTGGAAGGTGATGAGTCTGTACTTGGATGATGCTGCAAGTTTGATGAATTTGAACCCAGGTGCTTATAATTAAAGCATGGGAATCTTTCCGGAAGCTACCGTATATCAGATGAGCTTATGTTGCTTATCTGAGCTGAATGAAAGCACATGAGGGCACTAATATTTTCCACCTTGTCCAACTGAAATTGTCCACATAATATTATTTGGATTTTTAATTTTTCAAAACAGCCATGTAAGACATTACTGGATGGATGTTTGATTTTTTTAACAGAAATTTCATATTTTTTAAAGTTTAATGGGATAATTACAAAAATTAAAAGTTAAATGGGCCAATGCACAAAAATGGTCAAATACGCCGGGGTAAGTGTTAGTTTTCCCAATAATTTTCTAACACTCGTCATCAAGTTGGAAGTCTTATATCACGATTTACAACTTGTTACATAACGATCTTAAAAATAAAGTACTCAAACCAACCATAGCGCGACTATCTTCAAGTTGCACAGGAAGAAAAGTTTGATTTTTTTTGTACAAAATTAGATTTCTCATCCTTTGTAAATAACTTCACACATCCAGTTTCCGAGGATATCATGTGCCGGCAATAATGAAGAACACTTGATGGGGATCGATGATTTAGTTGCCTTATTTATTTATTTTGTTTATTTCATTATTATGGACTTGTCTTAATTAGTTGGGGTATTTTAGTGACTTGATTTAATTAGTTGGGATATTTTTGTCTTTTTGGTCTCCAAGGCCAATTTAGGGTTGTTTTGTTTAAATACCGATGTAATTCTCCTTGGGAGAACATTCTAGATATTGAGATTATTATTGGTTTTCTTTATATCGTGGAGATATTTATCTAGAGTTAATAGACATTGAGTTGAAACTCTAAACCCTAGAATTTGAGCTTAGAGCTTAGATTCTACTTTTATTTATCTGTCAATTAATAATAAATTCATCTTACAAAGTTGTCCTACATCATTTTGGTATCAAAGCCAAACCTTGTACCAGAGAAAAGAGCCGTTATTCATTGTCGGAAAATCATCAGCACCATTAAACACAACCGCCATTGCTTCTACCAGAGCCATTCACTCACCTCCACAACTAACCAAACCCTCCACTGTTGAAGGCGATCCATCAGATCGCTGACCCCAACATCGCAACCCACATCGCGACTCAAACATTCCTGTAGAACCCAACCACCGACCCAAACAATCCTCGCAACCGAATCACAAATCACGACCAAGAAACAAAAAAAAACAAAGAAGAAGAGTAGAGAAAGAAAGAAGGGAAACAAAGGAAGAAAGAACGAGAAGGAGAAAAGGTAAGAAGAGGACGTACAGTGCGTCGCTGTCACAGGCATTGCGCTACTACCACAGTTCTAGCGCCATTGTCGCCAGAATTCGCTCTTTCCATCTTCATCGTTGTCGTCGTGGTTTCATTTGTTTAGAAAACAAGGGAGGCAGACTTCTCACTTTCCTAATTCGTAAAGCCTAGGCCCTTATTTTTTCCTTGCTAAATTCCCACTTTACCCCCATTATTTATGGAAAATTCGATTTATACCCTGACTTTTCCCTAACACTTATAATTTTGGCAGTTTTCATCCCTCTTTCACACTTTATAATCAGTTAGGTCCAAAAAAAAATAATACAAAAGCTGCATTTAATTTTTTTTTTTTGCAAAATATAGGATAAATACCTCAATTACTTAAATTTCTTTACTTGTTGCTTATTACTAAAATTTTTCAAAACTCGTTTGATTTTATTCTCTTAAATTGCACATTATTCCTATTAGTTGGACATCATTTAGTTGTGATTGTTGATATTTTGGAAACTGCGATTGCATTTGCCGTAGGTTATAATTTAATTGCTATAAATAATTATCTCAGTATTGCATTTGCATCATGAACCCAACAATATGGCCCAACAATGAACGACTAAAATGGCTAATATGGAAAACCGTATGGATGCTATGTTTGAGGGCCTTGTCATAGTATTTGAGAGGGTTCGAGTCGTTGAGCGACGAACACAACATTTACCTGAGCTTATAGGAGAAAATGCGGGAAATGATGGCGTTCCCGTTAATGAAAGAGATACCTGAGGGAGAACCTGAGTTGAATAGGCAAAGGGCTCAAGCCTAGAAATGTTGAGTACCAAAACCTTGAACCTTGAAATATTCACCGAGAGACAAAACCATAGACATCGGGACGTCGGATATGGAAAACGTAGGGATGACGGCTACCGTGAACCTAGAGATTATGGGTATTGTGGACCTAGGAATGTCTATGACCGAGGTTATGATGATGACACTAGAAAATTAAGGTCGATTTACCCGACTTTGACGGTAGGTCTGATCCTAATGTCTTCCTTGATTGGTTGTCCAGTATGGATAAATTTTTCGATTGGTATGAGATGTCCAAAGAGCGTAGAGTTCGCTTTGTCAAGATGAAATTAGTCAAACAAGCGAGCTTTGCCAAGATGAAATTAGTCAAACAAGCGAGTTTGTATTGGGCTGTTGAGAGAGACATTGAGTGTTTGAGGGATCCACCTATTAGGCACTGGGCAGAAATGAAAGCACGTCTCTGAAAATATTATCTGTCACAAGGATAGGATGTTTGAACAGTTGATAAATCTAAAGCAAGGCAATTTGTCCGTCTCTGATTATGTCTATAGGTATATGAAGTTAATGGAGCGTTGTGAGCTAGTAGAGGAGACGAGTTTGACCATCATTAGGCTTAAGGAAGGGTTGAGAGATGATATTAAATTTCAAATTTTTCCAAGCCAACTCACTTGCCTAGATGATGCTTACCAGGCTGCCTTAGATTAGGAAAGCAATGTGTAAAGATTCTCTTTCCAGAGAGCGACCTCTTATCCAGGCCAATTTAGTGGACGTAATGGCCCACAGGGCAGGTCCTTTTCCACACCTCAAGATACTTCTAGGGATGCTAGCACTGCGTGTGGACCAAACCGGGACCCTAGACTAGGGAAGGGTACTCCAGTACCCAAGTTTACAATCATTGACAAGGATAGGTGTTTCTCTTGTAAAGAGCTTGGCCACAAGTTCTTTGAGTGCAATAACAAACACCGAGTGAGAGTGGTTCATGAAGGGCAGGGTGAAGAAAATGAGCCGAGGGAAGGTGAAGTGGAGGATGGATATTATACAGAGGATGAAGAAGCGGATACACACCTTGAATAAGTTGACCAACCCTTGAATGTTATGAGGTGCATCTTCACTAGTCTTAAAAAGGAGGAAAATTGGAAGAGAATTGCCATATTTCAAACATATAGTAGAGGTGGTGGAATCTCTTCCAAGCTAATCATTGGTGGGGGAAGTTGTTTAAATGTGGTTGCTAAGACAACAGTGGAACGATTGAAGTTAAAGGCAAAACCACACCCCCAACCTTATAGTGTTACTTGGGCCAATAAGACATTTATTCCTGTGACACATAGGTGTCTAGTGCCTATCCATCTTAATGGATATGAGGAAAAAGTTTGGTGTGATGTCCTTCATATAGATGTTGCACACATTCTTTTAGGACGACCTTGGCTATATGATCATGATGTGACCCATTATGGGAAATCGAATATTTATGTGTTCACACACAACGGGCAGAAGATTACTTTAGCGCCTGTGAGACCACAAGCGTCTCCCAAGGATCAACCAAAAGAAATTAATACACATACAAAGAATTTAAATATCTCCACATCCTTAGTCAGAAGGCCTTTGAAAAGAATGCGAGAGAGGAGAAGGTTGTGTACGTTGTTTTGGCTAGGGAGGTTAGGGACGTTCCTGAGAATAGTAATGTCGAATCTAGTGATGTTAGATAGATTCTCCATGTGTTTGTTGATGTGATGACTAGTGAGTTACCTAGCGGATTACCACCTCTTAGGGATATTCAACATGCTATTGACCTTGTAACGGGGTCTTTTTTACCTAACCTACCCCATTATAGGATGAACCCTAAAGATCAAGAGGAGATGAGGCGCCAAGTAGGTGATTTGCTGAGTAAGGGTTTTGTGCGCAAAAGTCTTAGCCCTTGCACGGTGCCAATTTTGTTTACCCCAAAAGCTGACGGAAGTTTAAAGACGTGTTGTGATAGTCGAGCTATCAATAAGATCACCGTCAAGTATAGGTTTCCTATACCTAGGCTTGATGACATGTTAGATTTGATGAGTGGAGCTCGTGTGTACACCAAAATAGATCTACAGAGTGGATATCACCAAATCTGTATCTGCGAGGGAGACAAATGGAAAACTGCATTTAACACTAGTTCATACCCTTTGGTCTAACCAATGCACCTAGCACATTTATGAGAGTCATAAATCAGGTGTTGCGGTCTTTTATTGGCAAGTTTATAGTAATCTATTTTGATGACATCCTCCTTTATAATCACACTCGAGAGGAACACTTCACTTGCGCCAAGTTTTGCCCGCTCTCCAACATGAGAAACTTTATATTAATCTTAAAAAGTGTTCCTCATGCAAGAATCCGTCATATTTCTCGGGTTTGTTGTCTCTAAAGATGGGGTTTCTCCTGACCCTGAAAAGGTAAAGGCTATTAAAGAGTGGCGAGAACCTTCTAATATACATGAAACTAGAAGCTTCCACGGACTTGCTACTTTTTACATGAGGTGCATTATGAGATTTAGTACCATTATGGCTCCCGTTACCGATTGCTTAAAGAAAGGGGAGTTTGTTTGGTCCAAATCGGCTGCCAAAGCCTTTGTGAAAATTAAGGACAAGTTGACGCAGGCACCTGTTCTCGCGCTACCAGATTTTAGCAAGGTCTTTGAGGAGATTAAGACACTTTCGGCGTAGGAATAGAGGGAGTACTTAGTCAAGAGGGTCATCCTGTTGCATTCTTTAGTGAGAAACTAGATGAGGACTGACAAATCTATGATAGAGAGTTTTTTGTTGTAATTTAGGCGCTTAGGTATTGGCGACACTATTTATTGCCTAAGGAATTTGTGCTATACTTTGATAATCAGGCACTTCAATATATAAACTCCCAGAAGAAGTTGAGTCATCGACACACTAAGTGGGTTGAGTTTCTTCAGGACTATTCTTTTGTCCTAAAACATTGTCGAGGGGAAAAGAACAAAACCGCAAATGCG
Source organism: Panax quinquefolius (assembly GCA_020205615.1). Taxonomy (NCBI): domain Eukaryota; kingdom Viridiplantae; phylum Streptophyta; class Magnoliopsida; order Apiales; family Araliaceae; genus Panax; species Panax quinquefolius. The sequence goes on along the minus strand of CM035155.1, from coordinate 115,940 downwards.
TTGAGTAGGGTATCTATTCTCCTTAACAATTTAAGTGTGAAGGTTATTGGGTTTGAGCGTATTATCCATGACTATCCTTCTTGTCGTGACTTTAGAGAGACATATATTGCCCAACAAAATTCTAATGTACCACCCTCAGGAGATTTTCGTATCCATGATGGGTATCTTTTTAAGGTCACCCATTTGTGCATTCCTAGCACGTCTATACGTGACCATCTAGTTTGGGAGTTACATGAGGGAGGGATCGGAGGTCATTTTGATCGCGATAAGGCCATTGCGATTGTGGAGGATAGGTTCTTTTGGCCAGTGTTCTAAAAATCCCCGCCTAGGCGCTAGGCCCCTTAGCGCCTCACCTAGGGCCAAGGCGGCAAAAAAATCCCTCCAGAAAATTAGGCGGGGCTTAGGTGGGGTCTAGGCGGAGAAGTTTTTTTATTTTAATAACTACCCAAACCAGATCTTAATATATTTATTTTTCTAACAATTTACCATATTCATAATACATGTCAGAAGATATCAAATCACAACAAAAAAGTGAACAATATCAAGTCAAAATGGATAATTTTATTATAGTTGTAATTTTTTGAACTTGTACTAACTTTAAATTATATAAATGATGATACATTTATAATATTTAGTTTAATTCAATATAATTCTTATATTTATGTTTAGTTTCTTAAGTTTTAATATTGAATTAAATTCTTGAAATTTTAAATTTTATTATTTAATAACAATCTTGTTTATGAATAAAATTAATACGTTAAAAATATGTTTGAACTTTAAACAATTGCATGTTTGTGTTTGAACTTTGACATTAGCAATATGGATGTGTTTGAACTTTAAGCAAATGTCTTTATTATCTTTATTATAAATTGTTTTGCTTTATATTATTCTTTTGTTTGGATAAATGTAAGATAAAATATTAAAATTGGCTTAAAATAAAAAATTCCGCCTAGGCTCCGTCCAGACCCCGCCTAGGTCCCCCTCGGCCGCCCACCTCCTGCCTAGCGCCTTTTAGAACATTTCTTTTGGCCTAGCCTCAAGAGGGATGTAGCTCGTGTTGTTTCTGAGGGTCGCACATGTCAAACTGCAAAGGGTATGCAGCAAAACACGGGGTTATATACGTCTTTGCCGGTACCCCATGCTCCTTGGGAGGATATTAATATGGATTTTGTCTTAGGGTTACCATGGACCCCTAGAGGTTATGATTCCGTTTTTGTTGTAGTGCACCGTTTTTCTAAAATGGCACATTTTATTCCATGCAACAAAACTGATGATGCTTCAGACATTGCATCGATTTTCTTTAGTGAGGTTGTGAGGCTACGTGGTTTGCCTTTGTCTATAGGTTCAGATAGGGATGTTAAATTCATGAATTATTTTTAGAGAATCCTATGGAAGAAACTAAATACCACACTTAAGTGTTTCACTGCCGACCCACAGACTGATGATAAAATTGAGGTAGTTAATAAGCGTCTAGGTGATTTGGTGAGATGCCTTATAGATTACGTGTCTAGTTGGGAGTTCGATTAATCGCTCTACTAGGACGAGTCTTTTTCAGATTTACACTAGTTATCAGCCTAGGAAACCTATTGACCTAGTTCCTCTTCCCACTGGATATAGATCTAGTGAGTCTGCTGAAATTTTTGCACAACACATTCATGATTTGCATGCTGAGATAAGACAATTAATTTGAGCAATGAAAATTGTAAGTCTGCTGCAAATGTTCATCATAGGTACCAAGAGTTCAAAGAAAATGATCAGCTTAGATACCGTGTCGAGAGGTTACCTCCCGGCACATGGAAAAAGGTGTACGCTAAGCGGATGGGTCCATTTCGTGTTAAAAAGAAGGTTAGTGATAATACTTATAGTTGGATCTTCCTAGTAAAATGGGTATTAGTCCTGTATTTAATGTGACCGATCTTACTCCATATCATGGACCTTCTACTCCGTTGACCCCATCCCTTACTTCATCTAATAACCCTATTGAGCATGTACTTGTTCCTCCTTTACCTGTTCCACTTGCACCTCTTGTTTCTTCACAGTCTACAACAGATGGTATCGAGGGTGTTTTGGATGAGAGGTTTGTGTCGACTAGGCGCGGAGGCTATCGCTAGTTTTTGGTTAAGTGGTGTGGCAAGCCTGACAGTGATTGCACGTGGATTGGTAGGGACGAATTAATTACGAAGATTTCATTTCGACAGAGCTGAATTTTTCCCAACCGGGGGAGAAATGATGGGGATCGATGATTTAGTTGACTTATTTATTTATTCTGTTTATTTCATTATTATTGACTTGTCTTAATTAGTTGGGGTATTTTAGTGACTTGTTTTAATTAGTTGGAATATTTGTCTTTTTGGTCTCCAAGGCCAAATTAAGGTTGTTTTGTTTAAATATCGATGTAATTCTCCTTGGGAGGACATTCTGAATATTGAGATTATTATTGGTTTTGTATATATCGTGAAGATATTTATCTAGAGTTAATAAACGCCGAGTTGAAAGCGCAAAGCTTAGATCCTAGTTTTATTTATCTGTCAATTAATAATAAATTCATCTTACAAAGTTGTCCTACATCAACACTCGTCTCCCACAACAAATGTGAAAGACCGTCTATTATTCAAAAACAACTATGAAGCACTCCTTGCCTTCCTCAACAACGGAGGGCTCTCTAGCCTCCCAAAAAATCGAAGGACACTCTCCTTCCTTAAATCTTGGCCCCTATGCAATCTTTACTTTCCAATCAACCATCCATTTACATATTCAACCAGAGAAAAACTACTAAAGACGAAACATTTTTGTTTCACCACAAAAACAAACAACTATGGATTTTTATTTGTTTTCTATAAAAAAAGAAGAAAAAGAACTCCAAAAAAAAAGATACCCGCTGGCGACTATGTGCAGCCCGCGGCGGAAGCAAGACTTCTAGTTGGCCTACAAAGATCAAACTAGCTCTAATAATAAAATAGATGTATTGAAAATTGTTGTTGTATATTACAAAGAGAACTAAAGCCTTGTAGATAAGCTACTAGTTCAATAGTGACCAAATATATGTGGGCACCAAAGCATACTTGGTGACCAAGTTCTAATAATAATATACTCTAATAGAATCAATCTTCTAACATTTACAATTTTGATTTAATTTTTTAGGAAAATTAAAAAAAATTATAATACTAATATATAATTTTTTTCCCTCTTAGAATTGAGATGGGAAAACCATACTTTTTCTTAAGCCCCCATCGAAGAGAATGGGGGCTGAGAATTAGAGTAGAATGAGTCTGAGAAAAGCTAAAGGGAACAGAGAAAACTAGAGAAACTTGGGAAGGAAGATAATAGAGTCCCAAAGGAGGAGTCTCAACTTATTCATTTCCTATGCATTCTTACTGTTTCCTTAGGTCATGACATATAGAGAGAGATCACATGAATTATGTGATAACAGAAAAATAAAAGAAAGACAATCTTACGACTACTTCGATGGCACGTGCTGCCTTGTAGAAGTTTGCTAAACTGGCTATTCCTATTATACCTTTCTAAGCATTCCTTTGCTTTAACACTTCTACTAAATCCATCCCTAGACATGTGGACCATGTGACATTGTTGCCCTTCCAAAGGCAGAACAGAATTACTAGAAAATAATATAACTAAAAGTGCACATCCATAAGACTAAAAAGAACCTAAAAGTAGCCTTAACTAGACAAAAGTTAAAAATGAAATTTAAGACACGTATACGGGTGCGTCATATGGGGATTCGAGCATTCGCCAAATCCCCAAATATAGGGATTCGGGTGTAGGAGTATTCGACATATATTTAGTATTACATATTTAAATATTTATGTGTTTGGTTATATATTTGATAAAACATTCAACAAGATAGATACTAAAAGAAAAAACAAAAAACATCAAACAAAGGATACAACCTTAATGGTTTGAAGTCATAAAAATAACAAATATAATCATAGATAACTCAAAACACATAAGTTATAAAGGATGAGAAAATTTCTAAGAGTCCCCGAGAATCAGAATATTCGGTACGGGGATACATCAGTTCGTTGGGGTAACAAATAATCCCTACTTCCTAGATTGAAGTAGAATTATAACTGTACTTAAACACAAAAGGAGCTTACAAGTAGCATTATTTCTACGCATGGCATGGTGTAAACACAGAGCTTGGAATTAAAGATGAAGAGAGTTTAGTTTTTAATTTTTTGGGAAGGGGAAATAGTACAACTGAGTTTCAAAAACATATATACTCCTTTCCAAAAAAAAGTCTCATTAAAAAATATTTGAAAATATTAAGGATGAGTTTTTGTTCCATGTTTATACCTAAAAACAAAAGTTGTTAGTCTAGCAGTGGTGGCCTGAAGTTGAAATTTTGATAGAACACTTGAGGACATTATGTCATTTTATAGCAACATCCATAGAAAGAGGACCCTTTTTATGGAGCAATTTTATTTTTATTTTTTTCCCCATAAATGGGACTCCTTTTGTAGAATGGAAGGAGTAATTTTTAGATACAATTTTAAATACATATTAACAGTAACATTAAAATTTAAAGATTTAATGTACTAGAAAATATGAAACAGTTTTGTGAATCATCCAACATAAACAAAACTGGACCTTAGTAAATAGGATACAATTTAATTTTATTAATTTAAAGAAGATAGCTAAACAGATTTGACTATTAAGTATATAATTTGTCTTGTCCGTAATATTTTCTTTTCAGGAAAATGTCAGTGCAGCCACGAGGCTCAATCAGGCAACAGGTTTTAAGATAAATGAATACTTGATGTTTTAAGTAACTAACCTGATATATAATCTCATTCAGCTCATCTTTCAGAAGGTGAATAAACAATTCAGTCAACAGAGAATTCTTCAAATTATGATATCCTCCCTTTAACGTGATGCGAAAATATGCATTAGCACGAGGAAGTTTGAAAGTCTTATCGAGCTTGTACCAGAACTTTACTAATGCTTCATCAAGTATACATCTAGGGAAAGGATTATCAATAATATCACTAGAAGCCTTATAAGCACGAATTGAAAAATCACACGGAATGAACTCATTCCTTGCTGGCAAATGTAAGGAAACATCAATATCTGGAGGATCCCTCCAAAATTCCATCAGCTGTGGAGAAATATCTTCTTCAACATATCGTGATCCAAACCATGGTTCACAACTGAAATCTGAAACAATAGAAGACACAAGAGAAAAGGTTAACTAGGTCATGATAAATTCAACAAGACTTTTGATATCATTTTGTCCAAGAATAATAATGAACCTAAAGAAAGTTATATTAGCAACCTTCAAACTTGGAGAATGGAGAGATTAGTATAAAAAAGATAATGTTACAACAAACTATGGCAAACACCTAAATTAACAAAGAAAATTAAAGATAAGAACAAAAGACCTACTTAGAAAACCCAAAATAGGAAAACCCACAGGTCAGAGTGTAATGCCCCAGTCCCACAGAAACATGTGGGATATTTGGATGTGTATATAAGGACTCAGACTGCTATCATTAATACATTTAGTCATGACCTTTTGGGCGAGCTTGTGGTGGGCTAAGATGATCCAAAAAAAATACTATTGAGAAAGCGCATTGGGCCTTATTGTGCTATGATTCGATTCGGACTCGGGATTTGACTTAAGTTGTTTCATATGATATTAGAGTCAACTCTCGAAAGCTTGGATTATGTCATCTGATCGGGTTGTCAGAGGTGGGGATACAAATGTGGGCTTAGCGGGCTGCTAATATTATCTCACAATGGCTAGAGGCAAAGTTTTTGGGTTGTGTGTGATTATGTGTTCGGCTTGATGAAGACGTCAGGTATTTAAGTGAGGGAGTTTGTAAGCGCATTAAGTCTTATTGTGCTATGATTTTACCCGGGTTGTTACACAAAGGTAGAAGATATCACTATACCGAGAATGTGAAGAATATGAACAATGAAGAGATCTCTCACAACTGAAAAACCCAATAAACAAAATTGTTTCAATCTCAAAAGGCAGTGACAAAACTCAGAAAAGAATAATCTGAAAAACCTAGATATAATAATGTATAGATAGTTGGGCAAAAAACATAACACGCCTAATGAACAAACCAAAATAACATAACAGATCCATAGACATAACACCCCATAACATGATAACAGCTATATTCAGGTTTAGTCAAATATTGGGTTCAGAACTAGAATTTGAGACACGCAACAGATGATAATGACAGAAAAGTAAAAAGCAAAGAACATATGGTCATATGCTCAAGAAAGTTAAATAACCTAAGAATGCATTTGAAAAATTAAACAAACAGACAAACAACTTGACGATATACGCAAACACCAAGATACACAATAGGTGTGAGCAGCATTTAACACTTCCCGGAATCCAACTTAATAAATTTCAGCCACAAGACGCATAATCTAAAAAAAGTGGAAAATGCTCTGGAAAGTTGGTGTTATAAATATAATGCCATGAGTTATTTCGTAGTTGAAGTATCAACCAAAAAAAATCATATTTAAGCACGCATATTTACTTGCAAATTCCGAATGCAAAAATTGCATAATGTATATCTTTGGACTCATAGTTCTTGCATATAAAATTTTAAGCAGTACACCGCTGGTCATTGGTAATAGTTAAAGCAAGGACATGATATGGTGATGCGGTACGGAAAAAGAAATTCAATAAGTTTATTATTAATTTTGTATTTTTATTTTGAGATAAATGTGTTATTAATGAAATTTTTTAGTAGGATATTATAGTAATATCTTTTCATTAGGAGAGTTTTAATTGTAGTAATAGATTTCAGTTAGGAGAGTTTATTATAGTAGTAGATTTTAGTTAGGAGATTGATTCCTTTCTAAATTAGGGTTTTTACTTAATCCCCAAGTATTGGGTTTTGCATTTAAGCATTGTAATACTTTATTATTTTGGGTGATTATTGAATATATTGATTTGAGATTAAAGTTGTGTGTTTTTGTGTGTATTTCTTTACCGATTCTCTGTGGAGATAGGTACTCTTATTCCTTCTTCCTACCCCGTCTTGCATCATATGGTGTAATACAAAGCGGAAAAAAGCTCTCTGAAATCATTTAAGAGAATCATCAATTCCATAATAGGGCGTAGTGATACAATATCTTTAAATGGATTCACAGTTTGAAAAAAAAAATAACTGATCGTGCGAACTATCCGATGAAAGAAAACATTTTTTTTGCTAAAAAGGAATAAAAGGGACACCAAAAATAGGTGCATCAACGTCAATGAAATTTATATAGCAGTGTGAACATGAGAGGATATGAAAGCAAAAATGACAAGATGTTTATGCCTTAAGATGATAAGCAACAAGCAGTGCTCTAAAAATTCCCGCCTAGGCGCTAGGCCCCCATGGCGCCTCACCTAGGCCCAAGGCGGCAAAAAAATTCCTCCAAAAAATTAGGCGGGGACTAGACAGGCTAAGCAGGGTCTAAGCGGAGAGGTTTTTTTAAAATTTAATAACTACTCAAACTAGATATTGATATATTTATTTTTTTAATAATTTACCATATTCATTGTGACAAACGAGATTTTGTAATTTAATTTTAATATTTATTGGATTAAATAAATATTTTTCGATGATTTAATTATTAGATTAAATAATTAATTGATGAAGCTGTGGTAGATTAATTTAATTATATGTGTTATATTTATTAAATTAATGTGGAAATTTTATTATTCAAGTATGTAATTATGTGAGCTTATTGAATTAAAAGAAATATTTAATAAGCCTAATATTATTTTAATTAATTTAATAATTAATTAGAGAATTAATAAATTTGACATAATTAATAAACGAAATTTAATTATGTGATTGTGAATTAATGAGAAATTATTATATTTTATTTAAAATTAAATTAAATAAGATATTTGATTTATTGTGTAAATGGGCGTGACATTATTAAACTATAGTATAAAAGATTTATTAAATGAAATGGTTATGATTCTTTTAAGACTAGCCAAATGAAGCCTTATTGGGAGTTGGGAGCAGTTAACCCATAATCGGGTTAACTGACCACAACTGCGACAGTTCTTAATTATTATATACGTCTTCTTCCTTCTTTACTCTCTAAGTCTGGAAATAAGAAAAACAAGTTACAGAGAGAAATTGAGAAATTGTTGAGGGAAATTGTGTGTGAGTGATTGAAGAAGCATCTGAGAAAGGTTTTCCTTACTAATCTATAATCTACGCTTTGGGTAATCTCTTCAACCCAGTTTTTATTTACGTCATTTAAAGTTTCATGAAAATGGCTTTCAAGTTCTGTTAAAATCTCAGTAATTGGAAAAGGAAGTGATTATGTGTTTATATATGTGATAAGATGTTATCATATCATGTTTTACTATATATTGTATAATTCCATGACATCAGTTTCATAAAAATATGCCGTATATGGTTGCTTCAAAATTACAGAGTATAGAAATATGGCCATATGGCCCTTACTCGCAAATTTAATATGTCAAACATATATTGTCTCATAAATTTTACACTTGTATATAATTATGCATGTTTAAACGAAGGAAACAAACTTTGAATGGACAGATTTGGTGTTATTACGAACCGTGGTGTTAATTTTATGTTTTGTGTTCAAAACATTCAAGAACATCAAGAACAGTGAAATCACATGCTTTGATTCTGTAAATTATGTGATTTAACTTGTTAAAATCATGCTAGAGGGGTTGAGTAGTAGTTATGTGTGTATTACAGTGTTTGGGTATGTCTAAATTCGTGTCAGAACAAATTAATTGGTAGAAATTGGCCATGTTCTGCAATTTTTCGCGAATTGCGCCCGGTTCTGTATGCCATGTCATAGTATTGATCGCAAGCATAAGACCCAAGACCGCAGCCGCGCCATTTATCTAGGCCAGCATTGTGGGCCGCATGCATATGCCACCAACCACAAGCTTTATGGTGGAAATATGCATTCTCTCTGATCTGTCAAAGAATGAGTATTTTAATGGTTTTATTTTAGGGACTGTAATAGTAACCTAATCTAATGAACATGAAAATGTGTTAGTCATATAATGTGATGTTAAACTTAGACTTTTAACATGTTAATGAGATACTTACGTGTTTAAATGAATTGTCGAACGCGTAGTTAGCTTGTGATTCGTGTAGTGTAATATTATGTGAAAACAAGTGTTGTAATTTGACTAAGTGGAGTCATAATCAGAGTTGTACAAAAAGAATGAACTTGTGATGACTAGTTACGTTATAATTAACTGGTATTGTGAATGTAAATGGTATGTAGGATTAAATTAAGGAACGTGTATAAATTAACGTGTAATCTACGCACGAGGCAAGTTTCCTAACCCTACTTGTTGTCGTTATTCAAGTTTATAAACTTACATCGAGTAGATTCTTATTATTATTGATCAAGTTCAATTTGTTATATTAAAGATTATTAATCCTTTCAAAGTATGATTTTGTTATACAATACTTATTCCATTGTATATCTCTTGAGTTTGTTATTCAAATTAAATATCGGTTATTGTCAAACCTTGTAAGACTAGCGAACCCTTATTGATTCGACTGGTCCATAGATGACGAATGATCTAAATTTTAGAATCATTGTTGAGCTTATCCAAACCAAACTTCCTTTGGTACGGACTCTAATGTCAAACTGAGATGAACAACCCTGTTATAGGGGATTATTTACGCTTTAGCGTTAAGATATTGTGCACAGTATGGTACTAAGGGCTGATCCCACCAAGTACGAGAAGAAGAGTTCATAGTCTTATGACTGTTAAAGGTTTCACGTATAAACACTTGACAACCTAGGACATAGTTCAAGGTCATATGACCCTCAGAAGTTCTTTTGTTCTTCTTATTCATTCTTGATTCAAAAGCTGAGTTTTCCTATTTCAGAAGTCTTTGATTCATTTGCATGTTATTATTTCATTGTTATATTATTATACTTGTGGGCAATCGTGCTCACTCTTGTGTAATAATAACATTGCAGTTAAGAACGAGAGATCCGACGAGCCTTCCACTAGTAAAGAGCAAGATTAACAAGTGATGAAGACTTGTTGTTTATGTGATTATGTATTTATGTTTCAGACTTGATGTTGTTTAAGACTTGTTATTTATATGCGATTCAAGATGATGTTTAAGGTTAGTTTAACCTGGGATTGTATTTATTATTATTCAGATGTTGTAACCCCATAAGGGGAAGATTTAATTCTATCTATTGCATGGTTTGCATTTATTATGGGTAGATAGATAGATGATATTTGTACAGTGAACACCAAATCTTACAAAAATGGAAATACCCGGATTTGGGGGTGTCACAGGTTGGTATCAAAGATGTAGGTTATGAACCTTAGGTGGGGGAACAACATTAGGTAGTAGCCTGGTAGGAGGTCGAGAACATAGTGGTGATAAACTCTTATCGAGTTTTAAGAAATGAATTCCTTAATTCATTAAAGATAATAAAAGACTTTATGTGCTTATGTGATAAACTTATGTGCTCGCGAGTATCGATTAGTAATCTAAAACTTAAAACTGTGTTGTCAGGATGTCGGACGTTGGAGGTGTAATACCTGAGAATTTCCACGTATTAATAAATGAATATATTAATGGAAATAAAATTTCTGTGAATAAAAGTGTTATTATTTTGTGAGTTGGTTAATTCAATTGATTCGTATTAGACCAATGCGTACAAAGATGTGTGAAGTGACAATGAGAATTATGAAATGCCTTGTGTGGCATAATGTGAAACGAGAGAATTCACTAAGCAAGTTAAAACGGGAATTAGGAAGATTAATTGAGAATGATTATGTGATTAATCAATACGCTCGTAGACGTGTAGCAACACCTTTGTGGACATTAATTCATGTCGTGTAAGATGAGTATGACGATAGGAGTTGACACTGGCTTGAGCTAAACCAGTCTTAGCAGCTGTCGGGATTTGCAGCATTGCTACCGTCCCTGAAGAAGATAAACTCGCACAATGCCGATGGTCGATTGAGGAAAAATAAATTTTTCTACTTCGGAAATTAAATGGGACAATTATGTGATATGTGTGACATTGATAAACCATGAATTAAAGTATGTTATGTCCGATAACGGAGTTGTTAATTCATTAATTAATATTAATTAATTGTGGTGGAATATGGATTACTTGGTAATTAATTCGTAATATACGATTTTTATTATTTGCAATATATCTATAAATATTCAATATGAATTACTTGGTAATTAATTAAGTAATATACGATTTTTATTATTTGCAATATATCTATAAATATAATAAGAATTATATCGATAGTTAGTGATTATGGAAATTCATAAATACATGATGGTTGGATTAATTAATATTGGTGTTAATTAATCAAGAAAGTGAATAAATTATTTAATTATTTATATGACAATAGTAGTAGTTCGATAATTATGCATATAGAGCAATAATACAACTATACTATATAATATATTATGGCATTTATGTGACTATATATTAAGTCGTATGAAACTATGTTGTAAGAAGCAAGGTAATTAAACATATTGAAACTATATGGTATAAATATATCATGAAATGTGTATGTAACAATATGAATGTGAGTAGACATTTAAAATATAGTTATATGAGTGGTAGAAATAATTATGGAACTACCCGGACAATAATATCCGACTGCATTATTTTATTGCGTATATTTAATGTACATGGACTATATGATGTGAGTGTATAATTTATCCCTAGAATTCCTAATATGGTAACAATTGTATATTAAGATTTCATTGTGGGAATTAAGTAAACCAAACCAAGCCTAGATAACATGAAATGCTGTGATTTTCTCTCTTGTCCCATAATCAGTGTCACCAAGTACAATGCACAGTAACTCAAAGCTATAATACGTATTTTTCCAAAAGGCTAGCTCTAGGAGGATGATCGCTGAGCTTGAGGGTGGTCACAACCTCGAGCAACCATTGTTTTATCAGATTACCACGAGTTCAAGTTTTGTGTAACACCAATGCCCAAATCCAAAACTCTTCTATAAATAGCAATCATGTTGATCAATTGGTGTTGCTTGAAATCGCTCGAGAATTGTCAAAGCGTGAGGGTGAGAGCTTCTGAAGCATTCTTAGAGCTTAGAAGTTCATTTGGAGCAAGTTTTATCACATTACGAGGTATAACTCCTTTTCCTTGTTACCATTTTCATTCTCTCGTAAAATGGAGTTTTAGTCTTGAAATTTCAAATTCTTGAATTCATGAAATCAGATGTTAATGAGGTTGGGTAATGTCCATATAATTGTTATATGATCATATGAGCATGTTCAGAATTGATATATGAGTGTTTAGGAATGATTTAGTGGGTAAATTTTGAGGTTGGGCTAAGCAATTCTTGCGAAGCAGTTTGTTCTTAGCTCGAACCATCACTGGCTAAATTTGCCGCCATATTTGTATTGAGGCCCACGCCTGAGCTACCTTAATTTAAGGAGAATGCCAAGTCAAAAAGATTCATCACAAGGACTTGTTCAGACCCTACGATTAATAAAGTCAAACTCAACGATCGCAGTTCAGACTCTACAAGTGCAGCCCAGACACGAAGATTGTTGAACAAACTCCACGATTACAGATCAGACTCGACTACTGCTGAATAGACTCAACGATGGATGGACAGACTCGACAATTCCAAGGACCATCACAACGATCGTAGTCCTCCTCAAGAAAACATTAGCTCAGAAAAGGTTAAGGACAATTCGGTACAATCCCTCTCTGTCAGATTCGTAGAGCCAAGCAAAATTCGACACCTGTCCCACTAAGAAAAATAAAGAGAGGGAAGTCACAAGTATAAATTAAAATCGTCTTGTTTTTGAAATCTGAAGTTCAAAAGATCATCTCTCTCCTCCTCCCTTAAGCAGAAACCCTAAGTCAGTAGCAAGCTCAGTCATTTTCACTTCCTGAGAAGAAATCAATGGCGACTTCCAAAGGTTATCTCCGCCATGACTATGCTTTGATGAGTTCAAACTAACAACCCCAATTTCACAAGACTCTCGTCAGCTATTAAAGAAGGCGGGCCTCAAGAAGCTTTGGAGTGGGCACGCAAGATAAGACCCACGCCGCAACGCAAGCCACGCCGCAACGCCATTGTCCAAAGCATGGGGCATACCAAGCAACGCCGCCAACCATTAAGCTTTATGGTGGCGCATATACCACTCTGCCGCATTTGTCCAAGAATGAGTATTTTAACGGTTTTATTTTAGGGACTGTAATAGTAGCCTAATCTAATCTAATGAACATGAAAATGTGTCATATAATGTGATGTTGACTTTTAACATGTTAATGAGATACTTACGTGTTTAAATGAATTGTCGAACGCGTAGTTAGCTTGTGATTCGTGTAGTGTAATATTATTTGAAAACAAGTGTTGTAATTTGATTAAGTGGAGTCATAATCAGAGTTAGACAAAAAAAATAAACTTGTGATGACTAGTTACGTTATAATTAACTGGTATTATGAATGTAAATGGTATGTAGGATTAAATCAAGGAACGTGTATAAATTAACGTGTTATCTACGCACGAGGCAAGTCCTAACCCTACTTGTTGTCGTTATTCAAGTTTATAAACTTACATCGAGCAGATTCTTATTATTATTGATCAAGTTCAATTTGTTATATTAAAGATTATTAATGCTTTCAAAGTATGATTCTGTTATACAATACTTATTCCATTGTATATCTCTTGAATTTGTTATTCAAATTAAATATCGGTTATTGTTAAACCTTGTAAGACTAGCGAACCCTTATTGATTCGACTGGTCCATAGATGACGAACGATCTAAATTTTAGAATCATTGTTGAGCTTATCCAAACCAAACTTCCTTTGGTGCGGACTCTAATGTCAAACTGAGATGAACACAAGGTTCGAAATAGCGCTCGAGGCGTGCGCCTCGAGGCGCGCTTCGTTGCGAGGCGGTAGAAGAATGGAGCGAGGCGAGCGCCTTTTCTGGAATCAGTGAGACTTGGGCCTTTTTCAGCTAAGGCGTAAGCCTCGTCGCGTCGCGCCTCAAGGCGTCGCGAGGCGTTAGCCTCAATTTGCCTTTAAAAAACCCTAAATTCCATATTTGGTTTAATATTTCATATTTTCATTTGTGCTTACCGAGATTTGTGCTCTCCTCTTCGCCTTCTCCTTTTCCGACTTGAACAGGTATCGCCTTCTCCTCTCCTCTTCGCCACTGTCTTCTCTTTCTTCCTTCTCCGACTTCGTCTGTCTTCTCTTCTCCTCTTCTAGTCTTCTGTTTTCTTTTTCTTTATCTTTTCTTTTTCTGTTTTCTTTTTCTTTTCAGTTTTTTTTTCTTTAATATCTCATTTCTGTTAAACTTTTTAATTTCTGTAAAAAAAATTTAATTTCTGTTAAAAAAAATTAATTTCTGTTAAGGTTTTTAAATCTGTTAAAAAAATTTTAATTTATGTTGAGGCTTTTTAAGTTCTGTTAAAAAAAATTAATTCCTATTAAGGCTTTTTAAGTTCTGTTATATATTACGTATTAACAAAATAACATATATGATATATTAACAAAGTTCTGTTATATATTTTGTGAGTAACATATATTGTATTCTTATATTTGGTTTTTTTATTACAGACTTACAGTGAATTAAGATAATGGGTAAGAAAGATTCTGCATGGAAATATGGCACTGTAGCCCCTGGAGTTGATAAAGCTCATTTATATGTGGAATGCAATTTTTGTAAGAAAATTTGCAAAGGAGGGATTACAAGGTTGAAAAATCATCTTGTGGGAAATCATAGTAACGTCGAGGCTTGCAAAAAAGTACCAAGCGAAGTGAAGGAAGAGCTTGCTTCATATATGAAGAAAAATATGGACTCCAAGGAGGAAAGACAAAGAGATGAAGCTGAAAAAATACAAAGTGGGTCTTATTATGGTGGTCATCCATCGTTGGGAATGGGAGGTTCAAGTGTGGGTAGTGCCTTCGAGAGGGGAGTTCGGGGACCCATGGACAGATTTGTTGTGGATGTTGATGCTGGTGATGATGATACTACTATAAGGCGTACCGTATTTTCAAAGGAGGCTCGTAATGCAGTCTGTCTTGATATAGGTAGATTCTTCTTTGAAAACGGGATTCCCTTCAATGTTGCTGATAGTCCTTCATTTATAAATATGTGTCGGTCTATTGGGAATTATGGTCGTGCTTTGAAACCCCCTACCCCATACGAGCTTAGCTCTTGGATATTGAAGGAGGAAGAGAAGACTACAAAGGCCTTTGTTGAGGAGGTAAAAAAGACTTGGGCACATACGGGGGTGTCAATCTTGTTTGGATGGTTGGAAAGATATTAGTGGAAGACAAATAATAAACTTTCTTGTAAACAACCCCATGGAACTCAGATTTTTGAAATCATTGATGCATCTGATGCAATTAAAGATGCTACTTTGATGTTTAAACTACTTGATGAGGTTGTTGAGGAAGTGGGAGAGGACCTTGTCATTCAAGTAGTCACTGACAATGCATCAAATTATAAGGCGGCGGGAAGGATGTTAATGGAGAAGAGGCCACGTATGTGGTGGACACTGCAGCCATCGCATTGCATTGATTTGATGCTTGAGAAGCTTGGAGAGTTGTCTCAACATAAAAATGCTTTGACAAAGGCAAAGAAGGTAATTACTATTATTATTATTTGGTTATAATTTTTTTATTCAATGAATACTTGAATTATTATTTTTTGATGAATGTCATTATGTAGGTAAGCAACTTCATATAAAATCATGGATGGGTCTTGGCATTGATGAGGGCAAACACTAATAAAGACCTTGTTCGACCCCAATTACCACTACTAGATTTGCCACTGCTTATTTAACTTTGCAGAGTATGCATAGTTTGAGACAGCCTTTGGAGGCTATGTTTACATCTAGGGAGTGGGCAAATTGTGCTTGGGCAAAAAAACCTGAAGGTAAGGAGGCGAGAAAAATCATACTGAGTGATAGGACTTTTTGGGGTAGTGTGGGATATGCAATTAAGACCACAAAACCTCTAGTAGGTGTATTGAGGATGGCAGATTCAGAAAAGGTGCCGGGAATGGAATTTTTATATGGTGCCATGGACAATGCAAAAGAAGAGATTGCAAAAAATCTGGATAATGAGAAGGGGGCCTATAAAGAGATATGGAGCATAATAGATGCTAAGTGGGATAATCAACAGACGCATCGGCATTTTCAGACGCTATTTGCACGTCAACGAGATATTATTTGAATCCTCAGTTTCAATATGAAGACAATTTTTATGCCAATGCGGAAGTTAAGGTGGGATTGTACTCATGTATGGACAAGCTTATTCCTAACGTTGTGGAAAGAGAGAAAGCTGATTTGCAAATGGATGCATTCCGATTTAGGCAAGGGTTATTTGGCTACACAAATGCCAGAAACACATGTAAGAAACGTGCTCCCGATAAGTACCGTTGATTAATGTTTTGTTATGCTTTCATTTTGATTAAACGTGTACCGGTAAGATTGACATATGTTTTAATATTGATCCAGCTGATTGGTGGATCGCATATGGAGATGAAGCTCCAGAATTAAGAAACTTTGCAGTGAAGATTCTGAGTTTAACTTGCTCATCTTCGAGGTGCGAGCGTAATTGGAGTACTTTCAGTTAAGTATTTATTAGATATAAATCATTTATTAAGATTTTATGAGATCTGACATTGTCACTAATGCTAAATTACTTGTAATATAGATACATACAAAGAGAAGGAATCGACTGTCTGCATCCAGGCTTAACTCATTGGCTTACATTATGTACAATAAAAAATTGAAAGATCGGCATATCAATAAAAAGGCATTAACGGAAGATCTATTGGTTGTTGAAAATGTGCCATCTGATAATGAGTGGATTGCGGGGGAAAATGATGAAAATATCTCGGGACTGACTTCTGGGAATGATGATATGGAGGAGGGTGAAAGGACTCATGGAAATGAGAAGACAATTGGGGAAGAAGAGACGAGGGAGATTACACTTGGAGGGCAAGGGACTCGGGGAAGTAGTAAACAAGGAAGTCAAAGGAGAAAGAGAAACACTTTGCCATCAAAAACTATGTCAAAAGGTTAGTGTCATTACTTAAGTTGCCTTTAAAGTGTTCTTTAAAAAAACATTCATTTGGATTAAATATATATTCACTTGTTTATTTATAGATAAAGGGAAGGGATTGCAATTGGTTGATGAAGAACCTGAGTTTGAGGATCTTAGCACTGACAATGAGGAGGATGACAGAGCTATTAGATACGATGATTCCATGGAGGATCCTCTTAGTGATGATAGTGATGATGATGGGGATGATGATCTAGGATTTGATCCATTATTCAAGCCGCTAGATACAAATGATACATTACTTACATAGTGATGGATGATCACTATATAAGTACTTGATGATATTATGTTGTTTTGATATTTTGTAATGATACATTACTGTGACGTTGGTTATTTATGTCTTCTATGACCTTAATTGTAATGATGAATTATTTTATGATTTTATTAGTATTTTTTCATAATTTTTTGGGGACTTTTAGGTCTTTAAATCAAGGCTTCCGCCTCACTCTGCCTCAAGGCTTACGCCTCGCATAACCCAGAGAAAAACGCCTCGTACCGATTTTAGCTTTTTCAAACATTGGATGAACAACCTTGTTATAGGGGATTATTTACGCTTTAGCGTTAAGATATTGTGCACAGTATGATACTAAGGGCTGATCCCCCTAAGTACGAGAAGAAGAGTCCATAGTCTTATGACTGTTAAAGGTTTCACGTATAAATATTTGACAACCTAGGACATAGTTCAAGGTCTTATGACCCTCAGAAGTTCTTTTGATTCTTGTTATTCATTCTTGATTCAAAAGCTGAGTTTTCCTATTTCAGAAGTCTTTGATTCATTCGTATGTTATTATTTCATTGTTATATTGTTATACTTGTGGGCAATCGTGCTCACTCTTGCGTAATAGTAACATTGCAGTTAAGAACAAGAGATCCGACGAGCCTTCCACTGGTAAAGGCAAGGGCAAGATTAACAAGTGATGAAGATTTGTTGTTTATGTGATTATGTATTTATGTTTCAGACTTGATGTTGTTTAAGACTTGTTATATGTTTATGATTCCGCACAGATGTTTAAGGTTAGTTTAACCTGGGATTGTATTTATTATTATTCAGATGTTGTAACCCCATAAGGGGAAGATTTAATTCTATCTATTGCATGGTTTGCATTTATTATGAGTAGATAGATAGATGATATTTGTACAGTGAACACCAAATTCTGCGAAAATGAAAGTATCCGGATTTGGGGGTGTCACATTCATAATGCATGTTGTAGCATATCAAATCACAACAAGAAGTGAACAATATTAAGTCAAAATAAATAATTTTATTCTAGTTGTAATTTTTTAAACTTGTACCAATTTCAAATTATATAAATAATAATACATTTGTAATATTTAGTTTAATTCAATATAATTCTTAAATTTATGTTTAGTTTCTTAAGTTTTAATATTGAATTGAATTCTTGAAATTTTAAATTTTATTATTTAATAGCAATCTTGTTTATGAATAAAACTAATACGTTAAAGATATATTTGAACTTTCAACAATTGTATGTTTGTGTTTGAACTTTAACATTGATAATATGGATATGTGTTTGAACTTTAAGCAAAGGCTTTTATTATCTTTATTATAGATTATTTTGTTTTATATTATTATTTTGTTTGGATAAATGTAAGATAAAATATTAAAATTGACTTAAAAAAAAATTCACCCAAGCCTCGCCTAAGCCCCCTAGGCGCTAGGCCCCCCGGCCGGCCGCCTCCAGCCTAGCGCCTTTTAAAACATTGGCAACAAGCATGTTTGCAGTTCACCGAGTTGGACAAGGTATTCATCACAATGCACACTTCATTTTTCTATAGTTTGGCTACACGATCCGAGTTCCCTTGATTGAATAGATTTTAATATCAATAAATCATGGACTGAATATGGAGACTGCAAGTGCTATAACTTCAGGTAAACTCTTGCTTATAGATGATACCATTCAAATTGCCACCGAAACAAAAGATAAATTAAAGAGGACAACTTCTATTAAACCTCCAATGATAGTCCAATCTAGGAGTGAACATACTTTTGTGGAGCCATCTGTTGCAAATTTAGACAAGTCAAGACACATAACAGAAATAAAACAGGACACTAGGAATTTACTTGGAGAAAAACCCTACTCAGGAAAAACCAAAGGGAATACAGTGCAGGGGAGCTCATAGTTTTTACAGCACTCAGAAAATCCCTACATCACTCTCTAAACAGCCTTAAATAGGCTCAATCCACAAACCAAGACATTTCTGGACCAGTCTTTTCATTTCCCTAAGAGAGTAATTAATGTTTCTAGAGCTTTCCAATAGAGACAGTACTGCTTTACAATTTCAGGAGGAATTATTCCCTATTATACAGGCTGCACTCTTTTTCCTAGGCCTTGACAAAAATTAATTTTTAAATCAAAATTTTACTTCAGATACCAACACCCTCTATAATAGCACTTCAGTTTCTTCCCATCAGAGTAATAACCCTTTGTCTAGGTGTTATAATTATCACTGTTTTAGACATATATGTTAATTTTCCGTCTCCACAGATGAAAATTACGACTTCCACCACTAAGCAAGTTACAATAGTTGAAAAGGAGCTTAGAAATAAAGATTTGCAAGTGAAATTTTATAAGCCTAATGATGAATTTGAGCCCCGTGAATAGGATTTAGTTGTTGATGCTCATTTAGAATGATGTTTAGGTGTCATTGCTCAAAATGGAAGGATGGTCCTAAAATACGGTGTGGTGGAATTTTCAAACAAGGGTCAAATGTGCAGGACGTGTGCTCTCTTATGATTGATATTTAAAGTTGCACTGATTTTTAAGGAAGCAATTAAGCAACTTGAGATAAAGGTTGAGCCTCACGCAGAGCCATATGATTTAGCAAATAATACCAAAACAAAGTTGCGAGTTACCCAGAGATGTTTGGTCCAATATCCATTGGGCAAGATTAAAGATAATGTTGTGTGTGATTTTATGCCACTTCAGGTAGGCAGATCATCTTAGGACTTGCATGGTTATAGATACAGAGATGATTTCTCATATAAAAATTATCAAGATTAGCTCAACATCGTCCGATGCAGGAAAAGGTGGAAGGAAGGAATAAAGAGGATAAATGAATAATGCCCAAAGGCCACAGTGGCATAAAACCAATGTGAATTCATCACTACTCAATAAACTTTATTACTAATGATGGGTTACATCAGTTTATATAGACACCCAACCACCCCAAAAAAAAAATAATAAACTAGGAGACCAAGTAAAACACTAATACTAGTTCTGTAAACTAATTTCAAAAGGAAACAAATCCTTAACTATAATGTACTGTAGTTAAAGACTATAGAATAATCTACCAGTATAATTAAAAGACAATTACATTAATTATTAAATATTCATCTAAATAATAATACAAAGTAAAATAATAACAACAATAATTAATCTCTTCGCTTGATCCCCATCAAAGTTGCAGAATTATAAGGATGAAAGTTCAAACAAAACCACATGCAAGCAGCATTTTTGAGATTTGTGTAATGAGGGTAGTCAGTAGTGTATTTTCCCGCCACAAATGTTTTATGCATAAGAAAGATGAAAACCATTTCGTTAACTTCTTGAGGAAGCTCACTTCTAAACAGTTTTTTTCCCCCTGCTTTTGCGTCTTAAGTTATTTGTTCTCTCTATCTTTTGATTTTATTAAATCAAAGATAGATGAACTGTGACATAGAAACCACTTCTAACAACCCCTGGTTAACTTTCATCATGATTCATGACACATGGAATGTTATCACCTTAGATATTTTAACAAATCATACAAAAATGCGAAGAAATTTATGTATATTAATAATAAAAAAATTAAAGAAATACCTTGAGACTTGTCAAAAGATTTTGATATTACGTCGATTCTCATGTTGTTTGGCGTGAAGAAACCCAAAACATATTTGATCATTTGCTCATCCCAAACCTCATACGCATAATCTCCATAAATAATATGTTCTGGCGGATAAACAAGCAGATTCTCTGCAGTAAAAAATTATAATCCATGTTTCAACAAACACCACAAAAGATATTAAAGGATAGCAGTTGCTTAAGAACAAGGAAGGAGATAACTCAATACTATGAGAAAACAATGCAACAAGTTTGTAGCAATTAGGAAGAAAGAAAAGTGGTAGGTAGGGGATGGATAGAGAGAGAACAGTCCAAGTGGCCACTTGTCCAAGAAAAAGAATGAGGGTCTAAGCCAGTTACATGTGGAGAACAATAGTCTCACTAGGTTATAGTTTCAATTCCATTAAAGATAGCTGATTTCATGAACTGCACAAATCATATTCTTGAGAACATAATTATGGTAGAGCCCGTCATTAAAATAATAAAAATTAGTATTTCAAACATGCCAATTTATGCGGTGTCATATGTTTTACCCTTCCACAAGGTTTAAAAATAATGAAAAAACTTGAATAAGACATGACGCCTTCAAAACGCCATTTGCACATGTTCTATATTCCACTTCCACTTTCTTTTCTCTATCTCAATTCCATTGTCCCAATCTTAATAAACAACAAAATAAAAAAGGCACATGTTTCTTTATTTCATTTCCACTTTCTTGACTTTCTCTATCTCAATTCCATTGTACCAATCTTACTTGATCAAAAACAAAAAAACAAAAAAAAACAATTCCAGTGTCCCAATCTTCAAGAAATGAAGCAAGTTCTTCAAAATACTAAAAGGATCTCAACATATTTTTGCATTTATATAAACATTTATTTTCAAAAAATCTTCATTTTAACATAAAAACAAATTTAAAATGAGCAGTGAGGTAAAGCTCAACAGGAAGCCATAAACTTATAAACTCTATATTCTCAATCAAGCAGCACCCAGTTAGTTAGTACACAATCAGAAGTTGTTTATGTACGACCTCATATGATCAGCTCTGAAAAAAGAAAGAAAAGGATAATGACCAGTGTTGGCGCCTAGGCGGTGCCTAGGCGCTAGGCCCCTCTGGCGCCTCGCCTAAGCCCAAGGCGGCACAAAGTCCCTCTAGGCGGGCTAGGCAGACAGAAAATTAGGCGTGTTAGGTGGATAATTTAAATTTTATTATTTAATAGCAATCATGTTTATGAATAAAACTAATACGTAAAATATATGTTAGCCATACTTAGCATATGGTATTTGTCATTTTCTTTAAGTCCTCAATTTTGAAGATTACACAAATAAAAATAATTTCATAATTAATAATATTAAATGTCTCATTCAATAAACTTCACACTAATTTTTAAAAATAACATTTATTTAAATTTAATAATATCTCAAATTGATTTTTAAGAATTACTATTAATTTGTTTGTGTTTGAACTTTGAACAATTGCATGTTTATGTTTGAACTTTGACATTGGCAATACAGATGTGTTTGAACTTTAAGCAAAGACTTATTATGTTTACTATAGATTGTTTTGCTTTATAACATTGATAATAACAAAACTGTACCCCAATGTTGGTAACTTCTTCGTTTTTTACTCATAAGTTTGGGAATCAACAGCCAACACCCTAATCAATTTTTACAATATAATTGAGTTCTCTTTTATCGGTTCTCGCCAATTAATGACAGGAGATCGACACGTGTTGACATTTTAAAGGTAGTATGTGCAATTTTTAAAAAGAAGAAATATGTATTTGTAGGCATACGCATGCAAATACCATTTAAATAGCAATTTGGGGAAAAAATGCTTAAAGTTAATAATTAAAAAATTCCCCTTTACCTCTCATCGTTGTCCAGAATGAAAAATGGATTCAAATAAGATGCCCAAATTGATTTTTCCTAACCCTAATTTGATTCTTCCAAATCAAAATTACTAAACAATTTTGAGGCTTGTTTCGGAATTCTGATTTGGAAGAATTGAATTAGGGTTGGGAAAATCAATTTTTGGCGATTGGTGTGGTAAGGAACATTAAGTGGTTAGAGTTAGGGCTTGTATTGAGTAGTATCAATGCTCAAAAAATCGTTAGGCGAAGACCTAGACCCTAGGCGTTTTTCTAAGCGGACTAGGCGCTTAAGGAAATGGTCTTATTTATTTATTTTTCCTACTATACATACATGTTATGCTACACAAAGCATGAAGGAGATGTAATTTATTTAAATATTACATGAAGCATTACCAAAAAACAATATTTTAAGGCTTAACAGTGTAGAGCTTCAAAGTAGAAGCCTTGGTTCTGCCTAAGCGAAAGTCTAGGCGCCCAGCCAAATCGTAGCGGTAGAGGACATCCTAGAGCCTAGCTGGAGATTAATCAGAGCTAAGCAAGGATTTTTAGAACACCGAGTAGTATGCTAATGGATTGATGATTTAGGGATACAATTATTGTGAAAAAAATGAACAATAAGGAGTTTTTTTTGGAATTTCATTTTTGATTTTGTTGTAGGTTGAAGAACAGGTAGATGAAGGCGGGGCATATGATAGAGATGAAGGCAAATTGTAAAATTTATGATATGGAGAATGAGTGTTGAATTGAAAGACACGAAAAGGAGTTTGACTACCGTGAATTAATTTTTGATATTAATTAGAGGTAATTTTATCTTTGCTTTTGTTTTTTCTTTTTTTTGTAATTCATTGATTACCTTAATTAAATTATGATATTAATTACAACCAGACTTCTTTCTTCCTCTTTTTTTCTTTTAACCTTATGGTGTTTTTAAAATTTGTATTTTGGTTATCAGTATTTCTTTTACTTTATTTTTTCACTAAAAACAAAAATAATTGCTATATGTAATCTCATATTTTTATATTTTGTTTTGTATTTCAATTTTTTTGAAATATAAATTATTTTGTTTTAGCTTGTCAAAATTCATTAACAAAATTAATACTCATTTAGTTGCTTTTATTTTCACTTTTGGTTTTGGCTTTATTTTGAATTTTCTGGAGGAAGAATCAGGCTTTGAAAGCCTATGGAATAGAAGTTGTATTTTAATTAGTTTCTTTTATTTGCAGTTATCTTATTTAATTAGTGGGTAATCTAATTAGAGTCCAATTTAGGTTAGGAAATTTGTATAGGAGTAATATAAATAGTGATGTACTTCTTTATTTTGAGACATTAAATAATTAGAATTGATTGAGTTTTGTGAAATATTACCGGTGTGATATTTATCTTTTGTCCCAAAATCCTTGTCTCCATCAATCTCTTAACGTTTAAAAGTTTAAAATGTGTTACAACCACTACATTTCGCGGAGAGAAAAATTCAATGAAATCGTTATGGATACTTGTATCCAGTAAATCAATGTCATTACATAATAGTACATTCATGCTTTATTAAGCAGATAGAAAAATTTATTGAATTTATCATCAACCATTTCCTTTACGGTACTATACTAGCAAATAACCTTATTTTTTACTCTACTTTCCGACTTAAATATAATTGGTAACATGGTAGATAGAAAATGCATTTCCCAAATATAATTTCAACACTATAAAATACTGTTTTGTAAACCAACCCTATGATCTAAAATAGTTAATTTTTAACCCGACTTAGAACCGTAGGAATCCCCACACTACTTGATCAACATGGTTCTCACTGGTTCATATAAAGTTTATTATATAATACTGTATTCTATTTATATTTTTTATTCATAAGAATCTTTACTGAATTCAGTTAGACATACACATAAATGAACCACTCAATTATCACCTGATCACTATAAAGTTGATTACTATTGGCCATTTACAAGCGCCAGACTGGGTGAGGCAAAAAATATCCAAATCCTATTAGGTAATTTTTTATTCAGCCAACCTGCCCAATAAAACAGTAGGCTGTATGGCCCTCACCGAAGTGAAGAAAGAAGAGTAGGAACAAGACATTGTCTTCTCCCAGACCAGTCTCGGGCTCGACAACATTTTGCCAATCTAGTTTGTACTTATGGGCTCCGTAAGAATTTAGTCATTACATGCTAATATTCACTCTATGTTTGAAATAATAACATCCATCTTCGGACAAAGGAAACAAAATTGTGACACTTATTGCAATACAAAGGGAGTAATAACAGCTTAATAAAAGGAAAGTTGACTAAAACATGGAAACAAATAAGAAAAATGAAAGAAAGTTAAACTAATTAAAATTTTGTGTGTTTGTGAGTTTTAAAACAAATGCAAAAGACAAGACATGTAGAAAACTTAAGTCTTCGTACATTTCTTTTGTTTGTGGGTTTTTTAAGAGAGAAAAGGAAAGGGGCGGAAAAAGTGGTCACCCTTTTATAAACAAAGTTTTGGGCGGAAAAAGTGGTCACCCTTTTGTAAACAAAGTTTTCTGTTCAAAAACGGACAGAGTTGGGCAGGAAAAACCAAAAACATAAACTAATTAGAAATATCAGAATATTACCTCCTACTTACAAACACAAAAAGAAAAAAAATAATAAAAGGTAAACTAGTAATCAATGTTTAAAAGTTACCATTTCTTTTTGTTTCCTTTATAAACTCACAAACAACACAAAAGAAAACTTACATTTTATATATTTTTTTTCATTTTTTTTGTCCTAATTAAAGTTTTTGCAGTCTTCTTTTACATCCAAACTCACAAACATAGCGTAAGATAAAGGGAATCCAACCTGCAAGTTCAGCAGCATAATCATCCTGAGGTTGCTCCTCTGCAAATCTGAATTCCATATTCCCAATATCTTGGAGTTCCTTAAAAATCCATTCTTGGGGAGAAACTTGACGCAAGAGCTTAAGGTATTGATAAACAAAACCAATAATCTCAAAGATCTGTCACATTAGCATCACAGATTGAAGGAAACAAACATCAGAAGGACCTTGAACAAGAAATATCTATGATGATAAAAATGAATGATAAACACAAGTGCAACATCCAATCTATACAGACAGTGTTTGCGACTGCAGTCTATGAAGAGTTATTTTAATTATAGTTTGGGAGTCTTCATTATATTGGTTCTGCAGGAGTTACGATCCAACAGTTGCTTCAGCTGCTTCCAGATATTTTAGCCCTTTTGTACGTAATTGTTCCCCAAGTAAAGTTAGGGGTTTATGTCTTTAAATAGCATTGTAATCCCCAGAAGTTGAGAACAAAATATAATATTAATATTGAGAGATTTCATAAAATTCAGTGTATTGATTTATCTTGGATGCAATTAAGAGTGATGTAGGACAAGGGAGGGTTGGAGGAATTAAGGGATAAGCAAGGCACACAATCTACAAAACACACAATTCTCAAATCAACCTGATTAATAAAGAAGGATTACAATACTTATATACAAAACCTAATACTTGGAAATTAAGTAATTTCAAAAAAAGGAAATGACTCCTAATTATATTCTACTTCTATAACTGAACCTCTAGAATAATCAGACTAACATAGTATAAATATAATTGTTACAATACATTTCAGCTCTAAATAACAATACGAAATAATAAGGAGCTAATCTCTTAAATCTTAATCTTCTTTTACTTTGCATCATTCTCCTTACCATTGAAAAAAAATTGTCCACAAGTCTAGTAGTAAATAAGAAACTACCATCAGAGAATCTCCCCGCGAACTGTGAACATTCAACATTCCAATTCCACGAGCACGGTTTTCAGGAATAGCAACGACATAATGAAGAATTTTAATCCGGTTTTGCACTTGAGTATGCCATCTGAAATAAGAGATCAACTTGTTTCACCTCATTTGTGTCTTCTTTATCTTCATGGTCAACCTGGATTAGAAATTGATCTTCACGTTGGGCAATCTCAGATTTCTATACTTCATTGATAACCATTGTTGAGTCTTCCATTCGTATGATACAGTTTAAAATTTCTTTGTACGTGGCCATGGCTCTGTTTTGTTCGCCATTGTAAAATTCGATACACAATTCACCGGAATGTTTTTAAGCTCCATTATAGAACTAAAAATTTCACGAACATCTGTGTTCAGTTGCGCCACTTTAGCATTGTCAACGAGCGGAATCACATTTGAAAAATATGGAGTGGTTGCTTTGGCATATTCTACTTCCAAATCTCTAGCTCAAGCCATTTTAAATCTTCACACCATTTCTCGTAAGTAATACCAGAGGGATAATAAAATTCTGAATTTCCTTGTGGCAAACAGAAACAATTCGCTCTCAATTGGCTCTAACTAGCTTTATAATCTAATCTCTCGAGCAAAATTAAATTATAATTTGCAAATATATCAATTTCAGTTCTCCCACTCTCAAAGTTTCAATCACTAAACAAATTTTAAAATCTCAATGGAAGGTCGAAACCTCAAACTTCAAAGGTACACGATCCCTACTTTTTTTTAATTCCCGTTTTATGTTTTTAATATTTTTCAGTTTATGATTTTGGAGTTCCTGTACTTCAAATTTGTTACTATTCATTCTTGAATTTGTGCCAAGTTAGGGTAATTATTTATTATAATCCCACATTGACTCCTTGTTTGTTGAATATTACTTTTGCAATTTTTGGGTAATTATATATATATATCTATATACACACATACACACAGTAGTATTTGTGGCACACACTTTGTGTGTGCAATAAAAAAAATATAAATTTTGTAGGATATGGATGATAATATATAAGAGATATTTTAGGGATAAAAAATGAGATAGAGAAGGAGTTTAACTGTTACAGAGCCTAAAGATTGACGATTATTTTTCTCCTCCCCTTTATAGTGTGTGTGTGTGTGTGTATGTAGAGAGAGATTCTTAATTACTCAATGCATTTCAATGTTATTATCAGGATTGATAAATTTTTCACAAAACCTAGAAGTCATAAATGTCCTCTATCTGAATCTCAATCAGTTCAAACATCAACTAGTAATATTCCAATTCAAGAGGAGCCTAGTCAAAGTGTCTCTTCTCAAGCAAATAAAAACAAAGATCATACAATTGAGTTTGATGCAAATGTATTTGTGGCTGATTCGGGTTTAAGACGTCTAATTACTACCATTGCTAGTAATGCTAGAGAGAGAAAATATTGGAAGAAGATACGTAGTTAAGGGCCCTTGCCAACCACATCTTGCTGAATTTCCTCAGCAAGATTTTTAAGGGATTAAGTGAAGATTTAATCCACAATGGTACAATGACTATGGTAACCGGTTGGAGTATAGTGAATCTAAAGATGACATATTTTGTTTGTGTTGTTATTTGTTCAGTGTTGAGCATGGTGACAGATGGGCTGGTCATTATTCATTTGTCGGAGAGGGGTTCAAAAATTGGAAGAGGAAAGAGAAGTTAGACATACATGTTGGACCTCCTAATAGCGTTCACAACAAATGTTACAGTGCATGTCAAGATTTGATGCAACAGAAACAACACATAGATATATTAATTTATGATATTTCTGAACAAGCAAAACTCAATTATCGTATTCGCCTAAATGCATCTATCGAACGCATTAGGTTTCTTCTTTGCCAAGGGTGAGCTTTTCGTGGTGATGGTGAGACAGAATTCTCAATGAATCAAGGAAGTTTTCTTGAACTCTTAAAATTCCTTTGCAAACACAATGAGGAGATTAACAAAGTGTCTTTAAATAATGCTCCTGAAAATCACAAAAATGTGTCACCCTCAATCCAAAAAGATATTGCTATTGCTGCACCCCTGTTGACAACTCAAGCCATTGTTTAAAATATTGGGGATGATTTTTTTTCTTTTACTAGTTGATGAGGTTAAAAGAACAAATGGCTGTTGCATTACATTATGTGGACAAGAAAGGGTACATTATCGAGCACTTTCTTGGCATTATCCATGTTCCTAACACTACATCTAAGTCTCTCAAAACTGCAATTGAGCTTATTTCAGCTAGACATGGCTAAAATTTGTCACGTGTACGTGGTCAAGATTATGATGGAGCTAGCAACATGAAAGATCAATTTAGTGGTCTTAAAAGCTTGATTTTAGAAGAGAATAAATCTGCTTTCTACGTTCATTGTTTTGCTAATCAACTTCAGTTGACTTTAGTAACATGTTCAAGAAAAGTTCAACTGCTAAATTATTATTTTTTTATCATCTTGCTTTGCTATGTAATGTTGTTGGGTCTGCTTGAAAGAGAAGATTTCTCAACGTGAAACAAATTGAAGAGATGGGTAATGGAATTGCAAGCGGTGATGTTAAAACGGTTAAAACGGGCAGAGGTTTGAATCAAGAAAGAAATATGAAAAGGGCTGGTGACACACGATGGGGTTCACACTATGGAACAATAGTGAGTGTGATTATTTTATTCAATTCAATCCTTGATGTGTTGGAAGTGATACGAAAAGATGGACCAAAAGCACAGAAAAATCTTATTAATGCCATGACTCTTGTGGAGACATCAAAGACACGGTTGCAAGAAGTGAGAGCAAATGGGTGGGATATTTTGGTTGAAAAAACATGTGAATTTTGTAGTAAACATGACATAAATGTTCTGGATATGTGAAGTGTGCTTGCAGTTCATGGGAGAGAAAAACGTAGAGTTGGAAAAATCACACATCTTCACCACATTAAGGTTGAAATTTTTTATGCGGTGATCAATACTCAACTTCAAGAATTGAATGATTGTTTTAACAATGTTAATACGAAGTTGCTCTCATGTACGGCGTGTCTTGATCCTCCTCATTCATTCTCTCCATTTAACAATGCTAAATTGTTAGAATTTGCTGCCTTTTACCCTTCAAGAGTCAATGCCAAAGATCTTGTTATGCTAGAAAATCAACATAAAAATTATATTTACGAAGCAAGGGCAAATCCCGAATTTGAAGAATTGCAAGGTATTAGTGGGCTTGGTTGAAACAGGAAAATTTGATGTTTCCATTTGTTTATTTGCTTGTGAAATTGGTGTTAATTTTGCCGATTGCAACAGCAATTGTTGAAAGAGCATTTTCGGCGATGGACATCATTAAAACTTCACTTCATAATCGCATGGGGGACGAGTGGATGAATGACTGTATGGTTACTTACATTGAGAAAGATGTATTCAATGCCATTGAAAATGAAACAATTTCAAGAAATGAAAACTCGAAGAATGATTTTGTAATGTTTTTTGCAATTTTGATGGATATTTTCATGTGTGGTATATATATATGTATATATATATATATATATATATATATAATTTTTTTATTCTTATAATCAAAAAAAATTAAGTTGAAATATTGACCACCCTTGATTAAATTCCTGCATCCGTCATTGCATGCAACCAAACAGGTAAACAAACAGGGTAATGTGTTGACACAAAATGAATTCTTAGTCATCAATATATTTTTCATGATGCAACTCCTACCTTCTACAACCCTCTTTTCCAGGCTTGAAAATAAAAATAACCCAAAAAACCTGAGGCAAAGGACTGGAGTGGAGACCCTACTACGCACCAAATCTATGGCAAGGATTTCCACTATCTAATGTCCTAACTCTAAAGATGAAAATCTAACACGCAAGTTTCCCTGAAAGTTGTTGAAAGAGAGCTACCTCTGCAAAACTCAAGATCCTTGTTCCCCGTCGCACAAAAGCAGGAAAAAAAAACACAGAAGAAAAGAAAGTTGTATCTTGTTGCAAAAGGAAATAACTAAGTGAGGCAAGGAACTACCTTTTCCAAGCCAGAGTCAGTTAGGTGTATAGACATGCTAAATATATAAGCTATTGAAGATCGGTGCATTCCTTCATCTCCAACACCAGCAGATATAGAAGTTGCCCACCCTTTAGCTTTAAGAAAGAAATGCAAGCTTCCTTTGCCCTCTGAGACAATATTTTGGGATTAGATATTGAAGCTCTGCTATAAATGTGATGGTTAACGTGAAATAAACACAAATTTATGTAAGAGGTTACAAATGTTCAAGCCGCCAAAAAAATGCTAAAAAAGACACAAGATGGAGGAGTCTAAATCATTAAGAAAGATAAATAAAACTTGCAAGTAATACAATAAGAGATTTAGTGAAGCATCATACAAGACGGAATTATTATATCCCCTGCCATTATTTCTCACCAAATACAGGATTATTTTTTTGTTTTATTTTTACCGAGTACTGATAACTGGAAACATCCTAATCATTATGATGGTCTCTCCACGGCCCAGGCCAAATTAGCTTACTGGCCTAATAACTGATTTCATCACCATCAAAATGTGTAAGCCAATTATCCTGACTTCTCATCAGGCACCCACACAATGTATCTGGACATGTAATGTGTGTGAAGTCATCCTTCTCAGGAAAAATTTACAGATAAAGAGACGGATAATACAGAGAGGACAAGAAGTCTACCCTATAATGTAAAAGCTGAAGACACAAAAACAAACCACTACAATAAAGTGCAGCTTCAAATCATTACATAAATCTGAATCCAGGATGCTACGAATAGCTCCCATAGCAATACTCTCAGCAAAAAGCAAGACAGACCAAATAAATAAATAAGAAATACTGTCCCCATCCCATGTTAACTGACAGTTTCCTTTTAGGTGTCTTAACCTTAGTTTAGTTTAAGGCGTGCCAAAAATATATTTGTCCATCATGAGGTACAAACAAAAGGAAAAAAATTAAGTGCTTCATAAAATAAAATAAGTTAATGAAGTCTAGCATTATATTACCATGCCCAATGAGATGAGCTAGATAATCTTCTGATTTCTTCATATAGTATTTCTGAAGGCAGGGCAATGTCCATGACAAATCGAGCATATGAACATCTTTAACTGCTTCTAACCGGTAAAGTTTACCAGCTTTCCAAATGGGAACTCCCAAACTAGCCTCTTGCTTTAATGTCGGTCCTTTCTTCACTTTACAAAATAATTCAAGAACCCAACTTTCGAGTACATCTAGCGTTTCTGCAGCATTTAAGAGTATCATTAACATAACTATTTTGAATACCTTATGTTCTCTAAAATATCTAACACCACTTACTAGTCATTAGAACCTAGAAAAAAAATTACAATAATGCACACTAATATTAGTTTCAAAGACATTTGTGACGTGTATTATAAGTTTATAACAATACAAACATAGTAATTGTCAACCTCATAAGAGTAATTGTCAACTATTGTATGTAATGGTTTTCAATAGTAATATTAAGTAGTGTAATGTAAGGAACTTGTGGGTATTACATATCAATTTTATCGAGGGAGTGGAGAAAATTTAATTGCTTTCTTGAAGCTGTGTAACTTTTTATTTTTCCTATTTTATCACCTAATTCCCTCTCAACATGAATATTTTTGTTATCTGCTAATTCCCCCTCATTCCTACATAATCTCTCCAAAAGTTAAAGTTACTTAAAAAAATATCTCATACGTTTTTAATTGCAATGTGCGCGCCCACGGAGACAATTCAATACGAATCGTAAGGTGAATTAAAAATAACATCATAACATACAATTCAGTTACCATAAAATACCTATCTTACGATAAATAACAATACATGATACCTTTTAAAGCTAGCAACTGACTTGAAAAAGTTTTTATATAAATCCAAATAAGTAAAAGTAAAACTTTTGAGTCTTCTATTTCAAATAAAAAGGTTTTTTAGCGTTAACATATTCTATATCGCTTAAAGAGTCTCTAATCGCTTTTTACATACTGTCGATTTATTTTTCTCATATCACTTTCCACAAATAGAAACAAAAATATCCACTTGTTAATTTGAATTATTCTATTTTGTTTTATAGTTTAAAGGTGAATCTAACTTTTTGTTTTCTCTTGTTGCTCTATAAAGATTACTAAAATAATTTTAAAAAAATCAATTTAGAGTATTTTGGCTATTATTTAAGTTTAAAATTATATTTACTTGACTACTTTAATACATAGTCAAGTTAATATGCTTGATTTGTCCAATAAATTGTGTTTTATGTTTAAATATATATTACCGTATTTTTTCATTTGTTTACGTGTCCTACGATACGATTCACGAAATGATACATGAAACACAATATGGGGTTTTCGATACACGATAAAAGTAGTATAACCTTGGGAAATGAATTTTCAATGACTTGCATGAGTAACATAAACCCCGGATCTGACATCCCACCGATTCAAATGCATACCAAACTTGTTCCTAATAACCTTATGCCAAATGGAATGAGATTTCAAAGGAAATCTCCAAAATAATTTACAACTAGAGCAATATTCTTAAGAACCAAATTACCCAGCCCCAACCCCCCCTCCTGCTTAAAAAGACATTGTTTTCCACCCAACCAAATGATCCTTCCTCTCATCACTAGCTCCCAAGCAAAGAAAGTCCCACATTAACTTCTCTAACGTGACAGCTACACTAATTGGGATCTTAAACAAAGAAAGATAATAAAGGGAAATACTAGACAAACAAGCATTAGTCAAAATAATTCTACCCCCTAAAGAAAAATTACGCACTTTTCCACCTATCTAAACGTCATATTTGTTAAGGCGCTAAGTCGAGGCGAGTTGGACTGCTTAAGCGACTAGTCCTCCAAATTATTTACAATGTGCATTTTATACCTCAAATATATCTATATATACACACATACACATACACTATTTCAATTTACAGGTATACAAAACATAAAAGAAAATTAATCACAAGTATATTATATATACCAGTATATACATTTAATACTACATTACAATTCATATACTCAAACATATACTAAAACAAAAAATACCAAGTAGATCAATAGGCTAATTTAACTTCAATAGTAAAATAAAAATTAAATAACTTATAAAAATATTAAAATTAAAAAGTTAAAATTATATTAATTATATTAAATAAATTTAATTTTCATGAACAATAAATAAAATATTTATAATATAAGTAAGAAATAAATATTATATTATACTAACATAGTAAAGTATAATACATGACAAGAAAATATAATACTAGTTTATTGTGCTGCATATATACTATTAATATTTATTTATCATGTATATAATATAATATTAGTATAAACTATGTGATATAGTTTACCGTATACATAATATATAATATTTGCTACATTTAGTGGTACACAGGACAGCTATGCTAGTTTGGTTGAGTGCTGAGTTTACTGAGTGCCACATCTCATTTTTACATGAATAGAGTAACATGGGCCACATGTCTTCTTTTAACTACTGGGTCCTGGAAGTTAGTAACAAAAATGCCCAAAGAATAAGCTAATAAACCCATTCAGTTCTGTCTATCTCACTCTTAAACTAGCAGCAATGCAGCGAATTGAAATCCAGCAGTCGCAGCTCTCTCTTGGTTTGATTCGAAGCTCATTAGCTAGGTAGCAAACATATCGTTGTCTCTCTCTTAGGGTTCAAAATCCATTCAGTGCAGAGCCTAAAGTGTATGCCTTCCTTGGTAGAAGTCCAAGCCGTAGCCTAGGCGACAACTACCTAACCAAAGTGCTCGCCTTTGTAGCATCCACCAAGTTGTGGCGACACCTTGCAACTTCCGAGCCCCTTGGATGTCTAAGCATAGCCTTGTCGTCGACTAGGCGATAACTTGACAAGCATGCTAAACGTTGAGCCACTCACTAACAGAGTCCCAAAAGGAGACTGACATTCCCACCAAGAGGAACCCCAAGATAAGTAAGCGGGAGCTCTTAATAGGCTAAAAGCTCCTGTATAGTTATATTAATCCATGCTAAACTGCACTTGGACAAATTAATCTTCATAACAAAATAAGCCTCAAAAACTTGAAGAATTGTAAACATATTTTTAAATCCTTGGATACCCTCTGAAAGAAAAAGAATAATAACATCAACAAATTGAAGGTAAGACAACCCCCACCTCCTCGCACCCCACTGCACAACCCGCAAGAAAACCACACTCCTCTCCCGACTATTCATCCTACCCAAAACATCAACTACTAAAATAAATAAGAGAGGAGACAAAGGATCACCCTACCTCAAACCTTGTGAAGCCTTAAAACAAGATTTGGGTCCCCATTCACAATCATAAGAAAATGAGAAGAGACAAAAATCCCTTTCATCCAAGAATGCCACCCAACTCCAAACCCTGTCCTTTCCAAAACCTTATTCATGAAACCCCAACTAAGCTTTTCTCAAAATCTAACTAAAGCACAAGACCCTTTCTCCCTCTCCTATGAACATCCTCCACAATTAGCGACTAATGTTGCATCAATAATTTGCCTACCACCCACCAAGAAATTCTAAGAATCTGAAAGTGTCCCTAACAACATTACCCAATCTCTTAGAAAGAACTTTAGTAAGAATTTCATACACACTAGTCTAACGACTAATGGGCCTGAAATCTGTCACATTTACAGAACGATCCTTCTTTGGAACTAGGGTAATCAATGTAGAATAATGTTTTTTCCGATAACACTAGTCGCAAAGAACTTCTGAAAAACTCTAATTTCCTACTCCGTAAATGGCCTTTTCAGCCAAGAACTATTCTCTATCACAATAGGACTCCAAACTAAACCCTCTAGACACGAACTACAACGAATACAATGGTAAGACCTATAAGCCTGGCTTCTTCCGGTCAAGTTTTTTTATTAGTAGAGATAATCGACCAGGTCTTGTTGTGAAAGAAAAAAGTCACCCCGCCACAGCAGAAGCATTGTTATTTAAGGCGCGAGGCACAACGAGGCATAAAGGTCTCCTTGGGGCCTAGGCACGAGGCGAGGAGTGCCTCATCAAAGTGAGGCGCACATATTTTTTTAAAAAAATTAAATATATATATATATAGACATTGAATCATTTATGTATCAAATTTATCAACCATTAAATAATTTTACAAACTTCTAAG
Organism: Panax quinquefolius; assembly: GCA_020205615.1. Classification (NCBI taxonomy): domain Eukaryota; kingdom Viridiplantae; phylum Streptophyta; class Magnoliopsida; order Apiales; family Araliaceae; genus Panax; species Panax quinquefolius. Next base: position 80,211 of record CM035155.1, on the reverse strand, counting down.
CACGTTCAAAAAGTTTCTATAACAAGTTCAAAAATGTACTATAGTTGATACACTAATACAATCATAATTACATTATGCATAAGTACATAGTTATATATATATATATATATATAAGTAGTAAACACTAAAGAACAATATAAATGCATGTTTAAATATATAAAAAATACCTATAAGTTATATACACATATTTAATTATTTAATTACTAAACACCATAATAGTAGTGTAATAAAGTACCCACAGTTTTTGAAAAAAATTAGGTAGCATAACCCTTTAGTATTTTGCAAAATTCTTTTTTTTGGGCAAGAGAAAAAAATATAAAAAAAGGAGAAGGGAGAGACTTGGAGGAGGAGACTGCAATTGATGGTCTAGATTGAATAGGGAATAAAAAATTGCACAACTTCGATGAGGCCCATGCCTCGCGCACCTCAGGTGCGCCTCATTGAAGGAGTCTTGCCTCAAGCGGGGCGAAGAGAGACACCCAACGTGGACTAAAATGGGTCTCACGCCTAGAGGCGCATTTAACAACGCTGACCAGGTAGGTTGTTTCCCCCAATTAATCCTAGCTTTCTGCCTCCAACTAATTTCCTCGCGCAAAATCACATCCTCAAACTCATTACGCAATTGAGCTCATTTACCAATCAAATCCTCAAAAAGAACATTACTCTCCTCAATTATATCAATCTCCTCTATCTCTTTTAGAATTGCTTTCTTCCTGACTCTCACATCGCCAAACACTTCCTTATTTCACTCTTAATTTACACGTGACATACCCCCAACTTTTTCATGAAAACAAAACTTCTCCAACCTACACTGCTTAATCAACGTGCCAAAATTGGGATGAGAAATCCACATTCTCAAAATGAAAAGGAGTGGGGCCTCAGTTAAAGTGACTAAATTCTAAGCACCGTAAAATGATCAGAAACTATTCACAGAAGGACGGACCTCTTGAGTTGGTCTTGCCCCAACTCACGAAAAGTATCCTCCCAGTCATTACTAAAATAATCGATAAATTCATGTAGCCTTCGTACGCTCAACAAAAATCGACCAAGTGAATTGAGCATTAGAAAGAGAAATATCTCTCAAATTGCACTAATAAAATTATCAAACCACCTCAATACTCTCAGTAATTCTTGATCCACCAAACTTCTCAGAAGAAACCCTAATAACATTAAAATCCCCACCAATACACCAACAAAAAGAACAAAGACCATAAAAATCATAGAGCTCCTCTCGAAAAGCTCATCTATCTCTAGGCTGATTAGGCCCATAGATAAAAAGAAAACCACCAAGTCTCATGCCCTCTAATCTCTAAATGAACAGATACCGAATAAGTACCCAAAACAGACTCAAGACATATGTTGCACATTTGAGTATCCCAAAAGACGATTATACCTCTAGAAGCTCAACAAGACGGAAGAAAGACCAAATCTTTATACTTGGAATCCCAAATATTCCTAATCATCATTCTCATAACCGTCTCCATTTTGGACTCTTGAAGAAAAACTATATAAAGGGCAGCCTTAAAAATCAGCTCCCTAATCTACCTGCACTTATCTCACCTTCCAACTAACAATCTTCATAAGGAATATTTTGTAAGACCCGCTCTCCTCCCCGAAACCTCCCTATAATTCGAATGAAGTCAATGCAACTCTTTACTTTACCTTCTTTTCTTTTTAGAACCACCCACAATAGAAATAGAATTGACCAGCACCCTAACACCGTTGGACTAACCAACCTAATCCCTATTTTATCCAACATCCCTCGAGGGTCTCTATCATCATCCCTTCATAACAGATTTAAGAAAAGGAAATCTCCCTTATCCCCTACATCCATTTTGGCAATTCAAACAAGTCTACCCCGACTACTACCAACAAACTCTCACAATAACCAACTCGATATTGTAAACCAAGAACAAGAAGATCGTCAAAGTCATTGGAAGTTGCATCCAAATCCCAATCTGCATCATCATCTGCAACATTGCAAGACTCCTCCATGAAACTACCATTGGAGTCCAAGTTCCAATATTTCGAAATTTTGGATCAAAGGGAGCTCCTAGATTTATGAATAACAGAAGCTGCTTATTTTTATTCATCAATACTTCCGGACACCGCTGCCTTACCTTTTAACTTCAAATCATTATCCTCCACTGTAGAGACCTGTCGAACCCCTATGTCCGCTTCTACTTTCTTACCCAAAGTAGGCTAATTTTGAACAAGATTAGACTCAATAATTTATTCCCTTGCAGTTTGTATTGAACATCTTTAGGCCTGTAAATAAGTATTCCCAAATTAAAAGAATTTTTGTCCCGGATTAGAAAAAACTCTCAACCAATTTGCAAGAAAAGAAAATCTTCCAAATACTGAACCCCTACTATTATTAGCTCCTTTGTCGAACTCCTTTAAAATATGACACCGCTTTTCCCTCTTCCCTCTTCCCTCTTCCCTCTTCCCTCTTCCCTCTTCCCAACCTATATTTGTTGATGAAAATGACCTCTACCATCCTCACTAGAAGCACCAAATCTTGCTCTTTTAAAGTTCTCATGCATAAACATCCTGCAATCACGGAGACATATTAGGATTCGTCGAAGGCCGCCCAAACTATGTCCGAGGATGACCCATCACAGGAAATATCACCTCAAAAATACAAATTTTAAAACACCTCTCCATTAGAAATAGAAATCGAGCGAGGAAGCGCTACACCTTCTTGAGCTAGAATACGCACTGTCCAATCCACTAAAGTGAAAACAACATCCATGTCCAGAAAACCACCACATAAATCTTCGTTATCTCTAAACACAAAAAAGCCCAAAAAATGAAGGGGCAACCCTGTAACTGATGGCCATTTTCCTTGCCCTCGATTCTGTAAATCAGAGCAACACACATTTTTGTCCCAAAAATCTAAATGGAGAAAAACCCCTTGCTTACTTCTTCGTCCATGCATCAAAACGTCTTACACTCAGACGACAAGCAAAACAAAACACGGTTAGTCGGAAGTGGAAGAACTCGAACTCGAACAGAGGTCTCAAAATTCCAAACTCGTTGAGCCATGTCTCCATGGTAGTAAGAGAGCCCGCATTGCCTAGAAAGCAGCATACTAAATAAGAAACGCAATCTTGCATCCACCCCTTCTTATCAACTGAGGTAAAAAATACCTGAATTCAAAACCTTAACCTTACTTAGGGGTAAGCAATTCGGTTATATCCGAACCGAATAGCTTATTCGGATATAATTGAATATCGAATCTTCTAAATTTCACTACTCGAATAACTAACCGAATTTACAAATAACCAAATTACCGAAAATCGAATAACCAAATTTACAATTCGGTTATTTTGGTTAATAACCGAAATTAAGTTCCATTTTAAGCTTCCTGACAGAGTAACAGAGATGAGAATTAAGATTTGAGAGGGGGCAAAGACTCATCTTCCAGAGCACATAAATCATCAACATAAATTTGATTAAAGGACAAGATAAACAAATCTGAAGCATTTCATCTTCCAGAATCCAGAGCATCACCAGAACATAACATCAAGATCCAAACCCCCAGACCATGAACCCAACATCAGATCCCCCACAACATCAGACCATGAACCCAGATCAGATTATAACTCCCAATTCAACCATACACAAGGACATTACCTCTAGTAATCTCACAATAGGCCCTATGATCTATAAATCCTCGGATTTGGTATAAAATAGGAGGAAAAAGAAAGGGGAGAGTGGGTGGGCCGGAAGAAATGGAGGAGCCAGAGATGGAAGATGGAGGAAGGGAACAAATTGATTAGACCCATCGAAATAGAACTTCAATTTAAATCAATTTGAAACTCCAGCTCTACAAAATCACACCACAGATCGACACGAGCACAAACTAGAATAGCACCAAACCAGATCCAAACCAACTCAAATCACAATCGTTCCAAAAACTCCACTACTTCGATTTGGGAATTTGGGATTTGGGTTATGGCTGGGTAGTTTGCAGAGGCTAGAGAGTGAGACTGAGAGAGGCGAGAGCAGAGTGGTAACCGGTAAGGCTTAAGAGTTAAGTCTTTAATTTTTTTTAAATGTCTATTCGGTTATTCGGGTAACCGAATATCAAAATTTAGTAACCGTATCCAAACCCAAAAACCGGATAATAAAACGGTTATAACCGAATAACCAAAATAATTCGGTTAAAAAATTTCGGATATGTTTGGTTATTCGATTTTATCCGTTTTTTGCTCGGTCCTAACCTCACTTTCACCATCCAAATGGAACATCCATATAGAAGCTACCTGTCAATAGTTTAACGCCATGAAAACTTATAAAAACATAAAACATCCCCCAACCACTGAAATGAGAAAAACAGAAAAAAAATGTTTACGTAGAAAAAAAACACGGCTCCAACGAGATTTTATGACAACGACCATACCACCAGATTCACCTCCCTATGCTAAGTGACCCCATGTATACAGATTATCAAACCATTAAACGATTAAGAGTAGATATAGCTTTCTATTTTCCGGCCAAAAAATCCGGTGAACAGTTTTTCTGGTGCTTCCCCTCTGCCAGATTTGCCCCCTTCCCCAATCACTCCCGTGGAATCCATATGGTACTATCTGCAGTATTGGTGGATATAAATACCCCTCTAGCAGCTTCTGCAATATCCTGGGGATCAGATATAGCAGCACTAGGCTAGACCCAATTGTTATCCGATATAGCATCTTTTCACTTTAAATAATTCAGACAGGCTAGCGTATCTCAAAATTCTATTACCATAATTCAACAATAACATTTCATAAGGATGCCAGTTATCATGCCAAAGAAAAGTATCACATCTACTGACAGGACAATACTCTTTTATTGTAATTGAGGTATTGCTTAGCCACAAATAGAGACGAAACCAGAAATTTTTTCCAAGGAGGAATGGACCTACTACTGTAAGGTCATGAATAATTTAGTGGAATAAAGGGGCACCGCCATTGATCAAAATTTTGTGGACAATTATATACTTCTTGATTGAAATGAGATTTCTTTATATTGCAATATATATGCAAAGTAGAGCAAAGAGAGATCATAAAATTTGATATTAGATTTCAAATTGATTTTTTTTTAAAATAATTAAAACAACTCATATTTGGAGTAGAGATTTTGTTTTCAATAGTATGTGTGTGTGTGTGTGTATATATATATATATATATATATATACTTAATATTTTTTTAAAGATCTTCGAGGCCTGAAGTAAAAATATCAAAAATTGATACATAAAAAATTTCAAAATTTGCAAGGTAAACCCCCCCCCCCCCCCAAGCCCTAGTGTAGCTCCGACATTGGCAACAAAATTCCAAAATGACATGATGCCTCAAAAACATACAATGTTTACTAATTTCAATAGGAGAGAAGGGATTAAATCAAACACAAAGTCAGAATTGTTAGCAATCTAAATTGACTTCGACTCACAACAAGCACAAGCATAAAAACTAGAAGGGGTTCTTGGATGTTGTAGGACAAAAGTTGGAGAAATAATTGCTGAAAATAATTGTAAAGAAGAAAAAATTAACTCGGGGGAGATTCCACACCTTAATATCCCAAAGTATATCACTATCCAAAGGTTTCTCAACCACATAAGAGAGGAAAATAACTCATAGATCAATATCAATAATCAATTTTTAATTCCTAATTTGGTGGGAATTACATCACTATTTAAAGAGACTCAAAACCCTAATATTACTTGGGAACTATAAACATACTAAACGACTAAAATACCCTAACAAAATAATAATATTTCAAAATAAACATAAACATACTAAAACCCCAATAAATATATTACATTAATAGGAAACTCACCTCCCCCAATGACAACTAGCTTCATCAATTCACCGTGGTAATAATCATTGTATAATTTCAGAATTTGTTCCCGCAAATTAATTCCTTTCTCCATAGCATCACTCAGGCTCTTCTTATTCCCTTCCATCAAAGAATATTGATATTTATCAGACACGTAATCAAATAAAGCGTCAAAAGGAAACAAAGAAGAAATGAACCCCACGGCCTTTTATGTAACTTTACCCCAAAAAAATTGGTTAAAAGGATGACCAGATGCTGATGTATGACACTGAAGTTGCTGAAGGCGACAAGAATCATTCTGTAAAACCTGATTATATTCTGGACCAGTTTGTTTCATGTATTTGTTATAGAAATTCAAGAATTAGAGAAGAGCCAATGACAAAAACACATTTATTTATTGAAAATAGAAAATGACCGAGATTTTCATGAACAAATAAAGTCAATAAGATAAGCTTCAAGGACCTGAATCGACAGCCAGTACCTCCCGTTCCATGGCTTCAGCTTTAACTAAAGGTGAAATAAAGAACTGAGAAAATCTAAGAAACAGAAATGAAAAACATAAGAATATTCCCAATCTACTAATTCTGGAAAAATAATAATTATCAACCAAATGACTTCAAGAAAAAAGAAGAGAAAGCAAAAAAGCTAGATACGACTAGAACTTCATTTGTTAGAGCAAGAGGGACTTCATCTTATTGGGAACTAACATCACAGTCTGAAAACTCATTACAACATAAAAAGTAACTGAAAAAGTGTGACGTACCAATGAAGAGCTTATATGCTGCCCCACCTGCCGTAGGACAATTTTGAAAAGAATAATTACTAAATTAATTGAAAAACTGCAACTTGGGTGGAGCTTTGCACTCCACTATCGCTAGGATCCTCAACCACAAAAGACTAAATTGATCGCAATAAATAATCATGTCACCAATAATAATAAATAATACAATAATAATTACGTCCATATTTGTAGAGAACAAAACTCTAATTTGGACTTGGGGCCCAAAAATGAACTAAAGACTAAAATACCAAAATGAAAACATACTAATAATTTAAATAAAAGTCTGTAATACTATAAAAACATAAGTAATAAATCATCCACGTCAATAATGCCTTAGGGATATATCACTCATTTCTCCCCGGCCAAAAAGAATTCGCCTCTTGCATAGTGGAAATCCTCATAGCACTTTATAAGGACCGGATCAAGACGATGGAACTTCTCAACACTAATCCCAATACAAATCACTAGTAGTTTTGCCACACCACTCGATCAAAAACTGTTGATATCACCTTGGTCAATCAACACAACCTGCTCATACAAGACATCCCCAATAACTTTTCTTGTATGCTGTGAAAAAACAAGAGGCACACATGGAACAAGTAATGAACGAACATATACGGGCTGAATAGGGTAAGTATATAATGGCGAGGAAGGTAAAGAAGTAGAAGAGAGGGTGAAATCATCAGAAGGCATGCGATAAGGAATGAGGTCTTCCACATTGCATACAATACAAAGATCCAACTCATATGCATCAACACTAACCTTTTTTCAAACTCAAAATGGACACATCCTCTTTATATGCACCCTCTTCCATGAGTCAAGGCTCAAGACTAGTACCGACAATTTTGCCCAACCAGATCCCAATGGGACCCAATTTTTAAACTCTATAGGGTTATGGTTAGGGTAAGGTGTGGGATATAATGATGGGGACGACAAGTCGAGAGCCATAAAGAAATTTCTATTTATTTTTTGTTATGTTTAGTTTAAAGAAAATTGATGTAATTAGCTATTTACTTAATTAGTGGGCATTTTGAACATTTAATAGTGATAGGATTTTAATTTTAGTAAGGATATTTTAGTCATTTAGTTCTTTTACAGTTCTCCAAGTAAAAGTAGGGTTTGAGTCTCTACAATGTTCTAAAAATCATTAGGCGAACCTAAGCGACGAAGGGGGCACCGGGCAACTAGATGTTTCTTTAAGCAGTCTAATTTATTTATTTTTCCTAATGTACAAACATGTTATCCTAGACAAATAATAAAGTAGATGTAATGTTTTTAAAATTACATGAAACATTACTAAAAAACAATCTTTTATAACAAATTCATTTTTAATATTGTAGATCTTCAAAGTAGAGGTCTGATTATACCTAGTCGGTGGCCTAGGCGCCCAATCAAGACGATAGAAGACCGCCTAGAGCCTAGGCGAGGATTAATCGAACCCAAGTCTATAAATACTTACGTAATCCTTTGGGGTAGTGAAGTGCAGTCTGTTCCTTCTTTCAATTATCTTTGTTCCAAATCTTGTCCTACATCAAGTGGATTTCAAATCTTGTCCTACACCATAATGAGTCTAGCTACTGCATCCATATTTATAGAAAACAAATCCCTAATTTGGAACTAGGGACTAGGAAAAGAACTAGAGACTAAAATACCCAAATAAAAAACATTAATTACTAATACTTCAAATAAAAGTGTGGAATAATAAAATAACATAATAATTAATCATCAATGTCGATGACAACTAAGGGTTCGATCCCTATCACTACCATCTAGAGATCAAGGAATTCGGTGAATTCTAAAAGAAGCAAACGCAATAAATTAGTTGATTGTAGCTAGCCGAAGATGTTTGGAGCCTTGGATGAAGAAGCACAAGGAACAACTGCGCTTTTACAATTGTACCACGTAGTGGTCCCTAAAAGCACTGAGCTAGCTTGTCTCCACATACTTCGTAAAATAGAACATCAAATGTAACATTACAACCCCATTTGCATCCCATTTTTTTTATAAATATGTTAGGTAAAAAAAATAATAGCTAGATCACATACAAAACCAGAAAGTGGTTCTAATATGCTTATAACCAAGAAGCAGTTAATCTAAGTCAACTATTGAGTTTATCAAGTATGTTATAGAATTGATCATGAAGAGCAATACAAGAAAGAGATGAAGTTGAATGTGATAGTTACAAGCATACTTCAAATGTGTTACAAAGATGAAGTTGAATGTGATAGTTATAAGCATGCTTCAAATGTGTTACAGTTACGAAGGTGCCTGGACAAGGACAAAATTTGCCAAAACCAAATGCCTGAAAATATTTGTTATTTTACCTTCTCAAGGCACCCTCAAGGAACTCCCGTTTAACTTCAAAATGGTAGCAGGTATGCTCCACCTCTGTATATGCATTTGATGAGCCCCCATGCTTAGACAAGTAACTATCATACTAGCAAAGAGAAGAGTCAAGCTGGGAGGTTACTAATTTGCCACTTTTTTGTTAGATAAAATTAAAACAAAAATTGTTGATAGAAAAGAAAGGATATAAAAAAAGGCGAACAAGAAGTCCACCCTCAGCAAACTAAAAAAAACAAGATTAGAGCATTTAAAAAATCACAGCCCTCCAATCTTTAAACAAATCAGAAAGGGAGAATACCTCAAAAGGGCCCATAGGAGAAGGCCAAAGAGATGCAAGAAAAATAATCCTATCACTCAACAGATTAGAAGCCTCTAAACAGTACCATTATACGCATTCCAAATTTCCCATAAAATAGAAAAAAAAAACACACATTTTCATAAAATTTTGTCATCCCTTTTGTTTCCAAATCCTCCAAAATGAATTAACAACATATATTCCACTGAAGCAGGTCACTAATTTGCGACTTAGAATTGATTTTTATTAAATTCATTGATATCCGATACTAAGAGTTTTATACTAGAGATAGGTAAAACTACTTGAGCAAAAGCTCGTTAAGCTACAGAAACAGTAATAACTTATGCTTAAATTTCATTGGCCTTAGGATATTCAAATATTAACTTAAATGTCATAAATATCTCCCAGATGCTTTTATAAGTTCTAAATAAAAAATTCAAGGAAAAACAATAATACAACATACCTCATTTTCATCTGGAAAATCACTACTCCCCATGAAAAGCATGTGCTCTGCAAGAAGCAGTGCACCGTGAGTAGTGTGCTTAGGTATCCAAATTGTATGAGTATATATATATAGAGAGAGAGTATGAGGAGTATAACCGAGAAAATGGGCAAGACCCTGTGCCTCCAAAGGATCAGTGAAGCTGCCAATTCCAACACACATTGCAGCTGCCGCCTGTTTACCAACAGGGGAGAGGACTTCAGCAGTATAAAAGATAAATTATTCAACCTTAACTCCATCTCTGATGCATTTTCGTATTCAATTTATATGCAAATGAAAAATCAACAAAATGATCTCTTTCTCCCCGTTAAAAAAGCTATAGTTACAGCTATATATTTATACGGCAAGTATGAAGTAACACTGGCCTTCTTAGTCTGGGATGCGCCTCGTTTCCCATTCACTTTCACTTGATTGCCATCATCTTCGCTTTCTTCTTCATCATCGTTGTCATCATCTTCGTCTCCGTCTTCTTCACTATCTTCATCGTCTTCTTCATCTTCTTCGTCTTCTTCATCTTCTCTAGCTCCGGCGATTTTCGAATGTGGTTCATCCGAGTAAATATCTGGATCGTGAACGAGGAGGGCACAGAGGCCGTTTTGAAATCGAATATATCTGTATAATCGCCTATCAGTCGGTGATTTTATCACTATGTCGTCCGATGAGAAAGTGCAACCGCCGACTGCCATTTCTATAATATTACTAACGAGAAAGATGCCAAAACAGCGAGTCTAGAGGTTGATTAGCAGTCCTCTCCCTATCAACACCTTCCCTTCGTTAATTTGGACTCGGAACTAGGGTTTTTTTAAAAAAATAATAATTTAGTCACTAAAATATTTTTTAAAATCTCCCAAATTTTATTTTATTTATTTTAATTAAGCCTAGAATTTAACTACATTTAAAACACATTTTAATATGCAAGAATTTAACTACGTTTAAAATATTTTTTAATGTGTAAGGAAAGAAGGAGAAAAGGAATGAGGAAAAATATAAGACCCCAACCTTTAATAATTAAAACTTGATTTTTTTATAAATATTATTGTTAAATTGATAAAAAAGAAAGAATGATATGTGTTGTCCAATTTATATAATGATAAATACGCGCAAGTATACACGGTCAATTAAGTAATAAATAGATAAAAAAGAGTGTCGAACCTACAAGGAACAATTACTCTAATTACCAAGTTTTTATCAATTTAAATTCACTTAAATAGTCATTTCAGTTGATTTGTAAAATTATTTAAAACAAAAAAAAATAAACTAATTAACTAACAAAGATGAATAAAATATAGGATTACAATTTTTCCAATTGCTTTGCAATAATCGCCTCACCATATTTTCACTTATTTAATCCAATGAGTTACTAACTAAGATTGTCTATCAATTTATTAACATATGTCAATGATTAATAAAAATACTTATTTCAGTTATTTTGTTATTTTTATACGATACACTTAAAATAAATCCATTAAGCACCAACTCCTAACAAAGTTACGCATGACATACAAGTGCTTTCGTCTCATACATTGTTATATTATCCTTAAGAAGAATCAACAAATTCATGCATTATTATATTCAGTTCTAATCTAAGATTTCTTATTTCAATTCCATAAAATATATCAGATTAACTGTTAGCTAGACAATTAATAGATTAAGTAAAAAATATAATAATCAACTCAATAGGATCAACAAGTGAAAATAATGATTATTGAATTGTAAAATGTTCCATTGTACCCTTAATTGGGGGATTAGTTCATCATCGTAATAGAAATAAGAAGATCAAAATTAAATAGCATCATAAGTACAAATAATGAAATTAAGAGATGAAGAAAAACTTTGTCGAGGAATCTCCAATCTCTAAACTTCAATCTCTGTCTTGTGTGCTTTCCAATGATATCTCAAAGTATATGTAGAAGTGACTCTCAATGAATTACACTCAAAAGTCTTTTAAATCCAAGTTATAATCAAGTATTTATAGTCCTAATGGAAACTGTGACGCCCCCAAAATTAGGTATACGTCACCCATCTTGGGTCGCCACTTACATGGTACATAAATTCAAATACAACTTACTAATATAATCGTGGTATGTACAATGACATATAAATCGTGAGTTTGAATACAAATATTGTCTACTAGATATTATATAAACTCAAAAGGAGTCCTCATTACAACTATTATCACACTATTTCACGAATAGTGAGGACTACTAATGCTATCCTCTGGACCATTACTTACGTTCCCCGACTCGTCGTCAAATTTATGTTCTCATTTCACAAGAGAACAAAGTGAAAGAAAGGGTGAGCTCAACTAGCCCAAAGAAGAAATATTATGACTAAGATAATGCGTAATAAATTATCATTAGCCTTGAACAATGTGTTAAACCGATAAAATACAATAGACAACCAGTTTAAGCTGCGGTGAATTTTGCGAATCCATTAAAAGAGTCGAGTAGAGAATAAAGTCTACTATCTTTTATGTTTTAAAAAGTTTTCATCAATTTTATCATTTGAGACTCAAATTTTAATAAATAAACCACCACATCTAATCATCCCTGTACTACCACGGTCAAGGATTTTCATCAAATTATCAATGGTCATGACAATCTACAGAATCACCCCGGTCATAATCATACCAAAACTATCCATCAACGCATTACACGAGCCATTGAGGACTTTTGTCACATCATTTATATCAAGTCGTGATTATACCGAATGATCCTCAAATCAATCATACTAAGTTCATCTATGCACGTAAGCGAAAGATAACATAATATAACATGAGGATGATGACAATGACATAATAATTCAATAAAACAAGTTCAAGAATTATTTAATCCATGAATTATTAACGTCCAAATTGTCAACACGATCTTCAAGCGTGAGAGTAAAATTCAAGAATGATCGAAGAAGAATATTTCCATGAAAGATATCGGATGAAACGCAAATATCGAGGATATTCTACTAATTTCATGGAGTATAGAAGTCAAAGTTTTAACCAATTTGGGTATAATAAAGAATGGAATAACAAAAGAAATCACCATGTACGCAGATTTGCCGCATGATGTATGTTATTCATTCCAATAATAATAACGGAACCGAATCGGTGAAATTCACACCAAAGCGGGATGTTCCAACGAGAATAATAAAGATGGAACCGGATCCGGTGTAAAACACACAGGATAGGATATTCAAACAGAATGATAAAGATTTTAACCAGTCCTGTAAAACACACGTATGGGATGTTCCAATGAATAATAAAAAGCGGAACCAGTCCGGTGTAAAACACACGCACAGGATATTCCAATGTAATAATAGAAGAATGTCACCAAGTATAGGGTAAACCAGCGTATCTGAGTTATTCCAATGAATAATAAGCAATGGAATAACATAAGGATTTCACCAAGTATAGGGTATCTGGCGTATCTGAGGTTATGTATAGGGTATGCCACTTTTACAAAAGTTATTCCAATGAAATAATAATGAATGGAATAATGAAGTTCTCTTCAAGAAGAAAGAATAACACCCCTTACCGTAAAAAGAACCTGAATATAGAAGTAGTGAAGTAGCGAATACTCTTCTTCTTTCTATAATTTTCTCTATAGCTTCTCTCTATAATTTCTCTCTCTAGAGTTTCAATGAATTAAGTAAGAAAATAATGAAGGAATGAGCTTATTTATAGGAAAATGGAATGCATAAGAATTAATCCATGAACGGTCCAGTTGATTTACTTTAATCGACGGTCCATATTTAAAGAAAAATCTTTTAAATAAAATATAATATATTCTATTTATATAAAAACATTTTACTATGCAAACACTATGCAAAACACTATCTGCAAAACACTACGCAACACTACGCATAATAAAATATAATATATTCTATTTATAGAATAAACTTTAATAAAGTATTCTATTTTATATAAAAAGATGTTTCATTTTTATTACGTTAATAATACTGAATAAACCAAAACGTCATTATCGCTTATAATAATTCATATTATTAATCGACAATAATGGAATCAAACCGAGTGACTTCTCACATAAGCATCAATAATCAATACTGCAGTGTCTACTACGCAACCACACGTGACATCGTACTTTTACTACCAAAGTAGTTCAACAATAACCACTTCAGTAAAACTTCCGCCGTTATTTCAATAAAATATTTTTGTCGTTTTTCAATCCGATAATAATTACATTATTGGGTCCACTGAATGATTGAGCTGTTGTGCGAATATTCCCGCTAAATCGAATATTCCCAGACCAATCGAATATAATATAACCACTGCATACTTTTGCAAAATTTATAAATACTACCCACAACTATAATATTATCTCAAATTCACACCATAATATTAAAAAATTATTTCACCAAATTTAAATCTTTATTGATAAAATCTGGGTCTCACAATCTCCCTCCTTATGGAATTTAGCCCTCGAAATTAGAATGCGATACTGATATGATAAAGAGATGAGGATACCTTGAATACCTTTATCGTTTAAAAATATTAAATTCATCTTTGAAATCTGCCAAAGCTATTCATTAACAATTCATCTTTGCACTACAAAGCAAAGATATACAATCGAAAACCAATAATGCTAAGACGCAGCGACTTAATAATATCACGACCACGAATTATCCATGCACCAACGGCCAGGATATTCGTGTTTTCAATTACTGATTATGATTATACCGAACAATCCTCGTCATAATCATACCAAGTCCATCTATGCACGCGTATGCGCGGATGACTTTGAACGCATCCATGAATTAATATTTCATTCTTTGAGACTCAAATTCAATAATTAATCCACATCATCGAATCATCCCCGCACTACGTGCCAATGATATTCATTAGTATCACGACCACAAATTATCCATGCTCTACGGCCAAAGATAATTGTGTTTTTCAATTCTGATTATGATTATCTGCAAACAATCCACGTCATAATCATACCAAGTCCATCTATGCACGTAAGCCACGATGACTTTGAACACATCCATGAATTAATATTTCATTCTTTGAGACTCATTTCGATAATTAATCCACATCATCGAATCATCCCCTTACTACGGTGCCAAGGATATTCATTAATATCACGACCACAAATTATTATTCATACACTACTGACCGAAGATAATTGTGTTTTCAATTACGGTTATGATTATACCGAACAATCCTCGGTCATAATCATACCAAGTCCATCTATGCACGTAAGCCATGAGATGACTTTGAACACATCCATGAATTAATATTTCATTCTTTGAGACTCACCAATAATTAATCCACATCATCGAATCATCCACGCACTACAAAGCCAAGGATATTCATTAAGATCACGACCACAAATTATCCATGCACTACTGGCGAAAGATAATTGTGTATTCATTAGATATCGCGACCACAAATTATCCATGCACTACTGCCAAAGATAATTGTGTATTCATTTACTGATTATGATTATATACCTAAGAATAATCGTGGTCATAATCATACCAAGTCCATCTATCGCACTACGAATACGATGACTTTCAACGTAATATAAACACGAGGATAATGATACAAAGAATCAATCAAATGAGATAAAGGATAAATATTAAACATTTATAATATAATTTATCCGAGATTCAAGAATATCCCCATGTTATCAATCACTTAATAATCTCATAATCTAATATCATTAATATTATAACAATATTTTAATCACTTCTTAAATTTATAAACAATTTATCTTAATTGTTTACGCTTTACCATATAATGCATTTAATCATTCAAAAATGTCATACTCATAAAATATCATCACCAATTATCAAATCCTCATCAAAAATATGCATATACTCTATATAGATTCTCTAATGCCATAAAATCCTATTTTCAACTTTTATTCTTCACATAACATATTTAACTCATATGTTAAGTAATTAAACTATTTTCATGAAAAATACCAAATCAGCCCCAAAAATATTTCTTTTACTGGGATTTAGCATAATATAGTCCCATAATGAAAATATATTTTTCTCAAAATTTTAAAATTCATTTACTATTTTTAAAAAATCAATTTCCACTTAATTCCTTAAGAAATTAGCTACCTCAAGTTTAACTCCAAAATTCCCAAATCATGGCAGGACCTTACACATGTTAACGTGAGCTTCCAGTTTAAATTTCATGGTCATCGGAGTTATAGAACTCGGTTTTAGCGTTTTTAAATCGGAAAAACCTAAATATTGAAATAGTCATAACTTGCTCATTTTAAGTCGAAATGAGCTCATTTTTGGACAGGAGGTACTTTATACCATATACTTTCATGTCCCAAAAGGCCAGAATTTTTCTCATAATTTAAGTGGCCGAAATAGCCTCTCTAAAATCATGGCGAAGCTTTTTCGGTTTTTGCAGCTTTGCACTCCTTTGCTAAAATCAGTCCACACAAAAATCTACAACACCTTTTCCAGTAATTCCACTTGGATTAGTTAGGTAACTCATAGATCTAACTCTAGGACTTGACCACATTCAAAATTCAAAATATAACAGAGATATGGTCAATTGAATTTCATGTTACGTTTTTCACTAAAATCGATTTTCAACTCTTTGTGATTTCTAAGAAACTTTCATGTTTTCACATACCAACCAACATAACTCATAATAAAACTTATTAATACTTCATATACCCATGATTTTATTAGTTCTATACTTTTATTATGACTTTCATCATAATCCACGTAAATGATCCTTTTAGTTGAAGAAATATTTGAGGGTTTAAGAAATGGGTTTTAGATTTGAGGTCAATACAAAATTCGATTTCACGCTCTAGGGTAGGCTAGGAAATCTTCAAGAATACGTCAAGAAATTTATTAATGATAGAAATATCATTCAAAATCATTACTCTTATCCAAGACTTGGATAAGACGTCACATTGATACCAACTGTGACTTCATCCTTAACCTAGATAACACCTCACATTGATACCTATAAACTTGCCATCTTCATTCACGATGTAAGCTTCTCTGAAAAGTCCGGCTTGGTGCATTCCACACAAGGAAGTCAACAACGAAAGGATCGGGGCTCTTTACTTATAACTTGATATAACAATGATTAACTTTAGGATTTGGTTACTTTGAATTAGGTAATGGGGTTGTTATAAATATAAAAGCTAACAACTTTACGAAAAGCATGATGAGTAGCTAACCAATTGACTCAAAAAATCACATCGAAGGCAAATATTTTCAAAAAGATAAGATCGACGTAATAATGTGAAAATGTTTATTTGAATTAAACAAGATTTAAAAAATAGTAAGCGATAACGAAGGCTCCTATTAACGAAGTTTCAACCAATAAGTCAAAGTTTAACTTCTTGGTCAAATTCAAACGTTGAATGCAACTAGGTGAAATAAAAGAGTGGGTAGAATGGTATCTAACACGGTATAGACTTCATGAGAGCTTACGATTAACTTACCCGTGATAATTTTATTCGGGTTCCTCGTCACGAGAAAAAAAAACGCTCTCTTAAACTACGGCTTTTGGTTTGTCTCAGGGATGACCTTTGGTGCCTCCATCCTAGTTGAATTTGTCTTGATGGAACGACAAAAATCGAGCTAAGTGACCTTCTCTTCCACAATTATAACATGCTTTTCGCATGGCGCATCCCCGATGATGTGTCCTCTCCTCCATTTGAAGCATATACCTGGGTGGTCGTTCTTCTTCCTTTGAAACGCAGGTCTTTGGTCTTTGACGTCTTTCCATCATTGTTGAATCTCCTTTTCTTGAAATGTCCATTCTTATTATTTTGGCCCGATTACCACCAAGTGGTTACCATATCTCGCCTGTTGATTTCCTCCACGCTTGTTGTCACCGCTCACGATGACTCTCTATTTGGTATTATAATTTCTGCACCGCTCTCTTTTAGTTAAGGTTGACTCGTTATCGCTCGGCTCACTAATCGAGCCCTATTTACAACATCTCGAATAAAAACACGGTTTATGAGAAATAAGATGTTGACGTATCTCCGCTTCAAACCTCTTAAAACATTCGCGTCATTCTCTCTTCATTATCCACCAAGTGGGACGTGAATCGTGATAACTCCGCAAATTTTGCCTCGTATTGCGACACGGTCATATTGTTTTGTTCCAACTTGATAAACTCCACCTCCTTCATGTGGCGAATACTTTCGGAAAAGTATTTGTCGTTGAATGACTCCTGGAACTTCTCCCAAGATATCTTGATCAAGACAAGAAGTTGAGTACGTTTTTACCGATTCCCACCAAAGTCCCTTCTCCGCTGCAAGACATAAAAGGCGTGAAAGGAACCTTTTGCTCCTCGGAGCATCCCAAGACATCAAATATCTTGGTAATCTGCTTAATCCATGCTTAGCGCCAAGTGGTTTTGGCTCTCCCTTAAACTCCGGTGGTCCCAACTCCTTGAATTGTTTAGCGGTGGCTTGAGAGTTTTCCGTGTTTCCACCTACGTTTTGAACAGAATTCGCTTTACCGATGTTGCATGAATTCTAAAAACCTTTTAAACGTCACGTGCGTTAATCAATTGATCGGTGTTGTTATTTACGGAGGATTATCGCCATCCCGTTGTACATTGTCTGATTATTGATGCATGGAGAATCAACAGTCTCACATGCTCCATTCTTATTCTCAACATTCTGGATGCCATTTTCAAATCTTGCCGCCATAAAATAAGGGTTAATTAACATATCACATATTATCCCTATACTCGACCGAGCCAATTAAATACCAAATAAATTTAGGTAGGTCATACTAGCGAAGGAATTCCCCGCTCTCCCCTCCTAGTACTATTCTCACATCTTAGCTGGGATCATATCCTAAGCTCGATACTGTTAACGCGTGGCCCCCAAAATTAGGTATCGTCACCCATCTTGGGTCGCCACTTACATGGTACATAAATTCAAATACTGACTTACTAATATAAGCGTATGTGGTACAATACGACATAAACGTGAGTTTGAATACAAATATTGTCTACTAGATATTATATAAACTCAAAAGGAGTCCTCATTACAACTATTATCACACTATTTCACGTAATAGTGAGGACTACTAATCTATCCTCTCTCGACCATTACTTCGTTCCCAGACTCGTCCCAAATATGTTCTCATTTCACAAGAGAATGGTGAAAAGAAAGGTGAGCTCAACTAGCCCAAGAAGAAATATTATGACTAAGATAATGCGAATAAATTATCATTAGCCTTCAACAGTGTTAAAGCGATAAAATACAATAGACAACCGGTTTAATCAAGCAATGAATTTGCGATCCATTAAAAGAGTCAAGTAGAGAATAAAGTCTACTATCTTTTATGTTTTAAAAGGTTTTCATCAATTTTTATCATTTGAGACTCGACAATAAATAAACCACCACATCTAATCATCCTCGTACCACGGTCGAAGGATTTTCATCAAATTATCAATGGTCAAGCGACAATACCGAATCACCCCTCGGTCATAATCATACCAAAAACTATCCATCATCGCATTACGAAGCCAATTGAGGACTTTTGTCACATCATTTATATCAAGTCATGATTATACCGAATGATCCTCGGTCATAATCATACTAAGTTCATCTATGCACGTAAGCCAAAGATAACATAATATAACATGAGGATGATGACAATGACATAATAATTCAATAAAACAAGTTCAAGAATTATTTAATCCATGAATTATTAACGTCCAAATTGTCAACATGATACTTCTTTTTTAATGAGTAAAATTCAAGAATGATCGGAAGAATATTTCCATGAAAAGATATCTTTGGATGAACGCAAATATCGAGGATATTCTACTAATTTCATGGAGTATAGAAGTCAAAGTTTTAACCAACTGGGTATAATAAAGAATGGAATAACAAAAGAAATCACCATGCATGCGGTGCTTTCGCATGTATGTTATTCAATGAGAATAATAATAACGGAACCAGTCGGTGAAATTCACAAAGCGGGATGTTCCAACGAATAATAAAGATAGAACCCGGATCCGATTGTAAAACACACGCGAGATAGGATATTCCAATGTAATGATAAAGAGCGGAACCAGTCCTGTGTAAAACACACGAGACATGGATGTTCCAACGGAATAATAAAAAAGCGGAACCAGTCCGGTGTAAAACACACGATGATATATTCCAATGTAATAATAGAAGAATGTCACCAAGTATAGGTAAAATGCGTATCACAAGTTATTCCAATGAATAATAAGCAATGGAATAACATAAGGATTTCACCAAGTATAGGTATCTGGCGTATCTGAGGTTATGTATAGGGTATGCCACTTTTACAAAAGTTATTCCAATGTAATAATAATGAATGGAATAACGTAAGTTCTCTTCAAGAAGAAAGAATAACACCCTCACCGTAAAAAACCTGAATATAGAAGTAGTGAAGTAGCAGAATACTCTTCTTCTTTCTATAATTTTCTCTATAACTTCTCTCTATAATTTCTCTCTAGTAGTTTCAATGAATTGTAAGAAAATAATGAAGGAATGAGCTTATTTATAGGAAAATGGAATGCGTAAGAATTAATCCATGAACGGTCCAGATTGATTTACTTTAATCTGACGGTCCATATTTAAAGAAAAATCTTTTAAATAAAATATAATATATTCTATTTATATAAAACATTTTACTATGCAAACACTATGCAAAACACTATGCAAAACACTATGCAACACTATGCGTAATAAAATATAATATATTCTATTTATAGAATAACTTTAATAAAGTATTCTATTTTATATAAAAGATGTTTCGCTTTTATTACGTTAATAATACTGAATAAACCAAAACGTCATTATCGCTATAATAATTCATATTATTAATCGACAATAATGGAATCAAACCGGTGACTTCTCACATAAGCATCAATAATCAATACCGTGTCTTACTATGCAACCACACGTATTCTTCGTATTTTTTACTACTGAAAGTAGTTCAACAGAACCACGGTAAAACTTCCGCCGTTATTTCAATAAAATATTTTTGTCGCTTTTTTCAATCCGACAATAAATTACGCATTAATGAGGTCCACCAATGATTGAAGTAGTTATCGAATATTCCCCGCTTAAATCGAATATTCCCCACCAATCGAATATAATATAACCACTTGCATACTTTGCAAAATTTATAAATACTACCCACAACTATAATATTATCTCAAATTCACACCATAATATTAAAAAATTATTTCGACCAAATTTAAATCTTTATTGATAAAATCTGGGGTCTCACAGAAACCCTAGCAAGTTAGGCAACTAACAATCCTATTCTAGCTCAAATTGGACAACATAACACCCAGATCAAATCTCCCTCCGACGTTCGGCACGCCCAGTGCTGCTCCTAAGCCATTTTGGACACACTCCGCGTTATAAGCAGAAAATTCGATAGTTCGGCGCGCCCCGCGCTGGTCAAATTTCTGTTGAAACTTCATTTGATAAAACATACATAACTTTTGATACGAGAGGAGTTACGGGGCCTGTCACCTATCAAATAGAAAATATCGACGAGTTCTACAACTTTTATTATTTGAGAATTCAGATACACTAGTTGGATTAAGGTCGAAATCAGTCTTTAAGTGATTGTTATATAAATTTCAAGCATGACAACTTTGAGTTTTGATCTCTGTTGATAAAAAGGTCATAACTCTCGCATTTGAACTCAAATTGGGATGATTTAAGATGTTCCAAAAAGCTAAAAAGTAGATCTACAATAAAATTCAAGTTTAAAACTAAGAACATGCATTCAACTTTGCATTAAAAGTCCTTCAACCTTCCCTTATTACATTTGCTTGAATATTGTACTCCAAAAGATGTCCAGATTTATTTTCTTGCTTCTTCATGCCAATGTCGTCTCATAGACTATAAAATAACATCAAATGTATGAAATTCACACACAACACTTAAAAATCAACCAAAAGATTAAGCTCAAACGCACTCGATTCCTATATATAAAACACATTCATCAATATGTTGCCTGATTTCACAATCAATAAATATACACAAGTATACGTGGTCAACAAGTAATACAATGATAAGAAAAGTATATTTTCCGCGGGGAAATATGCTAATATTTATCAATCACTAATTTCAATTCAATTAATCCTATTTTAAACTACGAAATATTGATTGTGATATGAAAATCTAAATTAACAAAATTAATACCTAATATCAAAGTTCACAAGATTAACTGCAGATTTAACCGGTTAAGATTACAACTTCCCTTGGTATTTCATTTAAATCAAAATACTTCCCATTTAATTCAGTTAATTAATATGAATAATTATCCAATAATACTTATTAGTACTCACACACTTCTTTCGAAAGACACGTGAACAAATCTCCCTAAATCTGTTCTCTACGAATCAGATTTATGAGGAACACCCTAGTTAATCAACTCACTATATTCCTATGTGAATCAAGTTAATTAGGGTTTTAAGCACAAATTCTTTCGATAGATACAAAAGACACCTAGGTATATTCTTATCCTACATGCTAATCATTTTTACCCTATTTATATTATATGAACAGATGTTATTATATTCAAATCTCAACCTATACTTCATTTTTTAATTTTATATAGATTATCACAGTAATTGTTGGCCAAAAAATTAGTCAATAAATGCAAGATACAATAAATAATTTAATAAAAATTAACTTTAATTTAATGGGAAGGTTTAATTTAAACTACATACCAAGTTCCATTGCAATCTTAATTAAAATTTAGTTCATGCTAATAAAGGAAAACAACATCCAGATAAATAATCCAAACATCCTAAACAATTAAAAAGAGTAAACACTACAAAAGAGAAGAAGAAACTCTGAATTTGCTCGTAGACTCTCTCTTTGATCTTCAACATTTGCATTCTTCCTTCGTGTTTTCCTTCGTTGTTATCTCTACAATTGTCTCGATAAAACTATTGATAATTCACTTATGAAGTCTTCTCCTATTTGTATTGCTTCAAACCTTAATCAAGATTCCAATTTTACTTTAAAATCAAACTTAACAGCAGAAAAATCAACTATGGTCATGCATGAGTGCCTAGGCGCTCAACCTAGTTCATTTCCAAGTGCCTAGGCGCTTGAATGGGACCACAACTTTATAAAAATGCCATCCAATTAAATTTAATGATTTTATTCTCCCAAATGTCCAATTTGACCCTCCAGCTCCATCCTACAAGAAATAAACACAAAAATAAATAAAATGTTATTAAAAACACGTAAGGATAACAATAGTTAAGCTCAACAACACCTAATTTGTAGGTATAAAATTCAATCATTAGACGCCCCCAAACTTAATCAATTGCTTGTCCCCAAGCAATGCAATAATGCAAATGCAACCTATTTATATGCCTACGAATCCCGCCAAGTATCAGTATGAAATCAAACAAGTATGCCTCAGAGGTATTAACAATAGATTCAAACAATAAATCTAAACAACACAATTCAATAACTCATATCAATTCAAAAATCAAAGTCTGTTATTATTGTTGTAGTGTGTGTTTGTGTGCTTAGTAACCATTAAAATCAACTATAATTCAAATACATTGCATAATATGCTTCTTAGAGGGAAAAACACAGCTCTCACTCAAGAAATTCTTTAAACAAGTTAAGCTCCAGCTAAAACTACACAATAACAAAATTCAGAGTCAATACGGGATTTATTGCTTCTTTTATTTGCTCATGAGGTTTTTTTTTGCTCTTTCTCGTGTTTACACATGACTGCGCAATATCTAGTTCTCTTAGGCTTTTCAGTGTTACCCATTTAGCGAGCTTTCGACCAATGACTCTCAAACTAGACGACTTTAAGGCGCTGGGTGTAGAGACATCCCCTAGGCCTTACTTACTTGAGTAACAAAGGCCACACTACTAAACTAGTCAATGTATTTATTCATAAATATATTTTTTTTTCTACATTTTTGCATTTTTGTCCTTTTTCTTTTTTTTTTAAAAAAAAATTTCATATTTTCCCCAAACTTGAGTTTTTGCGTCATCCTAACTTTTAACCCAAGTTAACCGATTTTCCTTCATTAAAAGCAAGATTTCCCCCAAGAAGACAATTATGCAATCATTTAACCTAAGTTGATCAGAATGATTAACCTAACGTGCTATCCGGTTGCATCAGTTTCACACAGGATAAGATTTACATCAAGATTCAAAATTACATCCATGTCTCAGTTGTCAATATTGTTCAACTATATATATACCAATCTCATAATTGGCTAAGTCAACTTCAACCTAACACACATGTCTGGATTTATGCAATATGAACTAACTAAATGCAAGATAATTTATTTTTTTTGAAAGTAAGCTGACAACTACATGAAAATCTACATATCGAATGAGTTATACTAAATGAATTCAAATACTTCATGAATGAAATTAAATGAATGCAATGCAAATATATTAATGCACCCCCAAATTTAACAAATGCAATGTCCTCATTGTATAAATAGTAAGAAGTTAGGCACTGAGGACTTTCCTGAAGGATCGAGGGTTTACTCCTCGTCAGCATCATCTTCTTCATATTCATTATCAATTTGACGCCCCCAAAATAGGTATACATCACCCATCTTGGGTCGCCAAATACATGGTACAAAATTCAAATACAACTTAATTATACAACTGTCGTGTAACATACGACAAAATATAAGCTAAGAGTTTTAAAACGAATATTGTCCTCTAGACAATATCCACACTCAATGGAGTCCTCATTACAATTATTATCACACTATTTTATAAAAATAGTGAGGACTATTATAGCCATCATCTCGGATCATCACTTCATTCCCCGACTAGTCCCAGCTATATATTCTCATTTCCTGAAGAGAACGATGAAAGAAAAGGGTGAGCTCAACTAGCCTAGTAAGAAATATTATGACTAAGATAATGCAGAATAAGTTATCGTTAACCTTCAACAATGTTAAACTGATAAAATATAATAGACAACAAGTTTAAGTGCAGCGTAACAAGAAATCCATTAGAAGAATCAAGTAGAGAAAGATATCTACTATCTTTTATGGTTTAAAAAAATTTTCAACAAATTTATCGCTGAGACTCAGCTTAATAAATAAACCACATCATCAAATCATCCCTGCACTACAGGCCAAGGATATTCATGTAATCATCAATGGTCATGATTATACCGAATAATCCCTGGTCATAATCATACCAACAACTATCCATCAATGCACTACAGGCCAATGAGGATTTTTACCACATCATTTGTAATATTACGGGTCATGATTATACCGAATGATACATGGTCATAATCACACCAATCAACAGTCCATCTATGCACGTAAGCCAAAGATGACTTTCATCACAATATAAGCATGATGATGATGATAATGATATAAGCATTAATCAAACAAAATTAAGGATAATTATTAAAGACTTTAAATTTATCTAGAGTTTAAAAATATCCAAATTGTCAACATGATACTGTTTTGTGGACTAAAATTCAAGAATAATATCCACGTATCAAAATAATTTGGACAGAAAATAAATAAATTTTTCGAGTGAATAGTATTTCGGGAATAGTACCCCGTGAATAGTAACCCCGGCATGAAAAGTACCCCCCGAATACCCAAATGAATAATACTAGAGCGAATAGTAACTGGGTGAATAGTAACTTGTGTATAGTACTTCGACACGAAAAGTGCCCCAAATACCCGAGTGAATAGTAATCGGGTGAATAGTAACCCAGGAAAAATATTGATATTTAATAAGAAAGTTCAGATCAATATTCCAATGAAACGATATTAGATGAAGCACAAAACTCAAGGATATTTCACTGATTTCAGGGATTATAGAAGCAATACTTACCATAGTAAGTTTAGATTTAAGAATATGAAAAGAAATAACATACGAAACTGCAAATAGATTTTCACCTGTCATATGGTACGTATTCCGCGTAGATAGGTTATTCCGACATATTAAAGGATGATTACGAAAAATAGTATTCTTTATGAATACGAAAGAAATAATACCCCTTACAAATACAACAAATAATATCCCTTACCAAACGAAAATAGCATCCCTTACCTTAGTAGAAGATTGGATACTGCAATAGTGAAGTAGCAGAATACTCTTCTTATTGCTCTCTATAGTTTCTCTCTATATAGTGTCTCTTGTGAATCTCAATGAATTGGTGAGAATGAAAGAAGAATTAAGCTTCTATTTATAGGAGAATGGACTAAATAGTAACTGATTCATGATCGATCCAGATTGATTTACTATTATAACGAACGGTTCATATTGATTACTATTAAACCTACAACTGACGGTCCAGATTGATTTACTTTTAAAATCACCACTAACGGTGCAGATTGATTTACTTTTAAAACCACCACCATTTACTTTGTTCAGTTGATTTACTTTTAAAACCACCACCGATTTTATCCCGAGTTGATTTACTATTAAAACCACCACCAATGACTATCTCGATTGATTTACTATTAAAACCACCATCAATAGTCCAGATTGATTTACTATTAAAACCATCATCAATAGTCCAGATTGATTTACTATTAAAACCATCATCGACGGTCCAGATTGATTTACTATTAAAACCACCATCAATGGTCCATATTGGTTTACTATTAAAACCACCATCAATGGTCCAGATTGGCTGTAAGACCCCAAATTATTAATAAATGAAATTTATTTTCCTCTATTTATTATTTTGAAATAGTAAGGGTTGATTTGATTAATGTGAATAGTTATGGGTAAAATACGCAAATATTTCGAATAAACAAGTGGTTATAAAATATTCATTATTGTCGAGGAATATTCGTTTGGTCGTGGAATATTAAATCTTGTTGGAGAATATTAAATGCGACGTAGTAGCGATCTTTTTGGGGCCCCATAACTGGAAAGCGATTGGATAAAGAAAAGCGACAAATATAAGTTGTTTATAAATAATTGGCGTAGTTATTCTGAGATTATCTTGTTGGAATACCCGGTGGTTAAAAACACACTAATACGGCGTTGTTGAGCAGATAGCAGCGGTATTGCACCAATTATTGATTCTTACATGAAAGGCACTTTTCTCAATAATTGTTACGATGAATTACTATTCATATTTTATTTTATTGATTCAATAATTCTTTGGATTGATATTTTATATTACTGTTGTTTCAATAAATTGTCATTATACGATTATTTTCATTATCAAAGCAATAATTCATATTATCTGAATAATATTATTAGATAACATTATTGGCAATGTCTAGAAAGTTACATCAAGGAGAGGTTTGGTCACCTAATCATGCCGAAAGTAAGGAGAAATTCTTATTGTAAAAGCCCCTCTTTCCAGGAGCGGCACGGTTGCGATCTTGTGATTCTGTAATATTATTTATGAATAATTAATTATTGATTTATATGATGAGAAAAATATTCATTTTATGTGGATATAGATGGAGAAAATTTTTAATGTGACAATTGTTGAAAATTAATATTTTATCTTTTTCTGATAAAATAATTCATTTAAATATATTATTTTAATAATATATTAACGATGATATTTTTACAATGAATGTGGGATATATGAGTATATGAGGAGGAAGAGTATTTTTGTAGCATTAAATGTTTAACACATGTTTTGTGTGTTGGTGGACACAATTATTAATAGAAATTTGATTATAAACAAAAAATCGCCTGGTTTATGGATTTGGTCAATTTACATTTGAATTTGGAAAAACTTTCTTCTACAAAGTTGTAGAGAATTGAATTTCCTATAAAAAGACATGAGATTCGAATTTTATGATAAAAGGGCTATTTATTATGAATTATTGAAGTTTCGAAATAATTGATTTTTGGAAGTTTAAAATATTTTTAATTACAAAAATGTTTTTTTCAATTTTGAAACTCATTTAACATGTGATTAGGAGGCTGAATTCAGATTGTTAGTTTGCGTATGAAGTTGTGAAAAAATTATAATATATTATATTAAATTTTCTATTTTGGTGTTCTAAGCAATTTCCTATAAATATGGTGCTTAGGTTAGAATTGAAAATCACATCAGAAATTGAAGTTTTCTCTCTCTATATTATTGAGCGTATTCTTGTGAGTATTTTAAGTATATTTTGAGTATTGCTATATGGTGCAAGTTCAAGTCATAGCCTATATCCGGTGTTTCAACTAGAAGTACTGTCTTTCGAGGTAAGGGATGTTATTTTATTCGAAAATGATATTATTTCTTCAATATCATTATCTTTAGAAATATTGGTTGGAAATTTTATCAAATTTGGAACTTTTTCATGTCGGGGTTACTTATTCACGAATTACTATTCATGAGTTACTATTCACGAGTTACTTATTCGAGTTACTTATTCACGAGTTCTTATTCATGAGTTACTATTCACGAGTTACTATTCACGAGTTCTATTCACGAAGCGTGAAGATGTTTTTTGTGAAATTTCTATCTTTTGGTGTCGAGATTTACTATTCACGTATCTGACCTTTATTCACTTATCTGACCTATTCACGAATACGGCCTTATTCACCAAAAATGAAATTTCTTCTTTTTGTCCAAAATATCTATTATGGATACTAGCTTTGATTGTATCCATGTTTTGATCATTCTTGAATTTTACTCCACTCGATTACTTATGAAGTATTTTTGAACTTGGATTGTTTAAAATACGAATCCTTAATATTGTTCTTTTGTTTCACCGGATTCGTTTCCTTTAAAATATTTTTCATCATCCTCGGTCCTAAATGATGATATTCTTGAATATCTTTGGCACATAGTGCAAAGATGAATGATTTCTTGATGAATATCTTTGGCCCGTAGTGCAAAGATGAGCAGTGTTGAGATGAACATGACGGTGATTAATATCTTTGGCGCGTGTAGCAAAGATGAGCAGTGTTTAGATGAACATGACCAATCGATGAATATCTTTGACCTTTAGTGCAAAGATGAATATTTGATTCGAGATATATATTGATTGATGTTACGGGATAAAATATCGACGATGAACTTTTAAATTCATATAAGAAGATAGTAGTTTGCATTCTCTACTTAACTCTTCTAATGAATTGTTGTTTCATTGCGATTGTTGATTTAAAAGCTGGTTGTCTATTGTATTCTATTAGATTTTTCCTGTTGGAGACTAACGATAATTTGTTGTATATTATCTTAGTCATAATATTCTTTACCGGGCTAGTTGAGCTCACCGCTTTTCTCTTTTGTTCCATTTTTCTTCTCGGGAGGCGAGAATGTAAGCGAGTACAGTTAGTCGGGTATGGAATGATGGTTATAGAGAGAGTTGTTTAGTAGTCCTCACTATTTTTGTAAATAATGTATAAATAATTATGATGAGGATTTATTTGGTATGTATATTGTCTAGAAGACAATAATTGTATTTAAACTCACAATATATATATGTTGTATTTTTGCACGACAAAATGTATTAATAAAGTTGTAGTTATTTCGTACCATGTATTTGGCGACTTAGAATTGGTTGGATGGAATGGACCTATTTTGGGGGCGTCACAGTTGGTATCAGGCTTAGGGATATGATCTCTGGCGGAGATCGGGGAATAGAACTAGGAGGGGAGAGACGAGTAAATCCTTCGCTAGTGTGTCCTACCTAAGCTTATTTGTTAGATGGTCGAGTATATAGGGATATTATGTGATATATTGATTTCCTTAATTAACCCTTGTTTTATGACGATATTTGAGAATGTCGGTGAGAATATTAACAATGGAGTAAATGAGACCGTGGAGATGCTGTCTTTACCAACGAGGAGAACGTCTGACAGTGGCAATGTGTACTCCTGTGAAAACACCACCGAAAGCGAGATGATGAATGAGGGATGTTTAGAAGCTTTTGCGGTTCATGCAAAATCGACGAGGGAGATTCGTGTTCAAAATACGAGGAGGAAATAATAGCAATTCACGGGTGGTCACGACCAAGCGATTCAAAGAGTTGGGACCACGAGTGCACTGGGAAAGCCGGATCCGATTAAAGGCGGAGGCGTGGGTCAAACAAATTACCAAGATATTCGATGTCTTGGGATGCGGAGAACGAAAGTTCCATTCGCTACTTTTATGTTCCGTAACGAGGCGATTCTTGGTGGGAATCATGAAGCGCACCCATCCAAATGCACTCATCATGTCATGGGAGACGTTTTAGAAACAGTTCAATGACAAGTACTTCCCTGAAAGTATTCGTCGTATGAAGGAAGTGGAGTTTATTAGGCTGGGCGAGAATAACATGGCGGTGTCCCGATGACGAGGCGAAGTTCACGGAGTTATCGAGTTTGCACCTCATTTGGTGGAGAATGAGGAACGTATGGCGTGGATGTTTACGAGAGGTTTGAAACCCGACATACGTCGATATCTCATTTCTCGTAAATTTTCTCTTTATTCGAGATGTTGTCAGGCGAGGCTCGATTGTTAGAGTGAGATAACGAAATACGTTCAACCGAGGGACCATAAACCGAGGATCATCACAGAAGATAGCGATCATCGAATAACGATAACCAAATGGAGAAAGAAGAATACTGGACAAAGGCGGTAACCACTCGGTGGTAATCGTGGCCATGAAAATAGAAGAAGCGAGTGGGGAGGAGATTTTAAAAGAGGAGATTTAACAACGACCATTTGAAGGCGACAATGCCGCGACAAGCTGGTTCTAAGGGAGGAGAACGACCACCGGTCGTATATGTTACAAATCTTGGGAAGAGGACATATCATTGGCGCCCACAAACAGTTCAAGGTATGCTATAATTGCGGAAAAGAAGGACATATCGCTCGAGATTGTACGGTATCGAAACCCAGTCCAGCGGGAATGGTAACTCAAAAGAATGTCCTAGATAAGTCAAAGTCAATGATTCTTGGAAGAGCGTTTGTCGTGACCAGTCAAAATGCGAGGAACCCGAACGAAGTTAGCACGGGTTAGTTAATTATAAATTCTTGCGAAGTTTATACCTTACTAGATACCAGTTCTACCCATTCTTTTATCTCTCTGCTTGAGCTCAACGTTTGAACTTGACTACGGAGAAATTAGACTTTAACTTATTTATGGAGACTCCGTTAGGAGAAACTTTCATTACATCCGTTGTTTAGAAATCTTGCTTGATTTAGGTTGGCACTATCACATTACCTGTTAACCTTATTTCTATTGAGATATTTGCTTTTGATGTGATTTTAAGGTTAACTACTCATCATGCCGAAATTGATTACTCTCGTAAGGTTGTTAGTTTTTATATTCCTAAGCAACCTGTTATTCGAATTCAAGCAATCAAACCATTGTAGTCAAACATTTTCATATCAAGCCATGAAGTCATTCGTTTATTACGGATGTCAAGTTTTCTTAGTCCATGTTATGGATTTGAATAAAGACACGTCAGATTTGAATAATATTCTGTTGTTATTGATTTTTCTGGCGTATTTTCTGAGAATTTATTGGCTTACTCCCAAAGCGATATTAAATTTTGTATAGACTTTGAACCCTAGGTACAAAACTCATTTCTAAAATCTCATATCGAATGGCTCTATTGAACTTGAGGAGTTATAAATTCAACTATAAATTTGGTACTGAGCCTTTATCCGGTGACTTCCTTTGTGGAATGCAGAAGCCGAGACTCTCGTAGGGGACACCATATTCGTGCGATAGTAAAGCGATAGGTGTCATTGTAACGTCTTATCCAAGGTTGGGATATGAGTCACGATTGAGAACAACCTAAGTCGATAATCAAAATACGTATCTTTCAGGCTTAGTTGGTTATTATCGGAGATTCGTTGAAGGATATTCTCGAATCACTATTCCATTAACGCAATGACTCGTAGAGATACAAAATTTGAATGGAGCGAGGAATGTGGGAAGAGCTTGAAGAACTCAAGAGGAGACCCATTTCAAAGACATGTTACGACCATGCCATCCTGGAAAGCGAGCGTGGTAGTGGTGGCGTGTTGAGGAGAAGATCGTATACAAGAAATCTGAGTACGATATTGTCAAAGACTCATTTCAGTATAATTTACAAATAATAGAGATGGAGATGAAAACTCTAGGTACCCACGTGATGATATCTGAGTATAATCGACTTTAATCAATAAATTTAAAGCTTATCAAGCTACTGGACACAGAGTTGATGAATATGAAGAAGAAGATCAAGAAGTCGTTATTCCAAAAGCAAGAATCGGTGAGGTGAGGAAAGCTTAAACCTTGATTTATTAATCCATTTGAAATTCTCGATCGAATAGGAATCGTGGCCTATAGACTGCGTTTCTCATAAGTATGACGGCGTGTTCATATCGTTTTTCACGTATCGATGTTACGTAAATATGTGGACGACCGAACCACGTCATTGAGTTAGAACCGACGAGATAGCCAAGACTTAACGTCACGAGGAGTTACTGTCAAGATCTTGGATAGGAAGAACATGTCTTATGTCTGAGGTTATACCACAAGTTAAAGTTTTGTGGAGAAACCATGCTATCGAGGAAATGACACGGGAGTTGGAAACGGAAATGAAAGCGAGGTATTCTCATCTTTTGAAACACCAGTATGCGTCACGTCAATTTCGAGGACGAAATTTCATAAGGAGGGAGGTTGTAAGACCCCAAATTATTAATAAATGAAATTTATTTTCCTCTATTTATTATTTTGAAATAATAGTAAGGGTTGATTTGATTAATGTGGATAGTTATGAGTAAAATACACAAATATTTCCGAATAAGCAGTGGATATAAAATATTCATTATTGTCGGGAATATTAGTTTGGTCGTGGAATATTAAATCTTGTCGGGAATATTAAATGCGACCACGCAGATCTTTTTTGGGCCCCATAACGGAAAGCGATTGGATGAAGAAAACGACAAATATAAGTTGTTTATAAATAACAGGCGTAGTTATTACAGTTTATCTTTGTTGGAATACCCGGTGGTTAAAACACACTAATACGGCGTTGTTGAGCGATGACACGGTATTGCACCAATTATTGATTCTTACGTAAAAGGCACTACTCAATAATTATTACGATAATTACTATTCGATATTTTATTTTATTGATTCAATAATTCTTTGCATTGATATTTTATATTACCGTTGTTTCAATAAATTGTCATTATACGATATTTTCATTATCGAAGCAATAATTCATATTATCTCAATAATATTATTAGATAACATTATTGGCAATGTCTAGAAAGTTACATCTAAGGAGAGGTTTGGTCACCTAATTGCTTGTATTAGTAAGGAGAAATTCTTATTGAAAACCCCTCTTTCACAGGAGCGGCTGGGTTGCGATCTTGTGATTCTGTAATATTATTTGTGAATAATTAATTATTGATTTATATGATGAGAAAATATTCATTTTATGTGGATATAGGTGGAGAAATTTTTGTGACAATTGTTGACAATTAATATTTTATCTTTTTACGATAAAATACTTTATTTAAATATATTATTTTAATAATATATTAACGATGATATTTTACAATGAATGTGGGATATATGAGTATATGAGGAGGAAGAGTATTTTTATGGCATTAAATGTTTAACACATATTTTTTGTGTGTTGGTGGACACAATTATTAAATAGAAATTTGATTATAGCACATAAAATCGCTTGGCTTATGAATTTGATCAATTTACATTTGGAATTTGGAAAAACTTTCTTCTGTAAAGTTGTAGAGAATTGAATTTCCTATAAAAACCCACGAGATTCGAATTTTATGATAAAAGGGCTATTTATTATGAATTATTGAAGTTCCGAAGTTCCGAAATAATTGATTTTTGAAAGTTTAAAATATTTTTAATTACAAAAACGTTTTTTTCAATTTTGAAACTCATTTAACATGTGATTAGGAGGCTGAATTCAGATTGTTAGTGTGCGTATAAAGTTGTGGAAAAATTATAATATATTATATTAAATTTTCTACTTTGGTGTTCTAAGCAATTTCCTCTAAATAGGGTCTTAGGTTAGAATTGAAAATCACACCGTAAACCAAGTTTTCTCTCTATATTATCGAGCGTATTCTTGTGAGTATTTTGAGTATACTTTGAGTATTGCTATATCTGGTGCAAGTTCAAGTCATAGCCTATATCCGATGTTTCAACTAAATCTTGTCTTTCGAGGTAAGGGATGTTATTTTATTCGAAAATGATATTATTTCTTCAATATCATTATCTTAGAAATATTGGTTGGAAATTTTATCAAATTTGGAACTTTTTCATGTCGGGTTACTATTCACGAGTTATTATTTATGAGTTACTATTCATGAGTTACTATTCACGAAGTTACTATTCATGAGTTATTATTCATTTAGTACTATTCACGAAGCGTGAAGATGTTTTTTTGTGAAATTTCTATCTTTTGGTGTCTGAGTTACTATTCACGAATACGACACTATTCACTCAAAAAATGAAATTTCTTCTTTTTGTCCAAAATATCTATTATGGATACTAGCTTTGATTGTATCCATGTTTTGATCATTCTTGAATTTTACTCCACTCGATTACTTATGAAGTATTTTTTGAACTTGGTTTGTTTAAATTACGAATCCTTAATATTTGTTCTTTTGTTTCACTGGATTCGTTTCCTTTAAAATATTTTTCATCATCCTCAGTCCTAAATGATGATATTACTGAATATCTTTGGCCTGTAGTGCAAAGATGAATGATTTCTTGATGAATATCTTTGGCCCGTAGTGCAAAGATGAGCAGTGTTGAGATGAACATGACTAATCGATTAATATCTTTGGCCGTAGTGCAAAGATGAGAGCAGTGTTTAGATGAACATGACCAATGATGAATATCTTTGGCCTTTAGTGCAAAGATGAATATTTGATTCGAGATATATATTGATTGATGTTACTGAGGATAAAATATCGACGATGAACTTTTAAATTCATATATAGAAGATAGTAGTTTGCATTCTCTACTTAACTCTTCTAATGAATTGTTGTTTCTATGCGAGTTGTTGATTTAAAAGCTGGTTGTCTATTGTATTCTATTAGATTTTTCCTGTTGGAGACTAACGATAATTTGTTGTATATTATCTTAGTCATAATATTCTTTACTTAAAGCTAGTTGAGCTCACCCTTTTCTTTTTTGTTCCATTTTTCTTCTCGGGAGGCGAGAATGTAGCGAAAGTAATAGTCGGGGTATGGAATGATGCTTATAGAGAGAGTTGTTTAGTAGTCCTCACCATTTTGTAAAATAATGTATAAATAATTGTGATGAGAATTTATTTGGGTATGTATATTATGCTGAAGACAATAATTGTATTTAAACTCATGAAAGATATATGTTGTCGTATTTTTTTGCCCGACAAATGTATTAATAAAGTTGTAGTTATTTCTGTACCATGTATTTGGCGACTTAAAATGGGTTGGATGGAATAGACCTATTTTGGGGGCGTCACATTGGTTTACTATTAAAACCACCGCCAATGGTCCAGATTGATTTAACTTATTACACTTTAGTACCCCTAAAGTTTTCTAAGTTTGCATTATTCCCCTCTAACTTTTATAATTCACTTATCTTCAATAAACACATTTTTAATACTTAATTCAACAATTATTCATCATTAATATTATAACTTACAATATCGACAACCAGATCATTCACAGGTAAGAGGGGGCTTTCCGATAATGATTTATCCTTATTGGCGCGCAATTAGGTGACCAAACCTCTTTCCTCGACAGAACTTTCTAGACATTGTCAATAATGTAAATAATAATATGAATAAATGTATTGTCTCAATTATTGATTTAATAATAAAAAATATTATGCAGATGATACTGTGACAATAATTACTATATCAATAATTAAGTAAACTGAGTGGCTTATTACGTAAGCATCAATAATTAATACCGTGTTCTACTATGCAACCACGTGTATTACTGTACTTTTATCATTGGGTAGTTCAATAGTTTAACGGTAAAACTTTTGCTGTTATTTTTAAAAAAAATTATTTTTGTCGTTTTCTAACTACGACAATACTTCCGTTGTGGGGTCCACCAATGATTGTGTCGTCGAACGAATATTTCCTGACAAAAAGAATATTCCCTGACCAAACGAATATTCCCCGACACAACAAATATTTTATATCAATATGTTTACTTTGCAAAAAATTTCACATATCACCCTTAACTTTAACCTTTTATCAATTAAACCATTTATTAAATAGAATAATAATTATAAGAAAATTAAATACTTTTATTTCATAAAATTCGGGGCCTTACAATCAACATCCTCAAGGGGTAAGTCAGTTTGTGGGTACATATATAAAGATGGAGGTGGTGGGAACTGTTATGGAGCTGCTTCTGGGTTCATTCTGTCAAATTTGTCTTTCAAAGGGTTAGTAACTTGTAACTGTCTCTTGTCAAACTTTCCTGTAGTTCCCAAACTTTCCCCTCTATACCTTTTCGAAGCCATATGCTTGTATGTGTCAAGTTTTTACCCAACGAATGATGTGGAATGGCTAAATTGGTGAAAGTCATCATTGTGGCAATTTCTCAAACACTAGAGGTGCAATGTTCAAAACACCCTTCCTAACGCCTCCCTCAAACTTGATTAACTCTCAATTTGTGAACTAATCTTTCCGCAACACTTTTCCAATGCAATACAATCAAAAATTAAGAATACCCAAACCAAATTGAGCCAACACAAATTAATTATGGCTAGATATGATGTTCCCTACTAATTTGATGAATTAATTGGAAGATGAAACCTTTAATTCTAACCATGCTTGTTTTCATACGGGTAAAGTCTGGTCCCAAATTTTTCGCCAACTTTCCAACCATGTGATGGTCTGATTGCTTCCTACAACCAACAAATCAACTCAAGATAGTGTTGTCCATCGCATGACTGCTTCATAAACAAAGACACCCCCTGTTTGTCTCAGTATCTTTGTTAGGAACAAGTAAACTGCAAAGCAATTTGGTAAGCCAAAAAATTTGAGAGCGAATAGAGCCAAAAAGGCCCGGGTTTTGGTGGGCTGGAATTTTTAGGCCCGTGGCCCGGCCCGCGGGCTTCTTCCTTTAATTTTTTTTTTTTTGCAAAATCTTGCTAGACCAAAAATATTAAAATTAATTAATAATAAATAATATTATAAATATTATTAATAAAAAATGTTATAGTGGTTAATAATATTATAAATATGATCCCTGTTCAGCACATGAAAGAAAATATTATCATTGGCTTACCTGAGGCTTTGTGTAACAGTGCTCTTAGGATTGACTTGTTGCCTTGTGGGATTTGCTTCTCAAACTAAGCTAATTTTTGCTTCATACGAGAAAAAGGCTACTTTCAGAGGATAATTGTCTCGCGGGCTATTTTTTTTTTTTTTTTTTTTTTTGCAAAATCTTGCTACTCCAAAAATAGTAATAATAATAAATATTAAAAATAATAAAATAATTTATAATAAATAATAATTCTAATTATCTACATTAACTACGTATCTCAATCAATTAAAATTTTAATAATATTATAAATTACTTTCAAAATATATAATCAAAATTTTTTAATTAGGAGTAAAATCAAAACTTCTATTATTATCTGATGTGCATGTATGGGTTTTGTAGTTTTTATTCATGATCTTCTCTGCAAAAACGTTGGGGCCTTCAGTCTGTTAACACACATGTGTTGCTTCAATGTTGATAATGTTAACACGTGGCCTGTTAACACACACCGGTTGCTTCAATGTTGATAGTGTCACTGATGGGGGTATAATTCGGGCATAATTATATTTTTATATTAAAAATTGCATTAAAAATAAACACTTGTTGTAGTTCAGTTGGTTTGAACTCTTATTTATTTATTTACAAGTTTTGTGTTCAAGTCTCATAACCCACAAGTAGCAACGTTTTATTAAAAAAAAACGCGGCCACGTAGTACGGTACTAAAACTACCAGATTTTGTGGGCTTAAAAATTGCAATTACAAATTTATGCATGGACGACCGTTCATTCATGAACTGGATTATCTTTGCAGTCTAGAACAAGTAAGATAAGTAAAGCTCAATGAGAAACATACAAATTTACAGGCAAAACACCCAACCTATTATTACTCTCTCAATAAACTAGGAATTCGCCTTTGCAGGCAAAACACCCAACCTATTATTACTCTCTCAATAAACTAGGAATTCGCCCAAAGGCTTACTAGCACTGGCTATTTATAGCTTGGTGGTCTGTTGAGTGCACCACTAAGGTGTTGCTAACAAAGGGGTGACAATTCCCCAAAACTGCCCGCTACAGATCATGTCAGCAAGTACCACTCATCCTTGTGTCCCAGCCATGCATCTGTTGTTTGACCATGTTTCCCATTAGCTGGTTGTTGCCCTCAACTGCTGCTTGGTCAGCTTACCTATGATAACTCGAAGTTTCAGAAATTATTAAAATAAGAGTTAGTAAATAAAATTCTTATTATATGATATGTCGGGTTCAAATATGAATGAATATATGTGTTATATATCTTGAATTTTGGATTATGTGGGAAGAAATTATATATGAGATTTTATAGTTAATTAAACTATTGAAGAAAGTAGAGTTTGAACTTGAAGTTTAACCTTTAAATTATTGAAGAAGTAGTAATTGATGTTGTAAAACGGAGATGATTTTTGGTTAAAAGGTATAACAAGTTAACAATTAAGAAGCATCGTAAGTTCAGTTTCTATTTCTGTTGAAGCAGAATATGTCTGCGTTTGAACTTGAGGTGGCGCGACCGCGCCATTCTCAAGCCTAAGACCAGAGCGGTCGCGCTGGTCTGCCGATGGTTCAGGATGAGTTTGTATAATTTGAACTTTAAGATTTGTATATTTGTGGCTAATATGTTGTAATAAGGATCATAATTGGTGTTCCAACTGTCCATGAATGGATTGAGATAGTAAGGCATGAATTGAATAAGAGTTAGTTATGGAAATTAACTAAACAAGAATAAATATTGGTTAACTTAAATTAAGTTAAAAATTATATTATGGAATAATATAATTTGAGTATTAAAGCCTTGTATGGTAGTGGCGTGACAGTAAATTGAATGAAAGGGGTAATTCACTTAAGTAAAATGGTGAATTAATATATGTGCTTTACATGAAGAAAATGAAATGATTATGTTAATTAATTTTGGTATTTTAATATATTACATAGCATGGTAATACATGAAAGGGTCTAATATCCTGAAAGATGTTAATGAAAAATAAGTGGTGGATGAGAAAAGAAAACCAATATAGTTATAAATAAATATTGGTTAAAGCTTTATAAATTGAATTAATATTTAAGATATGACTAAATGTATAGATTGAATAAGTTGTCGTGGGACAATTTATAAAAAGAAGGGAATTGAACAATCATATTATATAATAATTAGTGTAGTACATAATAATTATTCTAAGAGAAGTGGTTATTTTAATTAGAGGTGTTATGAGTATAATCTCATAAAGTTTAGTGAATTAGTTATACACATTATAATTGTATAATTATTCAAGGTAGCTTAAACAATTTTGTGACGCCCCCAAAATAGGTATACATCACCCATCTTGAGTCGCCAAATACATGGTACAAAATACAAAAACAAACTTAATTATACAACCGTTGTGTAATATACGACAAAATATAGCTAAGAGTTTAAACAAGAATATTGCCTTCTAGACAATATCCACTCTCAAATAGAGTCCTCATTACATTTATTGTCACACTATTTTATAGAATAATGAGAACTACTAATACACCATCTCAAATCATCACTACGTTCCCCGACTATTCCTGGCTACGTTCTCATTTCCTGAAGAGAACAAT
Source organism: Panax quinquefolius (assembly GCA_020205615.1). NCBI lineage: Eukaryota > Viridiplantae > Streptophyta > Magnoliopsida > Apiales > Araliaceae > Panax > Panax quinquefolius. Next base: position 40,704 of record CM035155.1, on the reverse strand, counting down.
GAAAGCAAAAGGGTGAGCTCAACTAGCCCAGTAAGAAATATTATAACTAAGATAATGCAGAATAAATTATCCTTAGCCTTCAACAGTATAACAACTGATAGAATACAATAGACAACAAGTTTTAGATCAACAACTGCAGCGGAATAGACAATCCATTAGAAGAGTCAAGTAGAACATAAAATCTACTATCTTCTATGATTTAAAAAGATTTTCATCAACTTTATCTCTGAGACTCAGCTTAATAAATAAACCACATCATCGAATCATCCCTGCACCACGACCAAGGATATTCATGTAATCATCAATGGTCATGATTATACTGAATAATCCCTAGTCATAATCATACCAACAACTGTCCATCAATGAACTATAGGCCAATGAGGACTTTCACCACATCATTCGTCACATTACGGTAATGATTATACCGAATAATCCCTGGTCATAATCATACCAAGTCCATCTATGCACGTAAGCCAAAGATGACTTTCATCACAATATAAGCATGAGGATGATGACAATTGTGACGCCCCCAAAACAGGTATACTTCACCCATCTCGAGTCGTCAGATACATGGTACAAAACTCAACTAAAAACTTAATTATACAACTGTCGTGCAAAATACGACAAAACATAGCTGAGAGTTTAAACACGAATATTGCCTTCTTAACAATATCCACACTCTATGGAGTCCTCATTACAATTATTATCACATTATTTTATAAAAATAGTGAGGACTACTATAGCTGTAAGACCCCAGCTATTATAAATAAAGATGATTTTTCTATAAATATTATTTTTGAATATTATGGAATAAATTTGATATAATGTTATAGTTGTGGGTAATATTTATAAATTTTGCAAAGTATGCAAGTTGTTATAAAATATTCGTTTGGTCGGGGAATATTCTTTTGTTAGGGAATATTCGTATAACTACTCAATCATTGGTGGACGCCATTAATGTAATTATTGTTTTGATCGAAAAACGACAAAAATATTTTATAAAAATAACTATGGAGGTGTTACCGTTAAAGCTGTTGAACTTCCCTTAGTAAAAAGCACAAAGAATACGCCGTAGTTGTATAGTAGCACACTCAGATTGATTATCGATGCTTACGTGAGAAGTCACTCACCTATGCTCAATTATTACTACAAAGAATTGGCCGATCATATTTCTTATATTATTGATTCAATTATTGTCACAAGATCATCTCATATAATATGTTATATTATTAATTGAGACGACAAGTTATAAATGATTAATAATTGTTGAAAGATTAAAATGTGTTGATTAAAAATAAAATGATTTGTGGTAATATTTATTCAATCCTTAATGTATATAAAGAGTCTCATTATGAGACGTTTGTGGTAAGTTTGATTATTTTATGGGGGCCCATATGTCATCATCTAAGAGTCTCTTCGTCAATAGTAATTACCTTTGTGAATAGTAATTACCTTCATCGATAAGTATTTACCTTCGTCGATAAGTAATTACTTTCGTCAATAGTAATTACCCTCAGAATAAATAATTACATTCGTCAATAGTAATTACCTTTTACCGGACGTCAAACCACTTGTTGTTTCACATTACAAAGGCGTCAAACCACTTGTCGTTTCACATTACAAAGGCCGAACCACTTGTCGCTTCACATTACAAAGGCCGAACCACTTTTCTTTTCACATCACCAAATGCTGCCACTTCGCTTTTCACACGGTAGGTGCTAAGCTAGAAATCTTCTATAAATAGAGGCCTAGTGCTTCATTATTTTTCACGAATTCATTCAAGCTTTAGAGAGAGAAAGTATAAAGAGAATAAGAGAGAAAAGAAGAAGAGTATTTTGTTACTACACTACTGCAAAGATTCAATCTCCTACCAAAAGTAAGGGGTGTTATTCTTTCTTATTCATGAAGAGAACTGTTGTTATTCCATTGCTTATTATTCATTGGAATAACTCATATACGTGGTTTACCCTATACTTGGTGACATTCTTCTATTATTCTCATTGGAACATCCTCATGCATGTGTTTTACACCCGACTGGTTCTCTTTATTATTATTTTTTGATGGAACATATCACTCGTCATGTGTTTTACAATCGACCGGTTCCGCCTTTATTATTCTGTTGAACATTCTGCTCAGTGTTTTACACCGACCGGTTCCGCTCTTTATTATTCTGTTGGAATATCCTATCTCGTGTGTTTTACACCGATCCGGTTCCATCTTTATTATTCATTTGAACATCCTGTTGGTGTGAATTTCACACCGACTGGTTCCGTTATTATTATTCTCGCTGAATAACTCGTCTGTCTATCAAGTACCGCATGCATGGTGATTTCTTTTGTTATTCCATTCTTTATTATACCCAGTTGGTTAAAACTTTGACTTCTATACTCCATGAAATTAGTAGAATATCCTTGATATTTGCGTTTCATCCAAAGATCTTTTCATGGAAATATTCTTCCGATCATTCTTGAATTTTACTCTACAAAACAAAGATCATATTGACAATTTGGACGTTAATAATTCTGGATAAAATAATTCTTGAACTTGTTTTATCAATTCTTATATCATTGTCATCATCCTCATGTTTATATTTTTTTTAAAGTCATCTCGTGGCACAGTAGTGCATAGATGGACTTGGTATGATTATGACCGAGACTATTCGGTGTAATCATGACCGTAATGTTACAAATGATGTGGTAAAAATCCTCGATTAGTCGTAGTGCATTGATGGACGATTGTTTGGCATGATCATGACCATTAATGAATACACAACTATTCTCGCCCGTAGTGCATGAATAATTGTGGTCGTGATACTAAAGAATATCCTCGCCATAGTGCGAGGGGTGATTCGATGATGTGGATTATTTATTAAAGTCGAGTCTCAAATAATATAACAATGATGAAAACCTTTTAAATCATAAAAGATAGTAGATTTTATTTTCTACTGACTCTTTTTAATGGATTGCTTGTTCTACCGCAGCTTAAACTTGATGTTTATTATATTTTATCGCTTAACACTGTTGAAGGCTAATGATAATTTATTCTGCATTATCTTAGTCATAATATTTCTTCATCGGGATAGTTGAGCTCACCCTTTCTTTCACCGTTCTCTTCGTGAAATGAGAATATAGCCGAGACGAGTCGGGGAACGGAGTAATGGTCCGCAGGATAAGCATTAGTAGTCCTCACTATTCTGTGAAATAGTGTGATAATAATTGTAATGAGGACTCCTTTTGAGTTTGTATAATATCTAGTAGATAATATTTGTATTCAAACTCATGCTTTATGTCGATATTGTACATACGCTTATATTAGTAAGTTGTATTTGAATTTATGTACCATGTAAGTAGCGACCCAAGATGGGTGACGTATACCTAATTTTGGGGGCGTCACGGTTGGTATCGTAGCTTAGGGATATGATCCTCGCTAAGATGTGAGAATAGTACTAGGAGGGAGAGACGGGAATACCTTCGCTAGTATGACCTACCTAAGTTTATGTGCTATTTTATTGGTTGGTCGTAAGATAGGGATAATTTGTTACATGTCAATTAACCTTTTGTTTTGTGGCAAGATTCTGAAAATGACATCCGAGAATGTTGAGAATAAGCAATGGAGCGCAGCGATCGCTGATTCACCACATATCAATAATCGTGATAAAGTGCATCGTAAGGCGACAATCCTCATGCAAACAACAACAACACCGACCAAATGATGAATGATCAAATATTCGAGGCTTTATGCGAATTTATGCAACAATGAAAGTAGAGCGACTCTCGTCCCAAAACGTAGGTGGAAACACGGAAAACTCTCTAAGGTCACCGCTAAACAATTCAAGGCTGGGACCACCGGAGTTTAAGGAGAGCCAAAACCACTTCGGCGGGCATGGATAAAGCAGACACCAAGATATTTGATGTCTTGGGATGCTCCGAGGAGCAAAAGGTTCCTCTTTCGCGCTTTATATGCTTGCGAGAGAAGCGGTCTTGGTGGGAATCGGTAAAACGTACTCAACTTCATTGTCAAGATATCTTGGGAGAAGTTCCAGTCTTTGTTCAACGACAAATAATTTCCTCAAAGTATTCCCCACATGAAGGAGGTGGAGTTTATTAAGTTGAACAAAACAATACGACCGTGTCGCAATACGAGGCAAAATTTGCGAGTTATCACTATTTCGTCCCCACTTGGTGGATAATGAAGAGAGAATGGCGCGAATGTTTTTAAGAGGTTTGAAGTCGGAGATACGCCAACATCTTATTTCTCATAAACCGTGTTTGTATTCGAGATGTTGTAAATAGGGCTCGATTAGTGGAGCGCGATAATGAGTCAACGTAACTAAAAAGAGAGCAAATTTCAAGAAAAATTATAATACCAAATGAGAGTAGTCATCGGGCGGTGACAACAAGCGTGGAGGGAATCAACAAAGCGGATATGGTAACCACTTTGTGGTAATCAGGCAAAAATAATAAGAATGGACATTTCAAGAAAAGGAGATTCAACAATGATGGAAAGATCGCCAAAGACCAAAGACCTGCAGCTTAAGGAAGGAGAAAGACCACCTATCATATGCTTCAAATGCGAGGAGAGGGACACATCGATCAAATCACTACCATGCCATTCAAAGCATGTTATAATTGTGGAAGAGAAGGTCACTTAGCTCGATTTTGTGCCATCAAGACAAATTCAATAGGACGCACACCAAAGGTCATTCCAAAAAGTCAAACCCAGAAGTGCAAGGGAGAGCGTTTGTTGTGACCTCCCAAAGAGCAAGGAATCCGAATGAGGTCATCACGGGTAAGCTTATCATAAACTCTAATGAAGTCTATACTTTATTTGATACCGGCTCTACCCATTCTTTATTTCTCCTACTTGCGCCATCGATTAAATTTGACTCGAGAAATTAGACTTTGACTTATCTCGTGGAAACTCCGTTGGGAGAAACCTTCATTACATCCAATCGCTTATAAGTCTTGTTTGGTTCAAATCGGTACCTTCACATTACTTGTCGATCTTATTTCATTAAAAATACTTGCATTTGACGTGATTCTAGGGATTGATTGGTTAACTACTTATCATGCAAAAAATTGATTGTTTTCGTAAAGTTGTTAGCTTTCATATTCCTAATCAACTTATTATCTAATTCAAATGACCAAACCATTAAAATCAATCACTACCATCTCAAGCCATAAAGCTATTCGCTTATTGAAAAAGGATGTCAAGCTTTCTTAGCTCATATCACGATTTAAACAAAAATACGCCGGTTTTGAACGATATTTCTATTGTTAATAAATTTCCGACGATTCCCCAAAGAACTTCCCGGTCTACCCCCAGAAATGAAAAATTGAATTTTGTATCGACCTTGAACCCCCTAGACAAAACCTATTTCCAAAGCCCCATATCGAATGGCTCTATCAACTTCGTGAGTTAAAGACCCAACCGCAGGAATTGTTAGACATCGGCTTTATTCGTCCCTAGTACTTCTCCTCGGGGTGCTCCTGCTCTATTCGTGAAGAAGAAAAAGATGGGAGTATGCGACTTTGTATTGATTATCGATAGTTAAATCATGTCACCATCAAAATAGGTATCCATTGCCACGTATTGATGACCCGTTTGACCAGATTGCAAGGAGCCAAATTCTTTTCAAAGATTGATCTTCATTCCGATATCACCAATTGAAGATTAGAACCACGACATTCCAAAGACGGCTTTCGAACTCCTAAGACGGCATTATGAATTCCTAGTCATGTCCTTTGGATTGACTAATGCTCCTGCTGCCTTTATGGATATGATGAACCGAGTATTCAAGGAATATTTAGATCACTTTGTGGTTATCTTTATTGATGACATCCTTATTTATTCCAAAAGCCGTGAAGATCATGAGCAACACTTGAGGCTGACACTCCAAAAGCTTCGTGAATATAAGCTTTATGCCAAGTTAAAGAAATGTGAGTTCGGCTTGAAGAAGTAGCATTCCTTGGGCACGGGTATCAAGTCATGGAATATCTGTTGACCCAAAGAAAGATCAAGCTATTCAAAGTCGGGAACAACTTAAATCAATGACCGCGAAGCGTAGCTTTCTTGCTTAGCCGGTTATTATCGAGATTCGTGGAAGGATTTTCTCGAATCGCTACTCCATCGACTCAAATTGACTTTTGAAAGATACAAAGTTCGGTTGGAGCGAAGAATGTGAGAGGAGTTTTCAAGAACTCAAGAGGAGACTTATTTCAAAGACTGCTCGACAATACCATCCGCTCGGAGGATTTGTCATCTACAAAGTGATGCTTCTGCAAAGGGTTGGGATGTGTTCTCATGCAACATGGAAAAGTTATAGCCTATACCTCGCGATAACTCAAAGAATATGAGAGGAATTATCCTACTCATGATCTAGAGTTAGCAAATGTTGTCTTTGACTTAAAATTTGGAGGCATTACTTGTATGGGGAGAAAGTGGAGATCTTTACGGATCATAAAAGCCTCAAATATTTCTTCACTCAAAAGAAACTCAACATGCGACAACGACGTTGGCTAGAACTGCTGAAAGATTATGATCATACCATCCAATACCATCCTCGAAAAGCGAACGTGGTAGGTGACGCGTTGAGTAGAAAAATCTTATGCAAGTCACGAGTGCGATATTGTCAACGCAGCGGCCCATTTTGTGTGACTTGGAAAAGATGGAGATAGAGTTAAAGACTCTGTGGACGACGTGTGATGATAAGCGAGTATACGAGTAGAACCGACTTTAATCGATAAAGTTAAAGCCGCTCAAGCTATAGACACGGAGTCGCATGCATGATGAAAGAAAGTGCAAGAAGGTGTTATGCCAAGCAAGAATCGATGAAGAAGGAATACTTGAGTCAACTCCGCACTTTGTGTTCCTAACGACCCTCGATTTAAAGTATAATATCATGATGGAGGCGCACAACACACCATTTGCAATCCATCTCGGAGTACCAAAATGTATCATGATATTCGCCATACATTTTGGTGGAGCAATATGAAGAGAGAGATAAATACTTTTTATCTCAAGGTGTCTAACTTGTCAACGAGTTAAAGCGAGCATCAAGTACCAAAAGGTCCATTGCAACCACTTGAAATTCCGAAATGGAAGTGGGAGCACATTACCATGGATTTCATTCACGGCCTTCCTAAGGTTTCTCAAGGCATTGATGCGATTTGGGTCATTGTTGATAGATTGACCAAGTCCGCTCATTTCTTACCGATCGAGAAACTTATACACTTGAACGCCTTGCTCGTATGTACATAAACGAGATTGTAAGATCGCATGGTATCGCCGCAGATCCATAGTTTCCGATCGAGACCCAAGATTCACTTCACGATTTTGGGTTAGTTTGCAAAAAGCTATGGGCACAGACTTACGATTTAGCTCGACATATCATCCTCGCATTTGGACGGACGATGGGAGAGGACTATTCAAACTCTTGAAGATCTATTAAGACTCGTGTCCTTGATTTCAAGGGGAGTTGGGACAAGTTCTTACCATTGGTGGAGTTTTCCTACAACAACAGCTTATCAAGCAAGTATCGGCATGGCTCCATTCAAGCGTTGTATGGAAGAAAGTGTCGCTCTCCAAGATGTTTGAGATGAGGTGGGTGAAGCAATGTTGTTGGGACCGGAGTTGGTACGTATGACTACTTTAAAAGATTCAAACGATCCGACAACGTATAAAAACCTCACAAAATCGATAAAGAGTTATCTTTGATCTTCATCGAAAGGACGGGAATTCGATATAGAGATCATGTGTTGTTAAGAGTTGCTCCATGGAAAGGAGTTACAAGATTTGGAAAGAGAGGAAAACTTAATCCTCGATTCATCGGTCAATTTTAATCCTCGATCGAGTAGGAATCGTGGCCTATAGACTCGCTTTCTACCGCCAAATATGTCTCGTGTTCATAACGTTTTTCACATATCCATGCTACGTAAATATGTGAAAGACCCGAACCATATTATTGAGTTAGAACCGGGCGAAATAGCGGAAGATTTGACGCATGAAGAGGTTCCTGCTCAAATTTTGATAAGAAGGAACATATTCTACGCTCCAAGGTTATACCTCAAGTCAAAGTTTTGTGGAGGAACCACGATGTTGAGGAAATGACTTGGGAGTTAGAATCAAAATGAAATCAAGGTATCCTTACCTCTTCGACATACCAGTATCGCACTCTAATTTCGAGGGCTAAATTTCATAAGAAGGGAGGTTGTAAGACCCTCAAATATTATAAATAAAGATGATTTTTCTATAAATATTATTTTTGAATATTATGGAATAAATTTGATATAATGTTATAGTTGTGGGTAATATTTATAAATTTTGCAAAGTATGCAAGTTGTTATAAAATATTCGTTTGGTTGGGGAATATTCTTTTGTTAGGGAATATTCGTGATAACTACTCAATCATTGGTGGACCCCACAATAATGTAATTATTGTCGGATTGAGAAAACGATAAAAATATTTTATAAAAATAACTACGGAGGTGTTACCGTTAAAACTGCTGAACTTCCTGTGAGTAAAAGTACAAAGAATAATACGTAGTTGTATAGTAGCACACTCAGATTGATTATTGATGCTTACGTGAGAAGTCACTCAATTTATGCTCAATTATTACTTGTGAATCACGCATCATATTTCTTATATTATTGATTCAATTATTGTCACAAGATCATCTCAGATAATATGTTATATTATTAATTGAGACGACAAGTTATAAATGATTAATAATTGTTGAAAGATTAAAATGTGTTGATTAAAATAAAATGATTTGTGGTAATATTTATTCAATCCTTAATGTATATAAAGAGTCCATATATGAAACGTTTGTGGTAAGTTTGATTATTTTATTGGGGGGCCCATATGTCATCATCTAAGAGTCTCTTCACAATAGTAATTACCTTTGTGAATAGTAATTACCTTCACAATAATAGATTTACCTTCAAATAGTAATTACTTTCGTCCAATAAGTAATTACCCTTGTGAATAGTAATTACATTCGTCAATAGTAATTACCTTTACTGTAGACGTCAAACCACTTGCCGTTTCATATTACAGAGAGTCAAACCACTTGTCGTTTCACATTACAAAGCGCCGAACCACTTGTCGTTTCACATTACAAAGCGCCGAACCACTTTTCTTTTCACATCACCACCGTCCACCACTCGCTTTTCACATGGTAGGTGCTAAGCTAGAAATCTTCTATAAATAGAGGCCTAGTGCTTCATTATTTTTCACTTAAATCATTCAAGCTTTAGAGAGAGAAGTATAAAGAGAATAAGAGAGAAAGAAGAAGAGTATTTTGTTACTACACTGCTGCAGTATTCAATCTCCTACCAAAAGTAAGGGGTGTTATTCTTTCTTATTCATGAAGAGAACTGTTGTTATTCCATTGCTTATTATTCTGTTGGAATAACCTGTATACGTGGTTTACCCTATACTTGGTGACATTCTTCTATTATTCTGTTGGAACATCCTGCTCATGTGTTTTACACCTGACTCGGTTCTGTCTTTATTATTATTTTGATGGAACATCTTCGTCATGTGTTTTTACACGGACTGGTTCCGTCTTTATTATTATTCTGTTGGAACATCCTGTCTGTGTGTTTTACACCGGACCTGGTTCCGTCTTTATTATTATTCTGTTGGAATATCCTATCTGTGTGTTTTACACCGGATCTGGTTCCATCTTTATTATTCTGTTGGAACATCCCGCTTGCGTGTGAATTTCACCGACCGTTCCGTTATTATTATTATTCTCATTGGAATAACTCGCTATGCTTAATCGCATGCATGGTGATTTCTTTTGTTATTCCATTCTTTATTATACCCAAATTGGTTAAAACTTTGACTTCTATACTCCATGAAATTAGTAGAATATCCTTGATATTTGCGTTTCATCCAAAGATCTTTTCATGGAAATATTCTTCCGATCATTCTTGAATTTTACTCTACAAAACAGAGATCATATTGACAATTTGGGCGTTAATAATTCTGGATAAAATAATTCTTGAACTTGTTTTATTGAATTCTTATATCATTGTCATCATCCTTATGTTTATATTTTTTTAAAGTCATCTGTGGCTCAGTAGTGCATAGATGGACTTGGTATGATTATTACACCCTGAGACTATTCGGGTGTAATCATAACCGTAATGTTACAAATGATGTGGTAAAAATCCTCGATGGGTAGTAGTGCATTGATGGGCGCTTGTTGGCATGATCATGACCATTAATGAATACACAACTATTCTTGGCCGTAGTGCATGAATAATTGTGGTCGTGATACTAAAGAATATCCTCGGCCATAGTGCGGGGTGATTCGATGATGTGGATTATTTATTAAAGTCGAGTCTCGGCTTATAATGTTGATGATGAAAAACCTTTTAAATCATAAAAGATAGTAGATTTTATTTTCTACTTGACTCTTTTAATGGATTGCTTGTTCAATGCAGCTTAAACTTGATGTTTATTATATTTTATCAATTTAACATTTGTTGAAGGCTAATGATAATTTATTCTCGCATTATCTTAGTCATAATATTTCTTCTTTGGGATAGTTGAGCTCACCCTTTCTTTCACCGTTCTCTTCGTGAAATGAGAATATAAATTTGGGGACGAGTCGGGGAGCGGAGTAATGGTCCGAGGATAGCATTAGTAGTCCTCACTATTCTCGTGAAATAGTGTGATAATAATTGTAATGAGGACTCCTTTTGAGTTTGTATAATATCTAGTAGATAATATTTGTATTCAAACTCATGCTTTATGTCGTATTGTATACCGCATGCAGTTATATTAGTAAGTTGTATTTAAATTACATACCATGTATCCGACTACCCAAGATGGGTGATGTATACCTAATTTTGGGGGCGTCACAATAGCCACCATCTCGGACCATCACTCCATTCCCCGACTCGTCCCAACTATATTCTCATTTCCTGAAGAGAACAGTGAAAGAAAGGGTGAGCTCAACTAGCCAAGTTAGAATATCATGACTAAGATAATGAAGAATAAATTATCCTTAGCCTTCAATAGTATAACAACTGATAGAATACAATAGACAATAAGTTTTAGATCAACAACTGCATCGGAATAAGCAATCCATTAGAAGAGTCAATTAGAGCATGATATCTACTATCTTCTAAGATTTAAATGTTTATCATCAATTTTATCGCTGAGACTCATCTTAATAAATAAACCACATCATCCCTGCACCACGACCAAGGATATTCATGTAATCATCAATGGTCATGATTATACCGAATAATCCCTAGTCATAATCATACCAACAACTGTCCATCAATGAACTACAGGCCAATGAGGATTTTTACCACATCATTCGTTACATTACGATCATGATTATACCGAATAATCCCTTGTCATAATCATACCAAGTCCATCTATGCACGTAAGCCAAAGATGACTTTAATCAAAATATAAGCATGAGGATGATGACAATGACATAATAATTCAATAAAACAAGTTCAAGGATAAATTTTAAAGATTTATAATTTAATTTATCCAGAAATCAATAACTTCCAAATTGTCAACATGATACTTCTTTGTAGAGTAAAATTAAAGAATAATATTCATGTACCAAAATAATTTGAATGAGAAAAAATATATTTTCGGTGAATAGTACTTGAAATAAGACCCAAGTGAATAGTACTCCAGACACAAAAAAGTATCCCGAATACCCAAGTGAATGATACTAGAGTGAATAGTAATCGGGTGAATAGTAACTCATGAATTGTACTCTGACACGAAAAGTACCCCGAATACCCGATTGAATAATACTAGAGTGAATAGTAACCAGGTGAATAGTAACCCGTGAATAGTAACTTATAAAAAAATTCCAAAGAAAATGATATTCAATGACGAGTACAAAAGAAATGATATCTCAGAAGAGTATAATAGAATATACGAAACTGCAAATGGATTTTCACCCGCTATGTGGTAATCCACGTAGACAAATCATTTCCACAATTTAATAAGGAATGAATACGAAGGATCACTCACCATGCATACGGTAATCCACATAGACAGGTTATTCCAGCATAATAATAATTAATGGAACCAGGTTATACGTAATCCGCATAAACAAGATATTCCAACAAAATAATAAAGAACGGAACTAGGTCATGCGTAATACGCACAGACAGGATATTTCAATAGAATAATAAAAAATGGAATAACAACATAATTCACCAGCCATGCGATAGACCGCATAGACAGGTTATTCCAACAGAATAATAAAGAATGGAATAACAGAAGAATTTCACCATGTATACGGTACTTCGCATAAATAGGTTATTCCAATATAATAATAAAGAATGAAATAACAGATCTTATGAGTATTGAAAGAAAATAATTCTCTTCATGAATACGAAAGAAATAATACCCCTTACCTTAGAAGAAAACTGGATATTGGAATAGTGAGGTAGCAGACTTTTCTTCTTATTTCTCTCTATAATTTCTCTATAATAATTGCTCCTGTGAGACTTGGTGAATTGGTGAGAAATGAAGGAAGAACGAGCTTCTATTTATAGGAAAATATAGTTTCAATAATTGCACATTTTGGGGCTCGAAATATTACAGTAAAATACCTTCCTCTTTTTCTTCATTTTTAATTTAGTCCTGCAAGTATTATCAAACTTGCACCACCTCCCTTAATAGTAAATCATGTGAATCAATAGTAAATCATGTGAATCAATAGTTCTAAACATGTGAAAAAATTAATTATTGTATAGTACCTTCATCTATACCTCCATTTTTAATTTAGTCATGCAAGTATTATCAATCTTGCACCAACTCCCCTAATAGTAGATCATGTGAATCAATAGTACACACATGTGAACACATAGTTATAAGCATGTGAATTAATAGCAATTAATTTCTCATTTATCAAGTTAATTACCCGATTGGTCAATATAACCTCCAGATATTAATTATTATCGAAATAAATGTTGATTTCCACTAACACTAATAATTCTCACACAGTGAAATTATCAATTTTATCTTTAATCAACACGAACTTATTCATCATTAATATTATTACTTACAATATTTAACAATCAGATTGTTCCCAGGAAAGAGGGGGCTTTCCGATATGATTATGACTAGGGATTATTCGGTATAATCATGACCATTGATGATTACATGAAAATCCTTGGCTGTGGTGCAGGGATGATTCGATGATGTGGTTTATTTATTAAGCTGAGTCTCAGCGATAAAGTTGATGAAAATCTTTTTAAATCATAGAAGATAGTAGATTTTATGCTCTACTTGACTCTTCTAATGGATTGCTTATTCCGCTGCATTTGTTGATCTAAAACTTGTTGTCTATTGTATTCTATCAGTTGTTATACTGTTGAAGGCTAAGGATAATTTATTCTGCATTATCTTAGTCATAATATTTCTTATTGGGCTAGTTGAGCTCACCCTTTCTTTCATTGTTCTCTTCAGGAAATGAGAATATAGATGGGACGAGTCGGGAAATGGAGTGATGGTCCAGGATAAGTCTCTTTAGTAGTCCTCACTATTATGTGAAATAGTGTGATAATAATTATAATGAGGATTCCATTGAGAGTGGATATTGTCTAGAAGGCAATATTCTTGTTTAAACTCTCAGCTATGTTTTGTCGTATTGTACACGACTGTTGTATAATTAAGTTTGTATTTGATTTATGTACCATGTATTTGACGACTCAAGATGGGTGATGTATACCTGTTTTGGGGGCGTCACATAAGTGTTGTGGAAAATAATGGGTTGTTATTACCCAACTAAATTACAGCCAAATTTAAATATTATTTGGACTAATCCGATGTACATAAAGTACATAATTATATGTATTGGTGTATACTTAAAGTACGAGTATACTTGCATATATGTGGGTGTGCATATATGTATTTGTATATAGGTGTCCCTAATTTAACATAAGGCAATAACATTAAATTGACTATGTTGAGATCACTACTACAAATTTGACCTATAGCGGCCGGTCGACTTTAAACCAATCACAATAGGATACTTATAACGACGATCCACAAAGGCAAATCGATATATACTTTTCAGATAGTCTATACTGAGGGTTCTACTCTGGTCGTCGAGCATTTTTAGGACTAAATACTGAGGGTAACGAGCCTTAGATAATGCCAATTAGTTGGCGCTCAAAAATCCCTCCCAAATTTCCCCCAAATCAAGCATTTCAACATTTTTCCCCAAATCAAATTTTTGGAGAAAATCACTCTCAATCACCCTTTCTCTCCTCTCTTCCTCATCCGTTCTTGGTCAAATCCCTCCCTCTCTTTCCTCTCTCACCCTATCTATCTCCTTTCTCGATCGATCGTTCTCATCCGTCGCCTTCTCGACGATCGTTCCTTCCGGTCAAATTGGCCCTCCTATTCGATTATTCTCATTTAATCGTGTAATATGCGTCGTATAAGTGGTCCTCCAAAGAGTGAATCATACTACCGAGGTGATTCCTATTTCCTCTATTTTTCTCGCTCATTCTGACTATATTGATTTGTATATGGAAGCCAAAGATATGGATTTGTTGTTTAGGTTAATTGCTAATGTTCAATGATACTTGCATACAATCTGTTCCCCAATCCCTATTTCATGGGTGGTTATCCATTGCACTGAATTATACTCAACATTGTATTTGTTTAGGTTGATTTTCAGGTGTATGTTAAATTGATGAGGCCGATTTACTCTTGATTTTGTGTTCCCTATTTTTATGTTTATGAAATATCTTATCAATAACTTATGAAGGTTTTCTTTTCTTTTGAGATTATGTTGGAATTCTTTTTTGAAATAAAAACCATGCACCTACTTCGTAGTATGAGTATACCTTATCAATTGGTTGATGTGTGGATACTGAATATTAGTTGCCATCTTTGGCTATACTGAGAAGGACCAACTCTGTATCCATACAGTGATTCAGGTCCTTGATCCCCCTTTTTTTCACCCCCTGCATCCTCTCTGGTTTAGCTCTTATCTCTACTTTTTAGTTTTTGTTTTTTTACGTGCGGTTTTACTGTTTGTTGTGGTTACCTTATCTTATAAACTTCTTTGGGTATTTTTTTTGGGCTAGTTGAGGCAAAATAGCAATTTAGTATAATTGCCTTTTCATAATAAAGAACATTCATGGTTATTATTATAATGGTTAGATAGCTTCTTTTTCATCTGATTGTGACCAAGATCTTACATGTTCAGCTATAATGTTTTCCACATTTAGTTTTCTGTTAATACATAAAGATGCGATCTTTATGTATCTTTAGTATAATGATTATGCACTTGTTGATCACTACATACTTAATGAGATCATTTTTAGTACAATGATTATGCACTTGTTGATTTCATCCAAGCACAATGCATTCTAAGGATGCTAGTTTAAATATATGTTAAAATTACCATAAACAAAAAATTGAAATTTATCTAGAAATAGTAAAAAGGAATGGCAGACTACAAAAGGCATTGGTTTCATTGTTATATGTTCCCACTCACTTCTCCATACATACTTGGATGTTGCAGACTGCTTCTTCTTAACTTTAGTTATCCAGTTTGTACATTCACTCTATATAGCTACATTAGATCGTAATTACTACTACTAGTATTTTTATAGCCTATAACAAGGCAATGAATCTCAATAAGTTTGATATAAGTTTTACAGTTTTCTACTTTTGTTGGTTTTTCGCGCTTAATGTTTTTGTCTTCTATTTTCTAGTTTCTACAGTTTAAAAAGCATGCTAGTTCTTGTTCCTGTTATTGATATAATGCAGTAATGTTCATATAATCCCATTATTGTTTACTTTATTTATGACTACCATTTTTTCAATTATTGTAGAAGCTGGTTACTAAAATGGGACCTCACCCTTCATACATACGCATCAACCTTAGCCTTAAAAATGACTTAGTTTGCCTCTGTTTTGTCAAGGCAATTTTGTTGAACTGTTAGAAAAGTATCATGTTATACATGTCTTCTTTTGATAAGTGTGGCTGAGTGGATAGTTTTAGTTTTTTACTTAAAACACTAAGTGGAAATATGTCAAATGACCTAATAAGAACTATTGTACTTTAGTCTCTTAATTATCTTAGAAATATTCTTGCTTTTACCTGATCTTGAAGTGTTATTGTTAGCCTCAAATATGCAAGAGCCCATCAACTATAACTGAGCTTCTTTTTTTTGTGGCCTTGTAGGGTTCATAAATCCTCAAATTGTAAATAGTGTTTTCACCTGGGAACTGTAGCTGTTCTTACATTCTACACCTCATGGTTTTGGCTCCAAAAGTTGAGCCGGTAATTTTTATTACAAAATATGGTGACAACTCCGATTGATTTCCATCTTCTATGATGTAATATGAAACCAAATAGTAAATATTGGAAAATTAAACTATGCGATTAATAGGTTTGCTTTGCTCCAAAATTCAGACCAAGAAGTCTATTGAAAGTGATGTACCATATGTTTTGCTTGGACTTCTGTATGCATTTTTACTCTACCTCTCTTGAAACCCGATAATCAATCGGTGATGTTTGCTTAACATCTTGGCTACTGAGGTGCGTCTTTGACTAGCACAAACAAATTTAGTTTCCTTTCTTGTTTTTGTCAAAACTGTTGTAAGAAGAAATTGATAATACTCATCCAAATTTTTCTTGTCCTGTTTGCTAAATATTTATCTGGTATCCGACACTTTTTGATGATCATGGCTAATTTTAACCAGTTGATGTATAGGAATTTTGCTTGGTGCTATTCATGGTATTGTCGAGTCCTTGTTTAAAAGGTATACTGAGAATGGAATGAGTGAAGATTCGACTTATAAGAATATAGTTTTAATTTGGTATGTGTTTCCATTTTGTATTCAAGAAATCATTAGAGCCTTGGTTTGGCATTATTCTTATTGATTGTTTATCAACTGAAATGCAGTTACTAAGTCTGGAGTGGTGGAAAGTCTACTCTCATGGGCAGATTTCAAGCAGAGCAAAGACCTTAAGAAAACTGATGGAACAAAGAAAAATAAGATCAATGGGGTTCCTAAGCTAGACGATGCTAATGATGCTGGAGTAGTATCTCATAAATGCACCTAAATTTTGACAGAAGGAGATTCAGCTAAAGCTCCTGCAGTAAGTTTTTTTCCTTTTGATTTAAGTAATGTAGTTTGGTTTTTTTGCATATAAAAGGTTGAGATGATTGATTTTATATACAGATGGCTGGACTTTCTGTTGTTGGTCGAAATTATTATGGTGTTTTTTCGTTGAGAGGTAAATTGCTCAATGTGAGACAATTTCTATTTCTCTTTGTTTAGTATGTGATTCTTTGAACTTATTTCTGCGCAATATTTGAGAAGTGCCAAAATTTAATTACACTTCTTGAGCATGAAAGAATTGAGAGCTAAAACACCAAGTCGATGCGTAATAATGAGAGGGTTAGATATGGAGCTGACTATTATATGCAAAAAATCACTAGCTGTATGTGACTAGGCCAAAATTCACCATCAGTGTACAAGTTCTATAGGATTTGTTTGGTAACTATATTAACACCTTCGCTAAGGTTAACCATGCTTTGAGTTGGTCAAGCTTGAATCAAGATTGGTTAATCTATCATTGAATCTCAGAGAAAATGTTTTCAATAGCAAGCTGTTCTTGTAAGATAGATCCTGTACCTGCACCCAACTATTTTAAATTAAAAGCCTTGATAAGGAAAAATGTCTTGTAACTCATTTAGCTTCATATTTTACAGAATTGTTCTTAAAACTGATGCAAATGTTATAGCTGGGAAGGTTGCAACCCATAACATGGATTCTGGAGCGCCTTTGTTTGAGTAGGTATTGTAGATTTTGCTCGCCTCACACTTTCAGTATAAATTTGAGAAGATATTAAATTTCAAACTAGCTATACTGCCACTATCCAATAGTAAACATCGGATTAGATGCTTAGATTATAAGGTTCTATTTTTCAGACAATCAGTCAGGCATTGGCAACGACACGTGAACACCTTACAAGATCTCTACTCAGGTAATTCCCTTAAACTTCATTATAGAGAAAATCAGTAGGATTTTTAATTTGTATTTTCCATTTTTTTCCTGATCGAGTTGATTACAAGGATGAAGTATAATTTGAAACTATTTTTCTTAATTTCAGCTGATGATGATGCTATCTGAGTTGTCACGGCTCCATTTTGTTGTAAAGTATAGACTGTTGTTGCTCTATTTGCATGTTTTGTACTGGAGAACTTTAGATTGGGATGTTTATTGAGAAGTAGAACGGTAATCAATATGGGAAATCTATCGATGGATGTTTATTATTATTTACATCAATACAATGATAACCAATGAGGAATTTTTTATTGTTTGTTTTTGATTTCGGGACGGGCATCATTAGTTAGTATTGGAGACATATAGTACACAAGTTAGAACTCTTATTATTCATTATTGTATTTGTGTTTGTTGAATAAATTTGTATTATTAATTAATTTTTTTTAAATATAAAAAGGCTATAGCGACGGTCATCGACCGTAGCTATAGTGTTCTATAAAATACAGGCCTATAACGATGGTCGGTGAGCGTCGCTATAGATATCTATATACGATTTTGTCATGACTTATATAGCGGCACGACTTGTCGCTTATAAAGTTAGAAAAGACCGTCGCTAAAGGCTTTTAGCGACGGTTTCTATGGCGACGGTCGGCGACGGTCGCTAAAACTTTTAGCGACGATCTTTAGGCCTATAACGACGGTCGGCGACCGTCGCTATAGGTCAATTTTCTAGTAGTGGATCCAATTATGCTAGTACATTGCAACCAAATTATTTGTCCTAATTTCTTAGTCCCAAAGTTGCATCATTCGTGTGTAGGCCAATGGCATATTAAACTCTTTGCTGAGAAACCAAAAAGGCTAAAATGCTTGTTAATGATGTCTATGAGAATGGTGGAAAGGGAGTGGTTAGCCACTTTCCACCAACTCCTTCTTTTCCAACATCTTCTTCTTTCTTCCATTGGTTTGATTTATAAGGCAAAACCTAACAATTAGTAATGGGTTCTCTATAAATAGAAGCTCATTCTTCTCAAATTGGGTTGCTAGAATTCTCTGTTAAGTACAATTAGAGTGAGAGGGTTCCTAAAGTTGAGAGAAATCTAAGGCAAAACCTAGGAACTCTTCAAGTCTAGCAGGCTTGGAACTTCATTTAGTCCCTTCGGACAAGGACCCCTTGTAAGACCCCAGCTTATTATAAATGAAATTAAATTTCCTCTATTTATTAGTTTGAAATAGTAAGGGTTGATTTGATTAAGGTGGTTAGTTATGGGTAAAATGCGCAAATATTTTAAATAAGCAAGTGGTTATAAAATATTCATTGTTGTCGGGGAATATTATTTTGGTCGTGGAATATTCTTACTATCGGGGAATATTCGTACGACGACGCAGCTTTGTGTGGGCCCCATAACGGAAAGCGATTGAATGAAGAAAACGACAAATATAAGTTGTTTATAAATAACTTGGCGTAGTTATTCTGTAAGTTATCTTGTTGGAATACCCTGGTTAAAACACAAGAAGATTGACGATATTGCACCAATTATTGATTCTTACGTAGGAAGGCATTACTCAATAATTATTCTGATGAATTATCTTGCTCAATATTTTATTTTATTGATTCAATAATTGCTACGTTGATATTTTATTTTATTGTTGTTTCAATAATTGCTACGTTGATATTTTATTGATTTATATGATAAGAAAAATATTCATTTTATGTGGATATAGATGGAGAAAATTTTTAATGTGACAATTGTTAAAAATTGATATTTTATCTTTTCTGATAAAATATATTATTATATTTTAATAATATAATAATGATGATATTTTTACAATGAATGTGGGATATATGAATAAATGAGGAGGAAGAGTATTTTTGTTTCAATAAATGTCTAAAACATGTTAAACATGTCTGTGGGCCCATTTCTTGACTGAAATTTGATTATAGCCTGTAAAATCGCCCGTTTATGGATTTTGGTCAGTTTCTGTTTGGAATTTGAAAAAACTTTTTTTCGCAATGTTGTAGAGAATAAAATTTCCTATGAAAAGGACATGTGGTTTGAATTTTTCTGATAAAAGGGCTATTTATTATGAGTTATTGAAGTTCCGTAGTTCTGAAATAATTGATTTTTGAAAGTTTTAAATAAGAAAAACGTTTTTTGTGTAAGTCTTGGGAGGTGGGATATTTGGTGTCTGATGTTTTGGGGCAAAATAAGTGTGCGTTAGAATAAAAAAAAATATATTAATATTTTATTAAATTTTCTACTTTGGTGTTTTAAGCATTTTCCTATAAATAGGTGCTTGGGTTAGAATTGAAAATCACACCGTAAAATCAAATTTTCTCTCTATTATCGAAATATTTCTTGTAAGTATTTTGATACTTTGAGTGTTCTTATACTGGTGCAAGTTCCTTCAAATTTCTATATCCAGATTTTTCCAAGTAAGCACCGCCTTTTCGAGGTAAGGGATGTTTTTTTTTAAAAATGATATTATTTCTTCTAATATCATTATGCCGGAATATTTGTAAGATTTTTCTTATGAAATTCTTTTTCTTTTAGTGTCAAGGTTACTATTCACGTATACGATACTATTCACGTATACGACACTATTCACGAATACGACACTATTCATAGAAAAATTAAATTTTTATTTTTGTCCAAAATATCTATTGTGGATACTAGCTTTAATTGTATCCATGTTTTGATCATTTTTGAATTTTACTTCACTATGATTATTTATGAAGTATTTTTGAACTCGGATTGTTTAAAGTACTGAATCCTTAATATTTGCTTCTTTTGTTTCAATTTGGATTCGCTTTTCTTTAAAATATTTTTCATCATCCTCAGTCCTAAAAGATGATATTACTGAAAATCTTTGGCCTGTAGTGCAAAGATGGTTGATTTTATTATGAATATCTTTGGCCCGTAGTGCAAAGATGTACAGGTGTTGAGATGAACATGATCGATCGATGAATATCTTTGGCCTGGTAGTGCAAAGATGAATATTTGATTCAAGATGAATATTGATTGATGTTACAGGGACAAAATATTGATGATGGACTTTTAAATTCATAGATTATAGTAGATTTCATTCTCTACGTAACTGTTCTATGAATTATTATTTTCGCTGCGAATATTGATCTTAAACTTGTTGTCTATTGTATTTTATCATATTTTTCCCTGTTGAAGACTAACGATAATTTATTATATATTATCTTAGTCATAATATTCTTTACTGGCTAGTTAAGCTCACCCCTATTCTTTTTTATTCCATTTTTCTTCTTAGGAGGCGAGAATGTAGCGAGTACTAGTCGGGGTGTGGAATGAAGGTCTTAGAAAGATGTTTTAGTAGTCCTCACCATTTTTGTAAAATAATATATCAATAATTGTAATGAGGACTTATTTGGGTGTGAATATTGTCTAGATGGTAATATTTGTATTTAAACTCACAATTTTTATGTTGTATTAATAAAGTTGTAGTTGTTTCTGTACCATGTTATTGACGACTCAAAATGGGTGATGTATACCTATTTTGGGGGCGTCACACCCCTCAGGCCCTGGCTTCTTGTTATTGAGTTATTTGTTTGTTTGTTAGAGTTGGTCTTTGAAATTTGCTAAGATGTCTTTAAGCTCCTAACATCTTCAGATTAGCGACTTGGCGTGATCATCCTTGAAGTGCGGTTGAGTGTTGCATGATGCTTAGCATCTTCGCCATTTTAACCACTTCGATGATCCTCGATGAACTGCCTTGAAGATCATTCTTCTTAATACTTGATGGCTGCACATGATGGGTTTCTAAGATGACTGTAAGCTCTTCTGCTAGGTACTTAGAAACTTTCTCATGCTTGACTCCATGATGGAGTTGGTGATCTTCTTTCTTGATACTTGATGCCTTCTCATGATGGACTTTCTAAGATGATTGTAGGCTCTTCTCTCTGGTACTTAGAGTCTTCCCATAAAGGACATCAAGATGACATGATTCTCTTCTTTCTCTCGTCAGTTCAGAACACTCTTCTTATAGTAGACCTCTCATTTATACATTGTAAAACTCTCACTTCTACTTCTTTCTTTATCTGTCTCTAAGTGTTCTTGGTGGATTGTAGAGTGTGCCTTCGGACCTTCATTGGTCACTCACTATTTTATGTTGGTTAGATCAGTCCACCATTTCTCCAAACTCAGCAACACCAGCAACCTTTGATCTTTGAAGCTCTAGCTAATTTATACTCCTTCCCAATCTTCCCGTTAGAAAGTAGCCATTGAGAGCTCTTTGAATTGCTTCACAGATCTCGAGTTGTTTGGTGCAGACTGCAGATGTGACATGACATGACTTTTTAACACTGCAGTATACTATTTCACCTACCCTGTCAGATATGTTACTTTGATGCCTCGGGCAGGTCGAAGACATTATTTCCCCCTTCTGACTTCTAGATCAGAGGTTGTCCTTTCATCGATGCTCTCAATAAGCTTTTTTCCGAATACCAACCTTCAGATTGAACTGTTGCCAATGCTTCAACAGTTGTTCGAACTCTACGATTCTGATGCACATCTCTTGGACCTGATTGTATTGTCTTGTTGACTGATGCTTATAGAATGTAGAGTCAACACTAAGAACTTTGAAGAGTGTTCATTTGATCTTCAATGTAGAATACTTCTTCCTTCTCTTGTGTAGTGCCTCAATACTTCTGTTTGCCTCGAATGCTCTGAGATACTGATGGCTTGACTCTTTACTCTGGCCCTTTCTGAATAACAAGACACTTCAGATTTGTGGTGTGTCCAGCTCGCTTTCTCCTTGTGATCTCCCGTTCACTTATCATCAATGGACTGACCCAATGCTTAATCACTTTGGTCTTGTTCTTTAGAGGCTGACCAGCAATTTTGTGTACATTACATCAGTTCCTTCTCTGTGTAGCAAACACTACGATCCTGGTTGCTTCCAAGATCGTCGTCTTCTGTCTACTTGACAGTTATTGCACTTGCTGACTTTTCTTAGTCAGTTACTGAAGTCTTCTTCTGATCAACTCGTGAAAGACTTCATCTTGAATGGCTTCACAACTCAATCTAGATGCTGATTGGGTTGGTGCTTAGATCTTTCATTAGCTTGTCATGTCATTCGTTGAGTGCTCTCTAGTTTCCTTCAGGTGGGATGTATCTTTACAGCTTAGACCAGAGGCTTCATTCCTTTGGATAATCTGGAAGTGCTCATTTGTTGAGAATCGTATTTGCTCTACGATTCTACCTTGGCATTGTGAGCACATTTGTTGAAGTCTCGCCCACACACCTACGATTCACTTTGGTCGCAGCAGACATCACGACTCCGAGATCAGATCTTGACACTCTACGATTTCTGTCGTTGTGATTGTTGTCTTCATTTGATCTTGCTCGACTACGATCTCTGCTTTTGATACTATTAGTAGACTCTACGACTCTGTAGTCTACGATTCTTGACTTGGCTTCGACAGATGCTCGGTCGGCTCGTAGGAAGGCTGTCTCTACGATTTTGAACATGACTTCCTCAGTATACTACGGCTCCGAGGAAGTGCTACTCGACACACTACGATCCTTCCTCGTCTTTCCTGGCAGTCTACGAACTCCGAGATCTACTATCTTGCATACTACGATTCTGCCTTGATAGCTCTCGAGTTTTCCTTGACTCTCCTGGCAAACTACGATTTCTGGTGTAGTTCTCGAAGATCAGACAAGCCTATCTATTTCATTATAAGATCAACCTAACATGCTTGATCTTTCAATATTTTTAGTCCTTGTACATCATTTCTTTTTAAGGACTTTACAAAGCTGTTTTGCTTATGTAGGATCAACCTAACATATTTGATCAATTCAATCTAAGTCCTTGTACATATGTTTCTATTATCTATCAAAGGACTTTACAGCTTTTCTTAATGCAAGCATACTTGTTAGAGTTTATGCCCTAGAGGCCAATTATTTGATATAATTGCTTAATGTTTTGATATTATATTTGATTGAATAAATAAATGATTTTATTATGGTTTTATTTACTGAGTAATATAATTGTTAACATAATAAAATTCCTTAGAATAGTGATACAAATTATATAGTTTTAAGTATGTGACTTGAACATGAGATTATATAATTACAATTTGTATCATTGTTCTTAAATGTCCTTTCGAGTATCATTGTTGATGGGACAACAATGATGCATCGAGACTAGTATGTGGATCGATCATGATCAAATCTCATTGGTCATAAATATATGAGATATTAAGTCAATGCATAGGTACATGTTAGAGAACGCATGTCTTCGGATGTAATTCCACCATGAGAATTTATATATGAGCATTATGCGAAGTGTCATTAGCAATTCTCATAGTGACAATGATGTAATGGTTCTCCTCAATTCAAATCACTATATTACTACACGAGAATTTATGTAATTTGATATCATCAAATGTCACCTTTAATAGGGTGGACTATAAAGGTGATTATTGGGTTCATCATGAATCGTGTGAGAAATATGAGTGATCTAGATGGAATTTAACCATCCTATATATTATGGGTGATATCCATAGGCCTCTTGATTGAGTAAGACTATGAAATGCATGGCCATGCTCAAATAGTGATTTGTTTCATATAGTCTACTCATTGATCAAGAAAACTCAGATTAAATTATGAAGAGTATGACACATTCCATGACTCGAGTTTAATCTAGGATATTAAGGTTAAAAGGATTAAATTACATTGAAACATTGGTCACGAAAAGGTTGCATCGAATCATCGATCTTATTATTACTTGGGTAGTAGTGATGCATTACTAGATGCATTTCACCGCATTTATAAATTTATAATATGATTTTAAAATTATTGCCAACGTAATAATAACCTATAGGGTCACACACATAGAACGTAATTAAAAGAGAATTAATTTAAATTATAATTATTTAAATATATCAATATGATTGATAGTATTTAAATTACGAATTTAAATTAATAGGATAATTTATATATAGGTATATTAATTAAGTAAGACTTAATTAAGATATATATATAAATTCGGATTTTATTAAATTAGGTTTTGAATAATATTTTTTTAATGGCTATATATATGATATGTAGGAGCCATTTTAGGTATTATTCTTAAACTAAAAACCCTAGCCTCTCTTAGAGAGAGACTAGAGAGAAACAAGTTCTAAAAATCCTCATCCTTCGTGGCTAGTACCACGGTTCCTTCTTCTGTAGATCGTAGGACGATTCTCGGAGCATTAGTGTGGATACCATAGAGGCACGATTCATTTGGATTGCGTTGGATATTCGAGCGCATCAATTTCAGTATCACAATCGGTATAATTTCTAACCACTGAGTTAATTGATTTTCGCATGGATCCTGTTTAGGGTTTCAGAATTTCCTTCAATTGTTCTTTTTCCGCTGCGTTTTTGTGCCAAAATCCCTTCAATACTTGTATATTCATTCATATATATATATATATATCATAATCAAATCATATGTAAATAAGAATATCATTCACATGTTTATTCCTAACAATCTCCCCCTATTTGATTATGACAAAAACAATAAGTGCATATGCATGTTATGAATGAATCTTATATACAATGAGCAGCTGTATTTCTAAAATAGATAATCATGAATGTTATTTATAATGATGTGAAATTTAATAGACTGAAATACACTGACATTTTACATCATGGATCCAGAACATACCTAACTAGTTAGAGATGTACCTCTTTGGCTCCATGTATGCTTCCAGGATGTCTGTTGATCAGCTATTATTCTGTTTTCTCCTGCTCCCTTTGGGATGTGGACTTCATCTCTTTTGTTTGTTCCCCCTCATCATCCTTTGGCTCCCCCTCAGATGATGACCCAACTTCTTCTTCTACTGTTTTCTTCTCTTGTTTACTTCTGCTCTTCTTGCCCTTTCTTGAATATTTCTTACTGTGCCCCTTCCTATGCCTCTTTTCTCCCCCTTTTTGTCATTAATCACTTGAGAGAGTTGTTCCATGTTGGACATAAGCTGCTCCATCAGATAAGAGGAGTTACCAACTCCAATCTTGAGTTCTTGTTGACTTAACTCAAGTTGCATAGAGAAAGACTGATTCATGTTGTCAATCTTTTCAGAGAGGGCTTATAGTTGTTCTTTATTTTCTTTCTGAGCTAGTAGTGCATCTACCTTTTGATCATTTATGGCCTTCAAATATATTTGATCTCTTTCTTTGATTTTAAGAGATATGTCAGACATAGCAGCGTGGAGTCTGTCTTGAACCGCATTATCTCTTTCTTTTGTCAACATCTTTGCCTCTTCAGTGATGATAGACATCTTCTTGACCAACTCATTAGAATTCGTCAGTAACTCCACCTCCATGGGAATTTGGTCATTTGGTTGGGCAGCCTCTTGTTGAACACCAGATTGGACTCTACAATTTTCATCCTTGGACAAATTTTCGAAAGTGTTGAGAATCTGAGAAATCGTTGAGTACCAATCGCTATTGGAGGATGAAGGAATGTCGGGTAACGGTACTTGAGCAGATGGAGGCTTCTCATTTTGAATTTGATCAACATCATTGGTAGAGTGATCAGAATCTACGATCATCTCCTTGGCCATGCTCCTTCTGCCATCAGAGTTCACTCTACAATCATAAGAAATATAGTGGTTTCCAGCATGTCTGTAGACTTTGTAGTGAGGCTGATCTTTGATCATCATTGTGGCATAACTCTTCACCCTTGGGAAGTTCTGAGCCACTCGTTCTTGGTTTGGAATCTCTGGTGATCCATTCGAGACTTCCTCTTCTATTTTCCTGTTAATCCTCGCTGGAGAAATGACAGGATGATCTTTTGGTTCCTCTGATTCCTGATGTGCAG
Organism: Panax quinquefolius; assembly: GCA_020205615.1. NCBI lineage: Eukaryota > Viridiplantae > Streptophyta > Magnoliopsida > Apiales > Araliaceae > Panax > Panax quinquefolius. The sequence continues at coordinate 13,829 of CM035155.1, read as the reverse complement.
AATCAGAATCCTTCTCCATTTCCTCTTTTTCTGAGCCTGAAACATTCTAATCGGATCTATTAGCGAATCCTTCTTGCTGTATTTGATTTTCAGAACCTTCTTTTGCAAGATCTTCCTTGGACTCATCTTCTTCATTACTAGTCCCATCTTCAGCACTTTCTTCCAGTGATTCAGATTCATCATCGCTTAATTCGATGATTGCAGTAGAAGATTCACCTTTCTTCTTTAAAACAGCCCTGACAAGCAGTCTGTTGCTCTTTCTTCTCCTTGGGGGTTCAGCTATAGGAGTTTCAGACTCTATATTTTCTTCTTTGTTGGATGGACTTTTTAGGAGAACTGGAACTGATTTCTTTATCACTTTTGCTTTCTTCTTGGGTGGTTCTTGGAGTAGTCTGTTACTCTATCTTCTTTTTGGGGTTTCAGCAGTTGATGCTGGTTTTTCTCCTGCTCCTTGTTTCTTCTTGTCAGTGGAGACATGGCATGACGAAGCATCTGTATTCTGAATTTCGCCCTCATCATCCTTAATTTTATTTGTGATGCCCCCAAAATAGGTATACATCACCTATTCTGAGTCGCCATATACATGGTAAAGAATACAACTATAACTTTATTATTACAATTGTCGTGCAAAATACGACAATACATACTGTGAGTTTAAATACAAATATTGTCTTCTAAACAATATCCACACTCAAATAAGTCCTCATTACATTTATTGATACACTATTTTACAAAAATAGTGAGGATTATAAAAACAACCTGCTCAGGACTATCACTCTTTACCCCGATCGTTCTCGCTACATTCTCACCTCCTGAGAAGAAAAATGGAACAAAAAGAAAAAGGATGAGCTCAACTAGCCCAGTAAAGAATATTATGACTAAGATAAAGAACAACAATTTATCGTTAGCCTTCAACAAATCAGATAAAATATAATGAACAACCAGTTTTAGATCAATATTCGCAGCGAAAATAACAATTCATTAGAAGAGTTAAGTAGAGAATGAAATCTACTATCATCTATGAATTTAAAAGTCCATCATCAATATCTATCCCTGTAACATCAATCAATATACATCTTGCATCAAATATTCATATTTGCACTACGGGCCAAAGATATTCATTTGTATCACCAGTTGGTCATGTTCATCTCAACACCTGTTCATCTTTGCACTACAGGCCAAAGATATTTATCAGGTAATCATTCATCTTTGCACTACAGGCTAAAGATATTAATCAAGTATCACCATTAAAGACTGAAGATGATGAAAAATATTTTAGAGAACGAATCCAGTGAGACAAAAGGACAAAGATTTGAGATTCGTACTTTAGATAATTCAAGTTTAAAAATACTCCATAATGGAGTAAAATTCAAGAATGAAGATCAAAACATGGATTCAATTTCAAGAATAAGGGTTACAACGGATAACTTGGAAAAATAATTTTTTTTCTTTTGTGAATAGTACCCGTGAACAGTAATCGTGAACAGTACCTTGAACAGTATCCGTGAACAGTAACTATGAACAACCCGAGTGGTTACCACTTTTGTCCGTATTTTCCCTACTCACTGGTTATCATCACTCCGATGACTCCTGTCACCGGTATGACCTTGGTTGTGGTCCCTCGGTTGAACATACTCATTATCTCGCTCTAATAATTAAGCCCTGTCGACAACATCTGAATATAAAGAAAATTTATGAGAGATAAGGTATTGACGAATCTCGGGTTTTAGACCTCTCAGAAACATCCGCGTCATACGTTCCTCATTCTCTACCAAATGAGGTGCAAACCTGGATAACTCCTTTCTGTTCTAGTCTAATAAACTCTACCTCCTTCTTATGACGAATACTTTCAGGAAAGTACTTGTCATTGAACAGTTTTTGAAATCTTTCCCAAGACATGTTGAGTGCGGCTGGCTGGGTAAGCTTCATAGATTCCTACCAGTAATCTGCCTCACCACGGAACATAAAGGTGGCGAATGGAACCAATCGCTATTGGAGGATGAAGGAATGTCGGGTAACGGTGCTTGAGCAGATGGAGGCTTCTCATTTTGAATTTGATCAACATCATTGGTAGAGTGATCAGATTCTACGATCATCTCATTGGCCATGCTCCTTCTGCCATCAGAGTTCACTCTACAATCATAAGGAATATAGTGGTTTCCAGTATGTCTGTAGACTTTGTAGTGAGGCTGATCTTTGATCATCATTGTGGCATAACTCTTCACCCTTGGGAAGTTCTGAGCCACCCGTTCTTGGTTTGGAATCTCTGGTGATCCATTCGAGACTTCCTCTGCTATTTTCCTGTTAATCCTCATTGGAGAAATGACAGGATGATCTTTTGGTTCCTCTGATCCTGATGTGCAGAATCAGAATCCTTCTCCATTTCCTCTCTTTCTGAGCCTGAAACATTCTAATCGGATCTATTAGCGAATCCTTCTTGCTGTATTTGATTTTCAGAACCTTCTTTTGCAAGACCTTCCTTGGACTCATCTTCTTCATTACTAGTCCCATCTTCAGCACTTTCTTCCAGTGATTCAGATTCATCATCGCTTAATTCGATGATTGCAGTAGAAGATTCTCCCTTCTTCTTTAAAACAGCCCTGACAAGCAGTCTGTTGCTCTTTCTTCTCCTTGGGGGTTCAGCTATAGGAGTTTCAGACTCTACATTTTCTTCTTTGGTGGATGGACTTTTTAGGAGAACTGGAACTGATTTCTTTATCACTTTTGCTTTCTTCTTGGGTGGTTCTTGGAGTAGTCTGTTACTCTATCTTCTTTTTGGGGTTTCAGCAGTTGATGCTGGTTTTTCTCCTGCTCCTTGTTTCTTCTTGTCAGTGGAGACATGGCATGACGAAGCATCTGTATTCTTCACATTCTTATACTTCTTCTTTGTCGGTGTAGTAGCAACTGATGCAGAGTCATAAGATTGAGAGTTTTCCACTTCTTACGCCTTCCTTTTCTTGACAGAGACCTTGATGTTGCTCCTAGTTGTTATTAGCCTCTTATTCTCCTTGGGATTTTTCTTCCAATTTATAAACAACTGTGGAGACATTACTTTATGAACATTAAGAATTTCGCCCTCATCATCCTTAATTTTATTTGTGACGCCCCCAAAATAGGTATACATCACCTATTCTGAGTCGCCATATACATGGTAAAGAATACAACTATAACTTTATTATTACAATTGTCGTGCAAAATACGACAACACATACTGTGAGTTTAAATACAAATATTGTCTTCTAGACAATATCCACACTCAAATAAGTCCTCATTACATTTATTGATACACTATTTTACAAAAATAGTGAGGATTGCTAAAACAACTGTCTAGGACTATCACTCTTTACCCCGACTGGTTCCTGCTACATTCTCACCTCCTGAGAAGAAAAATGGAACAAATAGAAAAAGGATGAGCTCAACTAGCCCAGTAAAGAATATTATGACTAAGATAAAGAACAACAATTTATCGTTAGCCTTCAACAAATCAGATAAAATATAATGAACAACCAGTTTTAGATCAATATTCGGAGAGGAAATAACAATTCATTAGAAGAGTTAAGTAGAGAATGAAATCTACTATCATCTATGAATTTAAAAGTCCATCATCAATATCTATCCCTGTAACATCAATCACTATACATCTTGCATCAAATATTCACATTTGCACTACGGGCCAAAGATATTCATTTGTATCACCAGTTGGTCATGTTCATCTCAACACCTGTTCATCTTTGCACTACAGGCCAAAGATATTTATCAGGTAATCATTCATCTTTGCACTACAGGCCAAAGATATTCATCAAGTATCACCATTAAAGACTGAAGATGATGAAAAATATTTTAGAGAACGAATCCAGTGAGACAAAAGGACAAAGATTTGAGATTCGTACTTTAGATAATTCAAGTTTAAAAATACTCCATAATGGAGTAAAATTCAAGAATGAAGATCAAAACATGGATTCAATTTCAAGAATAAGGGTCACAACGGATAACTTGGAAAAATAATTTTTTTTTCTTTTGTGAATAGTACCCGTGAGCGATGAATCGTGAATGAGACTTAAATAATGCTAGAATGAGCGATCGCTGAGCGATACTCGATCATGAAAAGTTTCAAATTTGATTAAAAAGTACAAACCAATATTCCTATGAAATGATATTAGATGAAGCAAAATTTCTAATCATTTCAGGAATTATAGAAGAAATACTTACCATAGTAAGTTCAAATTTAGGAATACATGATGCAATGAAGTATGAAAGAAAATAATATTTCTCATGAGTATTGCAATAAAATAATTTCCTTTACCTTAGTAGAAACTGAATTTGACTGGAATATCGGATATTATTCTGAGAAAATCTTGCAGAAAAACTTCGCTCAAAGTATTCTTATACTCAAGAAAAATACTCACAATACTATAGAATAAAATTTTCTGATTTTGAAGGTGTGTTGAGGAAGGAGGGGTTACCCCCTATTTATAGCAACGGAAGGGAAAAAAAATTAAGCAGACTTGCCTAACTTTTCTGCCTATTCAAGCCTAACTTCTCATATTTTCCATATGGGTGGGGCCACCCTTTGAAATCAAGCTTGCAGGCTACGCATTTTTCATGTACACCCACCATTTCCACCAACCCATTCCACCAACAACCAATTCAATATTTCAAATATGCCTAACTTTACAATTTTTTCAAACATGCCTAACTTGATTCCTTCTTCTTTTGGCCACACATGAAACAACTTTGCAGACAATTCTCCACAATTCACAATGGTTGGGTCCCCCACTAATTGAAAACAAAAGCTTTGCAAACCATTTTCTCACCAACCCACTTAGGAAAACAACGGACACTGTACAATTTGTTCACACCTTCTCTTTAATCACATGCATAAATATATATACATATATATATATATATATATTATAACAATAATATTATTATTTAAACAATTATAAAATATTATAAAAATATTTTGAATGAATATTCTATCGGAGAAATAATTGTAATTCCACAAAAATTATGCCAAACTTTCAACAATTATTTCATGCTAAAATTCCTTCATTTAAATCCACATAAAATAAATATATCCTTCATTTATATCCAAATAAAAACAAATATTTCCTTATCATATAAATTAATAAATAATTATTCACAAATAATATTACGTAATCACAATAATGACAACCAAAGTAGTTTCCGGAAAGAGGGGGCTTTCCGATAAGATTTTTCTCCTATCAGTAGCGTTGATTAGATGACTAAGCTCTCCTTGATGAACTTTCTAGACAATGCCAATAATGTTATCTAATAATATTATTCAAATAATATGAATTATTGATCTGATAATAAAAAATACTGTGCAGTAACAATTATTGAAACAACAATAATATAAAATATCAACGCAGAAATTATTAAATCAATAAAATAAAATATTGAATAGTAATTACTGTAACAATTATTGAGTAGTGCCTTCTTACGTAAGAATCAATAATTCAAAATACTTGCATGCAATACCGGTGTCTATCTTGTAACCAACCACAGCGTATTCGTATTTTTAACCAAGGGTATTCCAATAGTGTTAACGGTAATAATTACGTCGTTATTTATAAAAACACAAACTTTGTCATTTTCTTCATTCGACAGTTATTCCGTTATGAGGCCCACAAATGGCTGCGCCGTCGTATAAATATTCTCCGACAATAAGAATATTGCACGACGAAACGAATATTCCCCGACAAAAAAATAAATATTTTATAACCACTTGCTTATTTTGCAAAATTTGCACATTTCACCCATAACCAAAGTATTATATCAAATTAATTCCTTATTATTTCAAGATAATAATTATAGGAAATTTAATTTTATTTATAATAAGTTGGGGTCTTACATTATTCTTCAACTTTCTTTTCAAGATGATACTTAATAACCTTCCATTAAAAACCTTTGTGAGTGGTTTTTCAGTTAACCTTTTCTTTTCTTCCTTATCCAGCCACTTAGACATATGATCAAGCAAGATAGCTCCAAAATTGATGAGTTCCTTCAGGACTATAGCAGACATGATCTTCAGTTGTTGGTCAATCACAGTATCATGTGCAATGTCTTTGCATAAGATACATTTACCCACTATTTCAACAAGGAACTCGAATTCTTCAGAAAACTCCTTTTTCTTCATGTCCTTCAGACTAGGGTTTCATTTGTACTGTATAATCTTCTTAGCTTTTTCAGTGTCGATCTCTTTCAGGCTTTTCAGATCTCGGTAAGGAAGGCTAAGCATTGTTTGATGTCAGAAGAATTTAGCTTCAGAATCTGACCCTTAACCTTGGTGGTGAGGATTCCAGAATTTACGGTTGCGTTTGAATGAAACTCTTTGACCAGGTCACCATATATTCATGTGTTTGCCTCAAGACATTCTGAGAACCTAGCCTTCTTCATAAGTTCAAGAATATCCCTGAACTTCTTCTCGGATTTTTTGAACGTCTTGGTTCCTAGCTGAATGACAGTGATTACTCGTCAATCTTCCATTTGAGGAGTTCGAAGAATATGGGTATTTATTTTAGGGAGTCTTATGAGAAATAGCTGATTATGATTTGGGCTCTGGAAGTTTAATTGATTTTGGCTTCGAAGAGGATTCTAGGTTTTAAAAAATGGGAGGGAGAGAGGTTCGATAGTTTCTGGTAACTCTTTGCAGATTTTTAATTTGTCTTTATGGCAGTTCCTTCTGACTCTACATACGCTGTGATGTGTCAACTAGCCATTGGTTGCACGATGCCCAGTAATGAGCTGTAACTCCCCCATTAACTCTTCAGTTTAATGTCCCTTTAAAACAAATAGTCGTTAATGACGTGGATTGACCGTTGACCATCTTGGTTTGTAGAGTAGCATGGCAAGGCAACTATGGACTCTACATTTTCCTTTATTGACTCAACGATCAACTTTTGAGGGATGCTGCAGTGGATGGTTTTGACATTAATCCTCATCTTGAAACTGCGTAGCTTGATCACTGATGTACCCCAAGCCAGTTTGGGCACTTAAGTTCTGAGATGCGTTTGCATGATATCTTTCCAAACTATATTCGAACTTATCTCTCTCATAATTTGAATGGTTGAGTAATTGTTTCGTTCTTTCAAGCTCCTCATAAGTTAGAGTAGCCTCTTGTAAGACTGTGATCGTCAAGTCTATTTCTTCGATCGCTGAGGTTGCACTATGATCGTTGAGGTGACATCACGATCATTGAGTTCTCTTTAAACTCTACTCTACGATCATTGAGGTTACATCACGATCGTTGAGTTCTCTTCAAACTCTACTCTACGATCATTGACTGTCTTAGTCTTTGAGATGAACTTGATCAAGCAATCCTTTTGGGTTAAGATAGCTCAGGAAGGGCCAACCTCTTAGAGTGAGCTAAGGGTCAGGTTTGTCCTTTAGGTGCTTTCCAGATGAAGTACTTTAGAAGTAATTTGCACTGATATCTCATTTGACCTTTTCTGATCCTCTACCAATTTTAGACAATTTCATTTGCTGTAATCGTGGTGTCCTCCTACTCTTACACTACGATCAGATGTTTGATCGTAGGCACTCCACGATTTTGAGTTGGGTGACTGATAGGTTATCAGTAGTACGTTTTGAGACGTTCCTACTGACTATGGATCTTCATTTGGTTCATCAGTCACAGATTTTTGGGACTCTGTAGCTGGTATATTTCTTCATAGTATATCTCAGTGTTGTTGTTCCTTAACAAATCACTGCTCCCTCATGGTTGATGCTGTCTTTTCAGTGAGGTGTGATTTCCTTTTCTTCATGTGCATTAGGAGGTATCCTTGCATGTCTCTTTTGAGCTGGATTCATACCTGACAATTGAATCTGTTTACATCATAGACATGGATATCTCCAGGACTGAACATTCTACGATCATTTGACAGAACTATGATTGTAGTTTTCTTTTTCAATATGTACTTGTGGAGTTCTGCTCCCGTAATGAGTTCCTCATGTTTAATGCTCAATGATCCTCTGTGGTGAGCTTCCTTGAGAATTATTCTCTTATGACATGCTTTGAATGATTTGTCATCTAAGACCCTTTTACATCTTTAGTTGAATGACTTGCTTCCTTATAAGGATCATTAACAATGTGAGCTTCATTCAGATTAGCTCAGCAAGTCTTCAAGGACAGGCTTTGATATATAAGAGTTGTTAACGCCAAGATCTTCTGCCACGTCCCAATCACGTAAGACATCCTGATCCTGCACAGTAAACACGATCAACACCAAAAGCTTGACGGCTTCGACCGCAGTTGGGATAACTTCGAGCGTAAGAGTCGAGACAAAGCGATCACAAGGGTTAACAATGGAGGATAAAATATCTAGTGTATAGAGAGAGATAAAATTATCAGTTACCTTTGCATGTATGACTTCCTTGCTATGATATACTACAAGATTCGGTTTTGCGTGCCATCGACCCCCCTGACACCACCCACTACAAGTAGCTTACCTGTTGATCCCACCCCTTTGTCCACCGCTAACCGACTGTCCAATCCTCATTAATGCGATGTAAGATATCAGTCAGCCATTATCTTTTTCATCATCACCAGTCAAAGATGTAGATATTTAAATATCTGCTGGGTCAGCCCACCGACCCGACCCAACAAAGAGGACCTAACTGAAATGACCCGGTAGATTAACCAAGTAGCTCGGCCCAAGCCCTTTGGCCCAATGTCTAAAATATCATGGCCCAACAGGAGTTTTATCAGAATCATTTCTGAACAGTCTTAAGCTTGCTGCTGGTTGAATCTTCTTGACTGAAGTCTTATGCTTCAGCATTCCTTAGTGTGGTCAGATAGACCAGGTACATGCAAGTTAGATACATTTCTATTTTGGTACCCATAATTAAATGGGTCCTGCTATGTTAGTTTTCTAAACCCCTGTTCCTCATATATTTGGATAATCATCATATTTATCACTAACAGTCATATTCATGCATGTAACTAATTTAGATAATGCATTTTGAGATGCATGATGGTGAGTGTGTGTAAGATTTGCTATTTTAATAAAACACACTCTTTCTTTGATGGTTTTATCATTTGCTAGGTTATGTTCACAGGATTTAAATGTTCACAGAGTGAGAATCAACTCTACAATTTATTTGTATCTGGTTGATTCATGGAGGTGATCAGTTTTTACGAATCTTCAAGATACTCTTGTAGAACTGATCATACTCTGTGTGTTATTAAACACTTAGACCATAGGTTGTACATACATACTAACCCATCACCAAAGATTACTTCACATAAAATTAATTTAACATGTGAGATGCTCTTATGACCCATTTCAGATTTCTTTCAAGATATCATCTTCAACCTAAAATTTGGATGGAGAGAAAGTTTATAGGCATTAGAGTTTTCCACCCTCAGTGTAATTTCTCTCTTCACCTTTTTAGGTAGATTATGATTCCTTAAAAGAATGCTGTTATAGTTCACAAGGATGTGCAATCATGATGTGCATATTTATATTAGTGAGGAACCGTACCTTTTTACTGTCAGTTTCTTAATAGTCATTTATCTTAGATATACTGAGTTTAGGCATTGATGTGCATAATTTCTCATTTGCTCCTGATAGCTAGTTGCTCCAGTTGACCTTCAATCAATCATTTGTGGTCTTGAAGATGCAAGCTAAGAGAGTATCAACATCTTTAGTTCTTCGACATCCTTTTAGTTCACAAGGTTTACATTCAGTTGCTGGTTGACCAGATACATGTTTAAGAAGTTCTCCTTTCTTCTCCGGATAAGCATTTCTTAGCATGTGTGGCCTTTTCATCTTTTCAGGCTGGTGAATGTTTGACTCTTTTCTTTTGATGTCTTTTGAGCTTTCTATCCTGATCTTCAGACTACAAGATTGACCGCGAGCAAGGATTGGTCTTGTTGATATGACAATCAAGAACATGGACCAATCTGAGAAGCTTCAGATGTATATACATATTTACCTGTACACAATATTTCTAACGTGTGAGCTCATCTGTATATAACAAGTGACTTACTACTAAACTAAGTTTAGAACAATGTTTATGCCTAGGATTAGACTCAAAGCGATTAGCTTTTGAATATAGCATGAGAACCTGCTCTGATACCAATTGTTAGTTCCCAGTAGGCACAATATAGATCTAGAAGGGGTGGGGTTGAATAGATCCTTTTTCATTTCAAATACTTTTCTTGTTTATTTTGTCTCGCTCATGAATTAACATATGACAAACATAAGAATCTTTTCAAGCACAGTGGAATAAGTAAAAGATCCCCTTCATTGATATATTCATAATCAGACATACATTATTCGTAGAGTTAATTCAGTAGTAAGTAGTTAAAACATACATAGTAATTATAGCAGTTAATATACATAATGTAAATGATATAAAGTAAAAGACGCAAGGGGTTTTAAGTGGTTCAGAGACTCGAGCTCCTAATCCACTCTTCTGCTTTCAACTAGCAAGATTTTCACTAATGAAGGCGGCACCACGAATCACTAAGATTCCTTCAGGCCGGCAGACCTTGGAACTTCATTCACTAAGAACTCTTGAGGCCGCAGACCTTGGAACTTCTCTAGTTCCCTAAGAACTCTTCAAGCCAAGCAAGCTTGGAACTTCATTTAGTCCCTCCGGACAAGGACCCCTCAGGCCTTGTCTTCTTGTTATTGAGTTGTTTGTTTGTTTTTTGGAGTTGGTTGTTTGTTTGTTAGAGTTGGTGCTGAGCTGCTAAGATGTCTTTAAGCTCTGAACATCTTCTGTACTTATCAGCTTGGCGTGATCATCCTTGAAGTGCAGTTGAGTGTTGTATGATGCTCAGCTTCTTCAGTTACTCAACCACTTCTGATGATCCATTGATGAACTGCCTTGAAGATCATTCTTCTTAATACTTGATGGCTGCACATGATGGGTTTCTAAGATGACTGTAAGCTCTTCTGCTAGGTACTTAGAAACTTTCTCATGCTTGACACCATGATAGCGTTGGTGATCTTCTTTCTTGATACTTGATGCCTTCTCATGATGGAGTTGCTAAGATGGCTGTAGGTTCTTCTCTCTGGTACTTAGAGTCTTCCCATAAATGACAACAAGATGACATGATGCTCTTCTTTCTCTCGACAGTTCAGAACACTCTTCTTGTATTAGAACTCTCACTTCTACTTCTTTTTTTGTCCATTTCTAAGTGTTATTGGTGGATCGTAGAGTGAGCCTTCGGACCTTCATTGGTCACTCACTATTTTATGTTGGTTAAATCAGTCCACCATTTCTCCAAACTTAGCAACTCCAACAACCTTTGATCTTTGAAGCTCTAGCTGATTTATACTCCTTCCTAATCTTCCCGTTGGAAAGTAGCCGTTGAGAGATCTTTGAATTGCTTCATAGATCTCGAGTTGTTTGGTGCAGACTGCAGATGTGACATGACACGACTTTCTGACACTGCAGTCTACTGTTTCACCTACCCTATCAGATATGTTACTTTGATGCCTCGGGCAGGTCGAAGAATTTATTTCCCCCTTCTGACTTCTAGATCAGAGGTTGTCCTTGCATCGATGCTCTCAATAAGCTTTTGTCCGAATACCAACCTTCAGATTGAATCATTGCCAATGCTTCAATCCTCAGTTGTTCAAACTCTATGATTCTGATGCATATATCTTGGACCTGATCATAGTGTCTTATTGACTGATGCTTATAGACATGTAGAGTCAACACTACGAACTTTGAAGAGTGTTCATTTGATCTTCAATGTAGAACACTTCTTCCTTCTCTTGTGTAGTGCCTCAATACTTCTGTTTGCCTCGACTGCTCTGAGATACTGATGGCTTGACTCTTTATTCTAGCCCTTTCTGAATAACAAGACACTTCATATTTGTGGCGTGTCTAGCTCGCTTTCTCCTTATGATCCCCCGTTCACTTATCATCAATGGACTGACCCAAATGCTTAATCACTTTAGCCTTGTTCTTCAGAGGCTGACCAGTATTTCTGTGTAAACTCCATCAGTTCCTTCTTTGTGTGACAAACACTACGATCCTGGTTCCTTCCAAGATCGTTGTCTTCTGTCTACTTGACAGTTACTGCACTTTCTGACTTTCCTTAGTCAGTTACTGAGTCTTCTTTTGATCAACTCGTGAAAGACTTCATCTTGAATGACTTCACAACTCAATCTGGATGCTGATTGGGTTGGTGCTTAGATCTTTCATTAGCTTGTCAAGCCATTCGTTGAATGCTCTCTAATTTCCTTCAGGTGGGATATATCTTTGCAGCTTAGACCAGAGGCTTCATTCTTTTGGATACTCTAGGAGTGCTCATTTGTTGATAATCGTATTTTATCTACGATTCTGCCTTGGCATTGTGAGCACATCTGTTGAAGTCTCAGTTCTACACACTACGATTCAGCTTTGGCTATGCAGACACTACGACTCCGAGACCAGGTCTTGACACTCTACGATTTTTTTCGTTGTGCTTGTTGTCTTCATCTGATCTTGCTCGACTACGATATCTGCTTTTGATACTATTAGTAGAATCTACGACTTTGTGTGTAGTCTACGATTCTTGACTTGGCTTCGGCAGATGCTCGATCGGCTCGTAGGCAGGCTGTCTCTACTATTCTGAACATGACTTCCTCAGTAGACTATGGCTCCGAGGAAGTGCTACTCGACACACTACGATCCTTCTTCGTCTTTCTGGCGATCCTATGAACTCAAGAGATCTACTATCTTACAAACTACGATTCTGCCTTGATAGCTCTCGAGTTTTCTTTGACTCTCCCGGCAGACTACGATTTCTGGTGCAGTGCTCGACGATCAGACAAGCCTATCTATTTCATCATAAGATCAACCTAACATGCTTGATCTTTCTATATTTTTAGTCCTTGTACATCATTTCTTTTTAAGGACTTTACAAAGCTATTTTGCTTATGTAGGATCAACCTAACATATTTGATCAATTCAATCTAAGTCCTTGTACATATGTTTCTATTATCTATCAAAGGACTTTACAGCTTTTCTTAATGCAAGTATACTTGTATATTCATTCATATATATATTATAATCAAATCATATGTAAATAGGAATATCATTCACATGCTTATTCCTAACATAAATCTCTCATCCCAAACCCGATCTCGAACTCAGAACTCGGAACTCAAGTCTCAATCTCTCATCGACCGACGCCGACGGCTATCGTCTCAACGCCTTCGGTGGCCCTTCATCTCCAACTCTCGATCTCGCAAGTAACATCAGGTACGAAGGGGTTTTTGATAGCTCCACAAGTCGTATATATAGCTAGATGATTTAATGGGTGTTAATAAGTCTGTGAATAGAATTGTTTAAGTTTGCCGATTTCAGAATTGTTATTTTTAGATAATTTCGGTATTATCTTTCTCACTTGGTTCAATTATTGGTGATACTCCATTTTTTTTTGTTATATAATCAGACGAGGCCATGGGTGTATAAGTCTCTCAAAATTTTGAATTGAAGTGTTCAAGTTTTTCTGATTTTATTGTAGTTTTTTTCGAAGAAAAAAATTTACAATTTCTTCATTAGATTATTCATTTATTGGTTATTAAAAGATTATATTTTTCAATTAGTGTTTATTCTTTGAGCTTAGAGACCTTTGAAAACTGAATACTTCGCTATAGGCTTCATTAAATTGCATTGATCCTTTAAAAGAAACATCATGGGATTTCCCAAGAGGTGTCTGTGTGTTAGATAGTTTTATTTTGATGGGATTGGGATTAGTTCTCAGATTGTTAAAAAAGATAGATATATTTTTGTAATAAATATAATGGTTGCTTGGACTGGCATTGAACACTTTCATGTGAGAAGATTTGATCCTCCAC